>JAVJGJ010000001.1:125881868-125901623 GCA_035590215.1 Microhierax caerulescens
GGTTGGGGCCGGGGCTGGCGCGGGCCGGGGTCGGTGGGGGCTGGGGCCGGTGTCGGTTCGGGCCGGTGTCAGTGTCAGTAGAGGCTGGCGTCGGTTGGGGCTGATCCCGGTGCCAGTTGGATCCGCTGTTGGTTGGGGCCAGTGCTGGTGCTGGTGTCGGTTGGGGCCGGGGCCAGTGTCAGTTGGGGTCAGTTGGGGCTGGGGCCGGTGTCAGTTGGGGCTGGTGTCGGTTGGGGCCGGTGTCAGTTGGGGCTGGTGTCGGTTGGGGCCAGTGTCAGTTGGGGCCGGTGTCGGTTGGGGCCGGTGTCAGTTGGGGCCGGTGTCAGTTGGGGCTGATCCCGGTGCCAGTTGGATCCGCTGTCGGTTGGGGCCGGGGCTGGTGCCGGTTTGGCTGGAAGTGGCTGGAGGCTGCTGGAGGGCTGAGGGGCGCGACAGGCTGGGGAGTGGTGCCACTGGGCAGGACTGGGGCAGGCTGGGAGTGCTGGAGCTGGGGGGGGGCAACGGGGCCGGGCAGGAATGGGGCCAGTTGAGGGTGGTGGGACGCACGGTTGGGGCCGGCAGCTCCTGGTGAGACCATGGTGTACAAAGGGGAGGCTGAGGGCAGTGGTGGGTGGCGAGGGGATGTGGAGGGGTTGGGGTGTGGGGTCTGCATGCTGAGCAGGGCTTTGCCTGCCCCCTGCCCCAGGCGAGCCCGGTGCTGGCAGGATGTCAGCCGTGCTGGACAAGTGGCATGGCTTCCTGGAGAGCTTCGCCACGGTGCTGCTGCAGGTCCAGCCGGACAAGTGGAGCGAGTTTGTGGGCAATGAGGAGGCCGTGGCCACGCTGGGCGAGTTTTTCAAACAGCGGGACATGCTGGAGCTGGTGCTGGAGCTGGACCCCGCCAGGCAGCTCCTGCCAACCACCCACTTCCCACCCACCCTCAGGGGTAAGGGCATCTACTTTGTGAAGAAGAGGGAGAACATCAGCTGGGAGAAATGCCGGAGCCAGCTGCTGGTGGGAGACATTGGCCCCTCGCCTGTGGAGCAGCTCATGACCGTGATGGAGGAGGTGGGTTGCCCACACAGGTGGGTACCGGGCACAAGCCTGGGGCAAGTGGGACGAGCCGAGGTCCCTGCCCACGCTGCTGCTGCCCGAACACCTTCTGTGGGCTGCTGTAGTCAGAACTTTAGGTAGGCTCAAAAAGAAACTAAATTAGTAGAAGAAAAAGAAGCATCCCAGGTGCTGGCGCTGGCCTTGGGCTGGCTCCTAACCAACGACCCTGTGATGTGGTGGGCTGATCCTGCCCCACCAGCGCACACAGCCGGGTGAAGGTCACAAGCCTGGTTCTCTGCCGGGCCCCAGCTGGATTGCTTCCTCTGTGGTTTTAAAAACAGCATAATTCCCCCTTCCCTGTGCCCCACAGCAGGGGAATGTCTGAATGGATTTCTCTCAAATTTGCCAGAAATATTCCCGCTCAGAGGCCTGCGGCCCCAGAGCACCCAAAAGCTGGGTCAGGCCCCTGAGATTCCTCGTCCTTAGTGCCAGGGGCTTTTGCTTGTGTGCCAGCCCCTCACCCCACACTCACTGGGCACACTCACTGCACTGCTCACAGCACTGTCCAGCCCGCGAAAGCTGGAAACCCACCACAGGGTGAGGGGACTCATGGTCACACTGACAAGAAAAAAATCAGTAAAATCCATCGGTGCTGCTAGAGCTGTGGCTGAGCTGGGAGCAGGCGTGGGCACCAGGAGGGGATGCTGTGCAAACCAGCACAGCTGCATGCTGCCCTTTGCACTGGGAGACCCTACTGAGCATCCAACCAAGCCTCTCCTCCAGGTTGTGTCCCCCTTGCTCCTGAGCAAGGAGAACGTGGCGGGCTGGCCCGAGGTGGTGGTGGAGGACATCATGCAACAAACCCACCAGCTGAAGAATGAGATGTTTGTGATGGGCAGGAAGATCCAGGGGAAGCCACTACTACTGCTGCCAGAGCATCTGGACAGCCACGGTGGCTCCAGCACCATCCTGGACTGGTGGGTTCTGCTTGACACCAGCAAATCCTGGCAGGGGCCCAGGGCAGCATGAGCCCTCTGGGAGAGACAGAAGCTGGGACACTGGCTCAGCCTCTGAGCATCTTTGGTCACAACCATCCCTCAGCAGCAGAGCCCCTTCAAGAGGCTCATGCCAGGCTGCTGTGCTGGTCGAGGTAGCCACAAACAGGCATGCAGGGCTCCCCTGGGGTGGTCTGGGGCCAGTCCTGGTGCTGGAGCATAACCTGGCTGCCTTTCAGCCCGGTGGAGACTGTGGATATTTTGAAGCTGCATGCCATTGAGACCGTCGTCATCAAGTGGTCCCACCAGATCGGCGACATCCTGAAAAAGGACTCGGCACAGCCACTGCTGGAGGGCTTGCACCCCCTGCCCAGGACCGAGTTCAAGTTCTGGCACACCAGGATGGTCAACCTGGAATGCATCAACAGCCAGGTACTGCCTTGCACATAGGTGGCCAGCAGCCATGTGTCGCTGGTTCTGAGCCCCTGGTGCTGAGCCCACCACCTCTCCCCTGCCAGCTGCTTTCACCCCAAGTGACGGCACTGGCCATGATGCTGGAGAAGGCCAACAGCTGCTACTGGCCACCACTCCAGAGCATGTTCAGGGATGTCAGTGCCGGTAAGCCCCCCAGCGATGTGGTGGGCAACTGCCTCTCACCCCTCTGGCCAGGCTTCCCCCTCCCTGACACAGAGGTTTTTCCTCTGGTCCAGGTCTGGAGGAAGCCAAGGACATCAGCCTCCACCTGCAACCGCTTCAGATCCTGCTGGAAGAGATGGAACAAGTGGATTATTCCCAAGTAAGTTATACGTGGCAAAATAGCCAGGCACCGTCTGGCTTCCTCGCCCCGGGAGAGGCCAGGGTGCTGCACATCAGAAGCTGTGTGCGGGTGCGGATTCACCCTGGCTCTGCCCAGCCCTCGTTAGCGTGGCCGCGGCCCCGCACTAATGCGGCTCTGCTCCCGCAGCTGCAGCCCTACGTAGACAGGGTGCTGTGCACCATCCGCCTCGTCCAGGCTTACTGCCAGCACTACAGCTCACCCGCCCGCGTCACCGTCATCCTGCGGGAGACCTGCAACCTCCTCATTGAGATGGTAGAGCGCTGGCGCTGGCGCTGGCTCCAGCACTGAGCCACCACCATTCCCTCCAGCTGCCCTGCTGTGGTGCTGTTGGCGGGAGGGGTGACGCAGGGCAGGTGTGGGGAGCACAGCTGGGGTGATGTAGACACACCCCAATCAAGGGACCAGCAAACCCCTCACATAGGGCTGGAGAGGGTTTGGGGCAGGTGTGGGTTGCAGGCAACCGCCGGGGAGCCCGTGGGGCTGGAGGGTGGACGGGGCAGGAGGAGCCTCCTGTGGGCCCCTCTGCCGATGGCCACTGCCTGCATCTGCCTGTCCTAGACCCAAAAATTCCTGAGCCCCAAGGATGTGATGAAGGGGCTGCAAGGAAAAACTGAAGAGATCTTAGAAGCAATCAGACTGAGCATTTCCACCACAGAGAAAGTCTTCCAGTCCTACAGCACTTACTGCTCCAACCTGCCGCCTACATCGCTCCCGGTGGGTGCAGGGGACTAGTGCCAGTCTGCCTGGCCCCGTCCATGCCAGCTCTACTTGCTGACAGCCCCTCTCCCCTTCCAGGAGGAGCTGCAGCTCTGGGAGTTCCCTCCCTCCCTTGTCCTTACAAGACTGGACTCCGTCGTGCACAGGCTCAAGACCATCGAGGTGAGAGCCCAGCGTTTTGGGGCAGCACCAGTCCCGTGCAGGCTCCCCTGCCCTAGAGATGCTGGGGTGGTCCCCCGAGGACAGCACGGGGGTAAATTCTGTTTCAGCCCTGGGGTGGGCTGGGGCTGCTGGTGCAGGCTGGAGCCCAGCAGTGGCACGCTGCTGGAAGCACAGTGCCATTGTTCCCAGCACAACACCCATGCTCCCACACCCCCAGGGCCAGACAAGCACCCCCAGCCAGGCTGCAAAGCGTCCCTGGGAAGGGCGCTCCTGGGGACCGGTGAACTTGCAAGGTGTAGCCCTGTGCTGGTGCTGCAGCTTCTGCACCCACAGGGCCAGGGCACGGGGGGCTGGGGTTTGCACCAAGAGGAACTGGATGAGACGATGGTTCGTGCTCGACAGGAGCTGTACCAAACAGCTATCGAGTTTATGAAGCTGGAGAAGGTAGAGCTGGGAGGACTGAGAGGAAACATCCTCGGGAGCCAGATGTCTCAGATCTATGAGGAGGTCTCTGAAATCATCAGGAGTTTTGCCGATTGTAAATATGATCCCTTAGAGCCCACAGAAGAGGTGAGCGAATGCTGGTATGGAAGGGTAAGCATTTGCTAAATGAAAAAATATTGTCTGTCAGAACATGCTGGAAGAAGAATTGCATGTAAAACTGTCGCGTAGCAGCACGTGTGCTTGTGTTGCGGCAGGTCATATGGTGCTGGGCTGCCCAGGTCCAGAAAATCCTTCAGGAAAGATTTGGGAAGAAAGTGCAGAGACTGTGTCAGCTTAAGTTGTTTTGCTTTTACTGGCAGCAATTGGACAAAGACTTTGCCGAGTTGCAGAAGAAGATTCAGGATATGGACAGGCAGCTGGCCACCATCTTCTGCCGAGCCTTTGATGACTGCAACTGCCTGGCCTCTGCTGTGAAGGTACACGTGCCCCCCCGGCTCGACGGGTCCCACCCTTGGGCACGGGGCACCCACCTGAGCGCCAGAGGCCGGCAGCAGGCACAGTGCCCGCGCCTGGCGGTGACGGCGGGGGTGTCACCGGGGGTGTCACCGGCTCGCTGCGGTGATGCTCTGGAGCACAGAAGCCAACGCCTCTTTCTCCTACAGTTGGTGCAGATTTTTGCCTCCCTGCTGGAGCGACCTCTGATAAAGGTGGAGGGTTCCCACTGTTGTTCAGCCCTGCTGAGAATGTTCGAAGCTGAGCTGGAGAGCGTGAAGGTGCTGTATGACACCCAGACCTCTTCCCCGCCGCCATGCCGGGGGGGGCCGGTCACCCACAAAAACATGCCACCGGTGGCCGGGCAGCTGAAGTGGGCTCTGGAGCTGCAGCAGCGGCTGGAGGGGCCATACAGGGACTTGTTCGCCATCAGCCACCCGTACGTGTGGGTCACCCCGGGGGGGTGTGGGGCAGCAGCCGGGGCAGGATCTGGCCTGGCGCGCGTCTCCTCCTGCGTCCTGCTGCAGCAGCTGCTGCTTTATCATGACTTTGACAGCGTGATGGTCAGCGCTGAAGCTAAACTGGTGTCGGCGAAGTACAAAGAAATGATGGGGCTGCTGCGGGGTTACCGCAAGGAGGTCTACGAGGAGTGGGTGTGTGGAGCCGGCCGGGACTGCCGGCTCAGCCTGGAGCAGCCCTTGATCCTGAGGGACCCTGGCTCTTCCCTGCTCAGCGTGAACTTCAGCAACGAGGTCAGTGCTGGGGTGGGCAGCCAGCCTGGCACGGGGGGAGGACGGTGGTCCCTCACCTGAACATAAATCTGTCCGAGAGGCTGTGGTGAGACGTTCCACGAGCCTTTTCTCCGGCCATTGTGTCTCGCAGCTCATCGCTGTTCTGCGGGAGGTGAAGTACTTGAACTTCCAGCAGCAGGAGGATATCCCGGGCAGTGCCAAGAGCCTTTTCGCTCAAAATGAGACTTTCCAAAAGTTTGTGGGCAACCTGAATCTCATCGTTGGCTGGTACAATGAGGCAGGTTGCAAATGGGTTGTAAATATTAAAAACCCGGCTGCTTTTCCATACCCCACGCGCTGGCCAGGCTGAGGCCGGCTGGGGAGCCCCCTGAGAGAGGCTCCTCCAAGAGGGGTCCTTGAAGCCTCGGGGGGTTACAGCAGACATATCGCTGGCGCCCCCGGTCCCTGCCCATCCCATGGCTGAGCCAAGCTGCTGCCACTGCTGTCACACCGGCCTCTTTCCGCCCCACAAGCTCGGTGTCCGTGGGGTGGGGACACCGTTCCCCTGTAAAAGCAGCGCCGCAGGGAGCGCGCCGCAGCCGGAGCAGTGCCTGCAGCACTCACCTGCGGGCGTGTTGGCTCCCCAGGTGAAGCAGAGGCTGCTGCCCGTGGAGCTCCCGCTGCTGGCGGGGCAGCTGGAGGCTGTGGACAGCCAGCTGGCCAGCGCAGAGCACACCCTGCTTTGGCACCATGAAGGTACAAACCCACCCAGAGATCCTCTCTGCTCTCTGAGAACCCTCTGCATTCCGGGGGTGCCTAGCCCCTGGCACCATCCTGCCTCGGGTCCCCACAGCCATCACACCCAAAACTTGGATCCCCGTCCTGCAGATATGGTGGGGGTGAGGTGGGGGACTGGGGATGGTGAATAGCCCTGAAGCGCCCCAACCACAGCTTGCTGCCTTGGAGGTATCTGTGTAACCTGTCAAGTTTGGATGTGTGTTTTCCTCCCAGGCGTCATGGAGTATATCCGAGAGATGAGAGAGACCTTGCACAGCTTGCAGACCAGGGTCCAGAAAGCAAAGTTAAACATGGAAAAAATCACCCAGCTGATGGAGGTAGCTTTTGCTGGTGCTTTTCAAGTACCTTCCCGGGAAGCCTCCTGCAGGGACTCACCCTTCCCCAGCATAGAGGAGCAGCCCTGTCATCTTCTCCCTGTAGGAGTGCTCAGCCGCTCCCGTGTTTGAAAGGAAAGGCAAGAAGGAGGCAGCACTCTTGGACCTGGACAGGAAAGCAAACACCAAGCGCTGTGCTGCCATTAGGGATGCAGGCGTAAAGATCCAGGAGGTGGTGGAGGTGAGACGGGTCCCAGGACACGTCAGTCAGAATTGGCTTAACAAGGATTGTCCGTCCCTTTGCATGCTGTGATGCTCTGAACCCACTGGTGTCCCCCGTTCTGTAACTGTAGCGGGGGACTCTGACCTGGGGTTCAGTCCTGTGGTCTCTGCTGAGACAAGAAAGACCACTGAACCAGTGAAAGACCATCGAACACTGCACATGGACTCCAGAAATCTGCTGCCCTCTCGGATGAGGTCAGGGCTGCAGCTTGTGGTGTCACACAGCTGGGAGGGAAAGAAGGATGCAGGATGCGTGCGACAGCCAGGCAGAACAAACCCACAGGGACCATGAGAGAAGACTCACTCACAGTGTTGGGAGCTGGGTATTTGTATTTATTGACAAATACTAACTGGTTTTTCCTGCTTGCAGGAGAATGCAGATCTGTTCATGGCTGAGAAGTCATCGCAGAAATGGCTGGACTACGTGGGACACATAGACAGAATTATACTGGATGGACTCTTCAGACTTATCCACAAATCTCTGCAGCTGCTGCTCACCAACATGGCCCCTGGTGTAGGTCCAGGTTTGCCCTGTGGCACAGTGCCCAGCTCTGCCCGTGCTTGGCATGTCCCACGGCTCACCTTTCTTCAGGCATTTGTTTAGCGGCCAAATGTACCTGTCCCGGTGCTCAGTGGCACACCCATGCAGCGAGCACTGGAGGTGCCGGTGTCCCCTTGTTCCTGCTGCAGGGGGACCACGGGGCTGGGGGAACACGGAATGTGAATCACCATGTGGGGTGCTGACCCGTTTCAGGCTGACGTGGCCCCGTTGTTCGAGGTGTGCATGGAGCTGTGCGATGGCAGCGTGCGGTACGATCCCTCGTTGGAGATGGGAGACGACAACAACTTCTTGCAGCTGATGGAGAGCCTGCTCAGCGATATCTACGCATCCACGGCGTGCATGCCTCGGTTGCTGGAGGGAAAGCTGAGCTACAAGGTCAGTCCACGGCAGGCAGCACCTCCCAGCACCTCCAAATGGAGGTGGGCAAGGATGCCCAGTCCCCTCAGCCAGTCCCCGAGAGCTCTCTGTCCCTTCAGACCACCCTGGAGGAGCAGACAGACCTCAGCAGGATGCGGGAGGAGGTGGTGTCACTGGTGGTCAGTGCCATGATGGAAGGCAAGGAGTACAGTGCCAGCTTTGAGGAGCTAGCTAGCCACCTGTGGCTGGAGGGCCCCAAGGAGTTCCTGCAGCGCTTCCTTGCCTTGGGCAGCGCCCCTGACCCCGAGGAAGTGCAGCTGTGGCCAGAGGAGCCCCCAGCCCATGGCACCCCATCCCTCCAGCTCTTTCAGCAGGAGGTACGGTGCCTGGGGAGGTGCCGGGTGCCCAGGAGGACACCAGGGACGTGCCGGCCATGGGCAGTGACCAGCTCTTGTCCCCAGATTGACGCCTGCGAGGCGCAGTGCAAGGAGGCGCTGGGATTAGCAGACATGAAGGTGTTTGGGGGGTGGCTTCAGAGCGACTGCCGCCCCTTCAAGCAGGCGCTGCTGAGCGCTGTCAGGAGACGGGGTCTGGTGCTCCGGCGGCACCTTGCCAGCCACGTTACCACCAGGTAAGGGCTCGGTGAGCTCTGGCGTGGGGACAGGGAGCTCCTGGTGGCTGAAGCACAGCTGTGCTGTGGCAAAGGTCACGGTGTGCTGGGGCAGGGTGGTCCCCGAGGGATGGAGCCGTGGGAGATGTGGGCGAAAGTGCCAGGTACCCCTGGGGGGTGAGTCCCTGGGGGGCCCTGCCCTGCAGAGAGAGCCCTGAGCAAGCACCGGGGCAGCTGTGAACCCTGTTGGGAATGAGCACCACCACCTTCCTCCCAGTCTCCAGGAGCTGGAAGATTTCATCCAAGAGGTAAACACCAGCTTGAGTAAACCTCTGGAGGAGGGAGACTATGAAGGGCTGGTGGAGGCGATGGGACACCTGATGAGGGTCAAGGAGAGGCAGGCAGCAACTGACAGCATGTTTGAGCCCCTGAAGGAGACAGTTGCCCTGCTCAGCACTTACGGAGAGGAGATGCCGGAGAAGATCCACCTACAGCTCAACGTGAGCTGCTGGGGCGCGGGGGGGTAAGCAGAGGCTCCTGGGGGCAGGCTGCCAACACCGTGTGGTACTTACCACAGGGCCTCCCCGAGCGCTGGGACAGCACCAAGAAGCTCTGCCTGCGTGTCAAGCAGAACATGGCACCCCTGCAAGCCAACAAGGTCAACCTCATCTGCAGGAAGTGCCAGCAGTTCAAGGTGCCTGCCTTGGGGCCTGGGGGGCAAGTGAGCTGCTTCCCAGCGACTGCAGGATGACCCCACTGCTCTCCCCGGCTGCCCCGCTGAGCCCTGCCCTCCCCCACAGGTCCGGCAGCGCGCCTTCTGGGAGACCTTCCGGGAAAAAGCTCCCTTTTCATACACTGACCCAGACCCCTACAGGTCCTTGAACCAGGTAAGGAATGGGAGCGCACCAGGGCCACCACTGTCCCCACCAACACCTCCTGGTCACCCCCTGCCCCACGCACCAGGTGCTATTACACAGCGGGGCTGGGGAGGGGCGACTGCTCCGGCTCCAGCTCCCAGCCCGATGGGGAGGATCTGGCCCTGTGGCCCTGGGGACAGAGCCATCACCAGGGTAGGAGACATGCCCCTGGCACGCGGTCCCCAGCCGAGACCTTTTCTTTTTCTCCGGCCAGCAACAGAAGAGCATCGCTGCCATGGAGAGTGACGTGGCAGCCCTGACCAAGTCAGCCAGGCTATTTGAAGTGTCGGTCCCAGAATACAAACAGCTCAAAGCGTGTCACAGGGAGGTGCGCTTGCTGAAGGAGCTCTGGGACATGATTGTCCTGGTACGTGCCGCGGTCTATGAGCCAGCGTGCTGGGGGGAGGACAGGGGGAGGCAGGAGCACCGGGGCGTGTAGAAGAGGCTGCTGGGGTGCGCTGGGCTGGCCCCCACAGCTCTCGGGTTCCTGACGCTGTGATGGGCTGCCCGGGGGCTGCAGATGGTGGCTGCTGGTAGCCATCTGCGGTACAGCGGAGTGGCCAGGACCCCTGGGCTCGGTGCTGGCCCCAGCACTGCCTCCAAGCAGAGGCTCGACAGCAGAGCGCTGTCAGCAGGCGTAGGGCACCCGGTGTGGCCTCCCTGTGGGCACTGCCAGCCAAAGGTGCGAGGCGTGTTACCTCCTCTGGGTCTCATTGCCATGAGAGGTGGGATGAGACACAAGGCTGCTTGTCACAGCACTAGAGCAGGTCTGCTGGTGCGGAGGCTGCGCACCCCAGCGTGGGTACATGGGGTGTGCTGGCGCTGGGCATGCTGCTCTTCATCCTAGGCAAGAGTGCTTCTGCGAATTACATGTCCTGTAAAAATGTATTATTCCTGAATTCAGGTTAACACCAGCATTGACAACTGGAAGACCACCAAGTGGAAGGATATCAATGTCGAGCAGATTAATATCGATTGTCAGAAATTTGCCGAAGACATTCAGAGCTTGGATATGGAGATGAGAAGCTGGGATGCATTCATAGGACTGAGCAACAGCGTGAAGAACATGATAACATCCCTGCGCACCGTGAATGAGCTGCAGAACCTGGCCATCAGGGACCGGCACTGGCAGGAGCTCATGCAGGCAACGAAGGTGCTCCCTGCCTTCCTGCCCTTCCCTGGCTCCAGCCCCTGGCTCGGGAGGCTCCTGAGATTTGCATCCATTGGGGGAAGCATGCAATCTGTTTTAAAAGCTGGCCATATACAAATATTTGTGTAGTGTCTTTAAACGTGGGTGTTAATGAGCTTGTTTGGGGGAGCTGCTGGGCTGCCTCTCCCTGGAGGGGCGTCCCGGCCCTGACAGCGCCAGTTCTGCTCCAGGTGAACTTCACCATGTCCAAGGACACAACCCTCGCGGATCTACTTCAGCTGAACCTGCACAAGTTTGAGGATGAGGTTCACGGTATCGTGGAGAAAGCCACGAAAGAGTCGAGGATCGAGAAGGTGAATGGGGCTTGGTTCCTACCCTCCTTCGCTGAGAGCCCTGCTCCGGTGTGCCTGCGTGGCTCTTAGTGCTCGTGTTCCTGCTCCTGGGGGCTGAAGTGCACACGCAGTGCAGCACCCGTGGATCTCATGCCATGGAGGAAGCATTCCTGTCGCTGCCTTGCCTTTCCGCAGCGTCTGGGACACGGCACCACAGAGTCCAGCCTATTTCTCACACCCTGTGTGTAGGTGCTGAATGTCTTGGATACGACCTGGGCAGCAATGCAGTTCAAGCACGAGCCCCACTCCAGGACCGGCATCGTGCTGCTCAAGGCAGATGAGGTGCTCATCGAGACACTAGAGGACAACCAAGTGCAGCTGCAGAACCTGGCGACCTCCAAGCACCTCGCCTTCTTCCTTCAGGAGGTGTTGGGCTGGCAGCAGAAGCTGTCAACCACTGACTCCGTTATCAGCATCTGGTCTGAGGTGCAGAGGATGTGGAGTCACCTGGAAAGCATCTTCATCGGCTCCAAAGACATCCACAGTCAACTGCTGGAGGACTCGAAGCATTTTCATGATATCGATCAAGATTTCAAAGTGCGAAGCCTGTCCCCGCCGGGTGCCTGAGGCTCGATGCCGGTTTGGGTAGGGCTGAATCACTTTTCCTCTTGCAGGACTTACTGGCCGATGTGGTAAAAACTCCCAACGTGATTGAAGCTACGAACAAGCCTGGTCTCTACGACAAGCTAGAAGCGTTGCAGAAAAGGTAAGGTTGGAGTTGTCCTGGTGAAGCGTTACCGAGAGGCCCGTGCTGGCTGGCCTAAGGCCAAGGAAGAGTTTGATTTCTCCAAAGTGGCATCTGTCTCAACATGACAAGGACTTAGCAAAGAGTGAGAACTAAAATGTGGGAGTTTAGCTGCAGGTTTTTTCTTTTTTTTCTGTTAGATTGGTGCTCTGTGAGAAGGCTTTGGCTGGATACCTCGAGACCAAAAGACTGGCTTTTCCGAGATTCTACTTTATTTCCTCTGCAGACCTGCTTGACATTTTATCTAATGGGAACGAGCCAGCCGAGGTATGGGTTGTGCATAAAGCGTGGAGACAAGTCCCGTGTCTCTTGCATGCTAACTTGTCATAGCAGCTTAGAAATAGTTTTCATCCTAACGGACAGAACACCATCCCCGGCATCCCCCTTCTCAGGGGCGCAGTGCCCTGAGAGCTGTGCGGGAGTTAATCCAAGTGGCGATCACACCTCTGTGCGGGACGCAGCCCCTGACCTTTGCCACGCTCTGTTTTCAGGTGTCGCGTCATCTGCCGAAGCTGTTCGACAGTCTGGCTAAACTGAAGTTCAAGATGAGTCCAGACGAAAAGCCGCTGCAGGTTGGCCGGGGGATGTTCAGTAGGGATGAGGAGTACGTGCCCTTCAGCGCAGACTGCAGCTTGTCCGGCCAGGTCAGCTGAGCTTCGCGGAGCCTCTGCTCGCAGGGGCAGGGGTGGGCAGGCTCAGGAGGGGGACGAGCCTTCGTTGTGCACTAACAGCCTGGCAGCAGTTTTAAAATACAATCTTGAAGCCTTTCAGCCAAAAAAAAAACCCCCAGAAATGGGATCTGCGTTACAGGTGTAGAACAGCACAGCAGCAATATCAAAGCTGCCCCAGCCCTGCAGCCCCTCAGGTGCTCGCGGGGGGCTTTTCCCCTCTCTGATGTTTGCCCTCAGACCGTGTTCCGTGGGAAGTGCCCTGCGGGGCACCGGGGCCGTCCTTGCAGCTTGTTACGGTGCGCAGGAGCAGCGTGCCACGCAGAGCAGCAGGGAGATGCCTGCGTGCTGTCACAGGGTCATGCAGCCAGACCGGACACATCTGGGTTCGGAACCGCTCGCTCAGGATGTGCTGGATGTGACCCTCCAGGTAGAGGTTTGGCTGAGCCGAGTGCTGGAGAGCATGCGCTCCACCCTGCGGCACCTGATCCCCGAGGCCATGGTGACCTACGAGGAGAAGCCACGGGAGCAGTGGCTGTTTGACTACCCAGCACAGGTGGGAGCTGCCACACGGGGCCAGGCTGGCCAGTGGCTGTGTGAGCCGAGCTCCGAGAGGAGAAGCGAGCAGAAAGCCCTGCGAGGTGCGGGCGCTTGCCCTGCGTCCTTGCGGGGACGGCGTATGTCCCTTTACGGCCGCGTTTTGTCCCTGTGCTTTCCTGCAGGTTGCTCTGACGTGCTCCCAGATCTGGTGGACCACAGAAGTTGGCATTGCCTTTTCAAGGCTGGAGGAAGGCCATGAGAACGCAATGAGGAATTACAACAAAAAGCAGGTTGGCATCCCTTGGAGCTGCCCTGGAGCTGTCCTGCAGCCCCTCTCTGCTCAGAGGAGGCGAGGTCCAGTCCTGGGGGGCACCGGGAGATGGGCAAATGCTGATGTCATTTTTCTGTTCATCATTTCTTCTCTTCCTCAGATTACTCAGCTAAATGCACTGATTTCACTACTCATCGGAAACCTAACTGCCAGAGACAGGATGAAGATCATGACAATCTGTACCGCTGATGTCCATGCCAGGGATGTCGTGGCCAAAATGATCCTTGAGAAGGTATTCATTACAGGAGGATATTTTTGCTGCTTTGTGTCTTGGCACTTCTGAGCACACATTTCCTGTTATTTTATTGCTTTCCAATATTTTCAAAGTTTCCTGATTACATGAGGAAACCACACGTGGGGCGGTAGGGGTGCACAGGAGCCAGAGAGGTGACAGCACAGTCGGGGTCAGACAAGACCAGGCTGGGTCTTGGTCAGAGCCAGGTCAAGGAGCAGTTTTGCTGGTTCCTGCCGTGCTCAGTGGGAGCCGTGGTGCAGGACTGTGCACCACAGTCAGCAGGCATGGGGTGGGCTGGGCCACGGGGGGGGGGGGGACACGGTTCTCAGCCACCCCAGCATCGCACTGGGACCTGTTTGACTCTGTGCTTATCTACGGAGGTCAGAAATGGTCCTGGCCAGGCGTGTGCGGGCACGCACTGTGCTGGCGGGTCGGAGCGGGCAGCACTGGCACCTGCTGCCCTCCATAGCCAGCTGCCCCACAGGTGGGGAGTGCCCAGGCGTTCACCTGGCAGTCCCAGCTCCGGCACCACTGGGATGAGGAGAGGAGGCACTGCTACATCAGCATCTGTGATGCTCAGCTTCAGTACTTCTACGAGTACCTGGGGAACGCCCCCCGGCTGGTCATCACCCCCCTGACGGATCGGTACGGGCTCGGGTCCCTGCACCTCCCACTGCCCACACCGACAACGTCGGCTCCGTTGGCTGTGCCGCGCTGCTGGCACCGCTCGGCCCTGATGTCCTCCCCTCCGCAGGTGCTACATCACCCTGATGCAGTCCCTCCACCTCTTCATGGGGGGGGCCCCCTTTGGCCCCACGGGCACTGGGAAGACAGAGACCGTCAAGGACCTGGGCCGGGCAGTGGGCATGATGGTCTACGTCTTCAACTGTTCCAAGCAGATGGACTACAAGGTAGGCACGGGGGAGTGGGACAGTGGCACCGACGTGAGAGCCATGGGGCATCCACCAAAGCTAGGGGGGACCCTCTTTCAGGAGGCACCACTCCAGCATGCAGCCCCTGTGCTTGGCTGCAGCATCCATCACTGATGCCCTAAAGCTGTTTTCCTCTCCCCGACTCAACAGCCCAGGAGAGACGTGTGGGTCCAGCAGCAGCCCCTGGTGCCATCCTGTGCTTCTCACTCCCACCGTGGCTCTGGCCAGCTCGTGTCCCTGGAAGCCCCGGGGGAGCCCAGGGGGGCTGTGATGCTGCAGGGCATTTCCCTAGGGAACAGCACAAACAGGAGCAGCTCCCCAGCTCCCAGCCCTTGAACTTTCTTAACAAATCCCCACGCTGCAGCCGCTGTGTAAATGCTCGGTGGCTGAAGCCTGTCTCCGGTGCTTTCTCTCCAGTCCTGCAGCAGTATCTACAAGGGGCTTGCTCAGACCGGCACTTGGGGATGTTTTGATGAGTTCAGTCGTATTTCAGTGGAGGTTTTGTCCATGATTGCTGTGCAGGTGCGTGCTCTTCATACAAACCGGTGGCAGCATGGTGTTAGGGGCCGCAAGAGACTTTCCAGTTCACGTGCTGAATGTTTCTGTTAAGCCTGACTTTCAAAGGGACGGTTTGCTGCTGTTATTTCCACTGTCATACTGGGATGCAAGCAGGACAGGGGCTTGGGGCACATTTAAGATCAGGCAGCCCATGTGTCCCATCTCAGTGACCTGTCACCCACCCCACGCCACCGGCTCTGCCATCGCCTGGGGACAGGGTGTTGCAGTGTCTGGGAAGAAGCTGATTTAAGGCCAGCTCTCCCGAGCGGGGATGGTGTGCCGCCACGGCTCTGGCAAGCCCTCAGTGTTATATCTGGCATTGCCGATAGCATGAACAAACCTCCAGGCTCGCTCTCCACGGGCAGGCGGCGAGGGTGAGCCAGGGGTGCAGGGCAGGGAGCCACGGGGCTGTCGTCACTGACACCTCTGCCTGCCTGCCAGGTGAAATGTCTTCAAGATGCAATTCGTGCCAAGAAGAAAACATTCAATTTCCTTGGAGAGATGATCGCTTTGATCCCATCAGCTGGGCTGTTCATAACCATGAATCCTGGCTACACAGGATGCACAGAACTGCCTGAAAATTTAAAAGCTCTGTTCAGGTACCCATAGGCAGATGTGTCAGCTTGTAACTGGCAGTCATTACAGCATTTATCTCTGCAGTAACACTCGTGTGCTAATGTGATGTAAGCCTTTGCTAGTGCAAATGAACATATTTGTGTGTACTGGTGGCCCTTGTGTCAGGGAAAGACCTTGGCACCCTAGGACAGCCTTGCTCAAAGACCCTGAAGTGGTCAGGGCTGGGAGAGCTGGGCTGCTTAGCCTGGGGAAGAGGATGCTTGGCATGTCTAATTACCACCTTCAGCTAAAAATGCGATTGAGAATAAGAAAAAAAGGTGGTCAAGCACTGGAAGGGGTGGGCCAGGGATGCTGTGGGATCTCTGTCTGTGGAGGAACTCAAACTGTGGCTGCAGAAGGTGCAGGGTGGCCTGATCCAGCTGTGACATGAGCCCTGCTTGGAACAGGAGGCTGGACAAGAAACCTCCAGAGACCCCAGCCAGTGTAAATTACTGCCCAATTCTCTGATGAGCAGGGAACAACTTATATTGGATACCTGGGTGCAAACTCATGCTGGCTGTGGGAGGGTGAGGTGTGTGTGGACATCTGTGCACAGCCCTCCTAACCCATTGCCACTCTTCTCCAGACCCTGTGCCATGGTGGTCCCCGATTTTGAACTGATCTGTGAAATCATGCTTGTTGCAGAAGGTTTTATTGATGCTAATCTTCTAGCAAGAAAGTTCATTACTCTGTATAAACTCTGCAAGGAGCTACTGTCTAAACAGGTAATTTAACAATATTGCATGGTTCTTTAAGATGAAAGAGTTTATTTGAATTTGAAACCTGACAGATTATAGTAGGATTCATGGTAATAACTTGCTGGCTGATGTTCTGCATAGTTCACATCTAGGGCTGGACAAATTCCGCTTCCATGCTGGTGCATCATATGGCATATTTCTGCCTTATGGAAGAAATAAAAAAGTCCAGAAATAGAAGAGAATACAGACAGTTAAGATGAGAGCATCCAGATATTATTCATCTCAGCAGAAGTGATTTACAATAAAAATGTGCTTCCAGGAAGCAAGCCAGACTGCTGTTCCCCTTGTGACTGGCTGGGACATGTCTTTTAAGTAATCTCACTCTAAGCCCAGTCTGCTGGACACTGCATGGACAACCTGGGTGTGGGGCGATGAACAGGGTGTTCCTTTGTAGAGTTGTCTGAAGCAGTTCTTCCTCTCCAAAATGAAACTAATATTTTGCTGTCTGTTGGCAGGACCACTATGACTGGGGTCTGCGAGCTATCAAGTCTGTGCTGGTGGTAGCGGGCTCCATGAAGAGAGGGGACCCTGGCCTTGCCGAGGACCAAGTTCTGATGAGAGCTTTACGAGACTTCAACATCCCCAAGATCGTGACAGATGACTTGCCCATCTTCATGGGGCTGATCAGAGACCTGTTCCCATCCCTGGATGTCCCCAGGAAGAGGGACCTCAACTTTGAGAAGGTGCGAGCCCAGGCACGGCACCAGTGCCAGCGACATCCCAGCCCTGGCAGGGTGCAGAGGCCGAAGGTCCATTCAGCCCTTCTGGGGTGGCCAGCTCGTCTCTGGGGCCTTGCCGAGGATGTGACAGCTGCCCACGGTCAGCACCCACTCTTCCTCCCAGATCGTCAGGCAGTCCGTGCTGGAGCTGAAGCTGCAGGCAGAGGAGAGCTTTGTGCTCAAGGTGGTGCAGCTGGAGGAGCTGCTGCAAGTGAGACACTCCGTCTTCGTTGTCGGCAACGCCGGCTGCGGCAAGTCCCAGGTAGCGGCCAAACCATCCCCATGGATCCCCGTCCCGCCCCCATCCAAGCACATCCCACAGCCTTCCCTGTCCTCTCGGCGAGGACGTTGCGGTTGGCCCTGGCTGGCCGTACAGACCCCAGCTGCACCAGCAGCAGTGGCTGGGTAGGGGCCACTGCCAGTCCCACAGCCATGCTGGTCCTCCAGCACCACGTGCGCCAGGCTCAGCCCGCGGAGCTGAGCACGTTTGGGATGCACAGTGAAGGGGCTGCCCGGGACACCCACGAGCAGAGCGGGGACAAGGCACAGAGCAGGCGGAGGCACGCTCTCTCAACACCCTGCATGCTGCAGGGCAGGCAGAACTGTGCTTGCTGGGGGGGTCTCTGGGCTCCCACAAGACCCTGGCCAGGAGACGGCTCTGCAGAGGAAAGTTGGGAGCCTCCCCGGCAGCTGTCCAGGCATGGGTGCTCTGCAGGGGGGGGGGGGGCAAGCTTCTGTGCCCCCGCTGCGGGCAAAGGCTGCGAACACCCTTGTAGGAGCAGCTGTGGCAGGCGCGTGGCTCCCCTCTTCGCAGGTGCTGAGGTCACTCAACAGGACGTACCAAAGCATGAAGCGGAAGCCAGTCACCGTGGACCTCGACCCAAAGGCTGTGACCTGTGATGAGCTGTTTGGGTTTATTCATCCATCCACACGAGACTGGAAGGACGGTGAGACACCAACGTGGGCCAAACCACACTTCAGCAGTGGCTGGTGCACAGGCAAATGCCTTCAGAAATTGTGTCTCTGTAAATGCTTTGTGATGCAGTGATGGAATGTGAAGACCTTTCCCTGGGGCTTTTTACTGGAGTGGGAGGGAGGGGGAACATGTTTCAGGGAAGCACCCAGTCCCACACGTTCCCCCAGCAAACATGCCCTGCATGGAAAGGACAAACCCACATGTCTCTCTGTGGAGCAGGTCTGTTTTCTTCAGCAATGCGTGACCTGGCCAACATCACACACAAGGGGCCCAAGTGGATCATCCTCGATGGAGATGTTGACCCCGTGTGGATCGAGTCCCTGAACACGGTCATGGATGATGATAAGGTCGGTGCCATCACACTCCAGGAGCTTTGCTCACTCATTTACATTTACTCGAGGTGATCAGCTTGTGTTCGTGCCTGGGCCCCAAGATCAGGGCATGTCCCCATCATGGGCCACTTCCCCCAGGTTCTCACCTTGGCCAGCAGTGAGCGCATCCCTCTCAACCCCACCATGCGGCTCCTCTTTGAGATCAGCCACTTGCGGACTGCCACGCCAGCGACTGTGTCCCGGGCAGGAATCCTCTACGTCAGCCCCACGGAGCTGGGCTGGAACCCGTGAGCCCAGGGAGGGGGGTGGAGGGGTGGAACACGATGGGACAGGACAGTGTGGGACGAGACGGGACGGGACGAGGATGGCATGGGATGGGATGGGATGGGCTGGGCTGGGCACTGGCCCCCCATGCACTCTCCTGCAGCCCTAGCCATCCCTCCTGCAGCATTGTGACCAGCTGGATTGAGACAAGGACAGTGCAGTCTGAGAAGACCAGTTTGATGATCCTCTTTGACAAGTACCTGCCAGTGTGCCTAGAGAAGCTCAAGTCTGGATTCAAGAAGATCACCCCTGTCCCTGAGGTGACGGTGATACAGATGGTGCTGTACCTGCTGGAGTGCTTCCTGACGCCACAGACCACCCCGCCAGACTCGCCCTGGGAGCTGTACGAGCTCTACTTCGTCTTCGCCTGTGCCTGGGCCTTTGGGGGGGCCCTGTGCCAGGATCAGGTACGGCTGCGGGACCACCCGCTCGGCACCTGCCCGCAGCTGCCGGCTCGCCGGAGCCTCCTGCCCAGCCTTGTCCCCCAGCTGCAGCCCTTCGGAAAACACGAAAGCAGCGGCACTGGCCCGTTGCTGAGTTTTTCTCCGTTTGGTTCCTCCCAGCTCGTGGATTACCGCCTGGAGTTTGGCAAGTGGTGGATGAAAGAATTTAAAGCCATCAAGTTTCCTTCTCAGGGGACTATATTTGATTATTACATTGATCCGGAAACAAAGAAATTCATGCCCTGGACTGAAAAAGTGCCAAAATTTGAGCTTGATCCCGAAGTCCCTTTACAGGTATTTCCCACGAGCTGTCTGTGTTTATGTTTTATTTGTTTATCGCTCCATGATCCCGAGCAACGGGGCAAGACGCTGTGCCTGGAGCAGCGCAGGGATTTGGAGTGGCTCTGCCACGCCACCGCGCAGGCTGGTGGCACCCGGCAAACCCTGTGGATTTCCGTGGTTCCGCTTTACCCTGCAGAAACCTCAGTGAGAGCTGCAGGTGGCAACTCTTCTTTTTTGATTTCTGATTAACCTGGGGTTTTGTAGATTCTCATGGATTAATTGCAACTATTGCCCAAGTGCAAAACTGTACTTTAAAACTTTATTTGCATGTCTTTTGAAATGCTGTCCTGAGGGAGGGGAGGAGTGTCAAAGATTTTTAAACTGAAAGAGGGTAGATTTAGATCAGATATAAGGAAGAAATTCTTCACTGTGAGGACAGCGAGGCGCTGGCACAGGGTGCCTGGAGCAGCTGTGGGTGCCCCATCCCTGGCAGTGTCCCAGGCC
>JAVJGJ010000001.1:125901723-125927490 GCA_035590215.1 Microhierax caerulescens
TCCCAGGCCAGGCTGGACGGGGCTGGGAGCCACCTGGGCTGGTGGCAGGGGTCCCAGCCCAGGGCAGGGGCTTGGAACTAGATGGTCTTTAAGGTCCCCTCACTCCCAAACCATTCTGTGATTTTTACGTAGGGAGAGGGAGAGGTGCCACGGCTGAATTTGGCCCTTGCACTGGCTGAACAAAGACACTGGGGACAGATTCGGGAGCTGTGCTGTGTCGTTCTGGTTTAGTAACTCAGTTTTCTGACAGCTCCTAGTTTTGTTCAGAAAGTCTTTAGAATAACCAAGCACCTGAGACTTTCTGCTTTAGAGAGGGATCAGGTTTGCACCGAGGGAGGGCATGTGCCACGTCACCAGCTGGCACTGCCGGGAAAGCCAGGCAGGGCTGCCGGCACGCTGCCTGCTGCTCTGACGGATCCCACCTCTGCCCGCAGCCGTCAACCCTGGCAGCAGGAGGCAAGCTGCGGGGACTGACGGTCCGGTTTCCTCAGGCCTCCGTGGTGCACACGGCAGAGACCGTCCGCATCCGCTACTTCATGGACCTGCTGATGGAGAAGCAGAGGCCGGTGATGCTGGTGGGGAACACGGGGACGGGAAAATCCGTCCTGATGTGGGACAAGCTTGAAGCACTCGGTGCAGATGAATACCTCGTGCAGTCTGTGCCCTTCAACTTCTACACCACCTCGGCCATGCTGCAGGGTAAGGCTGGCTCAAGCCAGCAGCTGGCCCTGTGCCAAGCTGTGCCACAGCCCCGTGGCGCTGCCCTGCGGCCCACCAGCTCCTCTCGCTGCAGCCGTCTTCGAGAAGCCCCTGGAGAAGAAATCAGGGAGGAACTACGGCCCACCGGGGACCAGGAGGCTTATCTACTTCATCGATGACATGAACATGCCGGAGGTAGACGAGTACGGTACCGTGGCACCGCACGCGCTCATACGGCAGCACGTGGACCGCGGACACTGGTGAGTGCCTGGCAGGTGGCACCGCTGTGGGACCCCGGTGACCCTCTGCCTGGCGAACCTGTGCTGCACCGGCGCCCGTGCCCTGCCGTGCTGCCTCCTGCCCGTGCTGCCGGCAGAGCTGAGCCGCCCGCTCCCCCCAGAGCTGTGGGGAAGCCTTTGGCAGAGGAATGGGAAAACTCTTTGCCGGTGACTCCACACGCCGTCCAAGGGGAACGGCCCCGCTGCCATGCTGGGGGGGCAAGCAGCGCGAGCAGCGGGGAGGGCTCGCTTGGGAAGGGGGGAAGAGGCGATGGGTGCCGGCTGCCGTGAGGGGGTCTGGGGCCAGGTGTGGCCGTGGGGCATGGGACGGGCCCCACACAGCACTGCCAAAGGTGGTGCCAGGCTTTGCTGAGCACCACAGAAACGGGGAGCCCTGCTCACACTTCCCCCCGGCTGAGCTCCGTGGGGCTGGCGGGGCACGGCCCAACTGGAGGAACCCGTCCCTGGGGAAAGCGTCACGGTGCTGGTCCCTGCACAGGTACGACAGGAACAAGCTGACCCTGAAGGACATTCACAACTGCCAGTATGTGGCCTGCATGAACCCGACCGCAGGGTCCTTCACCATCGACTCCAGGCTGCAGGTAGGCAGGGGCTGCGCGGCGGGGGGCTGTGCCCCACGTGTTCGCTCTCCTGGGACTAGAGCCTGGGTGAGGGGGGATGGGACTTCATGGTGCTGGCCGGCTGCACCAGTCCCTGCGGGGCAAGGCTCGCACCTGACGTTTTGTCCCTTCCCTCAGCGCCACTTCTGTGTCTTCGCCATGAGCTTTCCTGGCCAGGAGGCTCTGCTGACCGTGTACGGCACCGTCCTCGCGCAGCACCTGGCCCGGCAGAGGATGCCACCAGCTGTCCAGAAGCTGCAGCCCCAGCTGGTAGCAGCAGCGCTGGGTGAGCCCCTGCCACGGCGGGGGTGGGAGGGCAGCACACCCCAGCACCGGCCCCTGGGGAATGCACCCATGCCCACCAGCACCAGGAAACACAACCGCCCAGTGCCCTGGGAGCCCCGTGCTGCACCTTCCCATCACAGCACTGCTCCAACAAAACCTCAGTTCCACCTTTTCTTCTGTTCACGTTCAAAACGCAGCACCGTGCCTGTAGAAAGTGCCAGAGTAAAACCTCAGGCTTGTCCCACCCGCGGAAGGCCGTGGAGGGGAGTGCGGGCCGGGCGCAGGGATGCCACCGCAGGCTGCAGCAGTCTCTGTGCACCTGCCCGCCTGCTCACCCCTGGCTTCTGCCAACAGCCCTCCATCAGAAGGTCGCTTCCACCTTCGTGCCAACAGCCTTCAAGTTCCACTACCTCTTCAACCTCCGGGACCTCTCCAACATATTCCAGGTAGTGGGAGGGCTGTTTCCTCTAAAACAACTTTATTCCCTCCTTTCCTTAATCACGCATCCTTGCAGTGCACCGTGTCCCTGAAAATACCGTGACCTCTCCCCAAAACCAAGCTCTAAACTCAGCTCAGTAAAATAACTGAGGGATTCGTGTGTTTGTCAGGGTCTGTTGTTCTCCACACCTGAATGCCTGAGAAGTCCCGTGGACTTGGTGCGTCTCTGGCTCCATGAAGCTGAGAGGGTGTATGGAGACAGGCTTGTGGATGAAACGGATCAAAAAGACTTCAGGAAGATGCTGGCAGACACCTGCAAAAAGTTCTTTGATGTAAGTTGTGCTGGAAAAGCCTGGTGGGGCTACACTGCCAGGCTGAGCTCCCCAGCACAGGCTCGGCGGTGGCATGGGCAGCGGTGCCCCTGTGTGCCCCACGGCTGTGCCCCACGGCTGGCATTGCCTCTTCCAGGAACTCGGCAAAGACCGGGTGTTTACCAAGCCCAACATCTACTGGCACTTCACCCAGGGCATGGGGGAGCCCAAGTACCTGCCGGTGCCAAGCTGGCCGGCTCTGAACAAGCTGCTGGAGGAAGCCTTGGACAACTACAACGAGGCGAACGCAGCAATGAGCCTGGTGAGTGCCCTGCTGCGGGCAGCTCCGCGCCACGGCAGCGCTTGCACCACGAAGATGCAACCGTGGCGTTGCTCTCACTTGGTTTTGTACGTTGTGGGGTGCTTGCTGCTTTTGCTGTTGTGATTCAGAATGTCAGAGCTTCCCCTCCTGCTTTTTTTCAGGTGCTCTTTGAAGACGCGGTGTCTCATATTTGCAGAATTAGTCGGATCTTGGAGTCTCCCCGGGGCAATGCGCTGCTGGTGGGGGTGGGAGGCAGCGGGAAGCAGAGTCTGGCGCGGCTGGCAGCTTATATCAGCAATATGAGTGTGTTTCAGATTACGCTGCGGAAAGGCTATGGCATCCCGGACCTGAAGGTGAGGGCAGCTTCCCCCCAGCCCCCTGGGCCAGCGCCGCCCGCTGCAGGGCGATCCTGCAAACACGGTGCCGTGCCAAGCCCTGCGGTGGCTCCGGTGGCTGGGCTGGGCACGCAGGGCTCTGCTCTTGTCCCTGCACCCGCGCACCGTGGGATCCGCTCAGAGGGGCTTTCTGCACACCCGTGAGTGCTGCCCCGAGGGGCCACAGCGTTTCCCTGGGCAGGGATGGGCAGGAGCTGCTCGTGAGGGCAGGTGGGTGCAGGCAGCCCCGGCAGCTGGCCCCATCTCCGAGCAGAGCAGCCGGCACCGGCCACCTTCCCGAAGGCTCCTTCCCGAAGGCACCCTCCTGATTTCCCAGGGCTGCACCAAATCTGTCACTTTGGAGAACAGCTCGGGTTGGGGGTTGAACTGGGGGGTGATGGTTTCTCTTCCCTGTCCCAGGTGGATCTTGCCTCCCTGTACATCAACGCAGCCGTGAAGAACATTCCCACCGTGTTCCTGATGACAGACTCCCAGGTTGCTGAAGAATCATTCCTGGTCCTAATTAATGATTTCTTGGCGTCCGGGGAGGTGCTGGGGCTCTTTCAAGATGACGACCTGGAAAATATCATCAGAGCCATGAAGCCCCAAGTGAAGTTCCTTGGACTGCAAGATACAAGGGAAAACTGCTGGAAATTATTTCTAGAAAAAGTCAGGCGCCACTTAAAGGTGGGTGTTCACTCAACAGGGTGTTTTGTCAGCACTCCTGACTTGCCTAACCCAAAACCTATTTGCAGACAGGACACAGAAAACCACGGTTTCGTTACATGGTGGTGGCTTTGGGTGGAAGATGTTTTCAAAGGCTCCCCAGCCCCAGGGGATCAGCTCTTCACACCCATGTATTTACTTCCCTTGGGGCAGCGGGGGGGGGGGGAGCAGCCTCCACGGCCACAAGCCAGTGCTGGCCCGCACTGGGTGCTCGCAGGGATGCCAATGTGGGTACCATGCTCAGCGGCTGACTGCAGCCACCAAAGGGGGTCTGGTGCTGCCCCAAGCCCTGCTGAGGGGGAGAAGATGCACAGTCACAGACTATCTCTTGCATACTGGGAAAGGGAGTTAATGGGAGGGAGGCAAAGTCCTGATGTCCAGAAGAACATCTGCAGCGATGTGGAACCCCCAGTGATGGTCCTGCTGCCCCAGAGCTCGGTCCCTGGCAGCAGGGACATCCTGCTCAGCGGTGCTGCTCTGCCCCAGGTCATACTCTGCTTCTCCCCTGTGGGATCAACCCTGCGGCTGTGGGCAAGGAGGTTCCCTGCTGTGGTCAACTGCACGGCTATCGACTGGTTCCACGAGTGGCCAGAGGATGTGCTCGTGTCTGTCAGCAGAAGGTTCCTGGAGGACACAGGGGACATTGAGGTGAGCTGGGACCCCTGCTCAGTGCATGTCGTGCCACACTATGCCTGTGCACAGCCGTTTGTCCTGGGGGGCTGGGGAAACCGGGCTGCTTTAGGGAACGACCTGCATCTCTGCTGCTCCTGGCCCAGCGCGCCAGGGCTGGGCATCTGGTGTGATCCAGGAGTGCTGGAGGCAGCGAGCCTGGGCTGGGGGCTGGGGTAAGCTCACGGCTGGCTCCAGGCTCAGAGCCTGCAGCCCCACGCTGTGCAGGTGGGGACAAACCTTTCCTCATTTTCCTTTTGTCCTTAAAACACCACCAAAAAACCAGCCTGGAAAGAGCAGCTTTTTCCCAGTGCAGCCCAAGTTAATCTGAGGGATCAGCATCAGAGCTGGAACCAGCGACATTAGTGCCGTGATCACCTACAATCCTCAGCCACGCATTGTGCTGTTTAATGAAAAGCACTTTGCTTCCCAGCCTCTGTGGCTGGCTGTGGAACCGATGCTGCAGGACGGTCGGTTCCACCTCAGCGTTTCACCGTGTCCCCACAGCGCAGTGACTCACTGTCTGTGTTCCTGGTGCAGCCCGAGGTCAAGGTCTCCATAAGCCAATTCATGTCCTACGTCCACATGAGCGTCAAGGAGATGTCCAAGACCTACCTGGCCATTGAGAAACGCTATAATTACACCACGCCAAAGACCTTCCTGGAGCAGATAAAGCTCTACCAAAACCTGCTGTCGAAAAAAAGGAGCGAGATCACCGCGAGGCTCGAGAGACTGGAGAAAGGGCTGATGAAGCTGCAGAGCACAGCATTGCAGGTGCCTGCCCATAGCTTATGCATCGCACCTGCTGCCAGTGCGATGCAGGGGGGTGAGACATGGCCTCGCAGGGCGGTCATGGTGGCTGCGAGCCCCCCGAGCTGTACTGAGCCACCACTGCAAGGCTGGGCAGGGCTTGGTGGGGTCAACCCTCTGATCTGCTCCATTTCTGCCCCCATCAAGGTGGATGGCCTGAAAGCCAAGCTGGCAGTGCAGGAGGCAGAGCTGAAGCAGAAGGACGAGGATGCGGATAAACTGATCCATGCAGTGGGAATTGAGATGGAGAAGGTTAGCAAAGAGAAAGCCATTGCTGATGAAGAGGAGCTGAAGGTCCAGGCCATCAACACGGTGCGTAGCGCTGAGTTGGTACCCACCACACCGGGGTCCAACACGGGACAGGGCAGCGCAAGCTCTTATCAGCTCTGGCCACTCACCCCGTCCTACCCTCTCACCTCCCTAGGACGTGGCTGAGAAGCGGCGAGCCTGCGAGCTTGACCTGGCAAAAGTGGAGCCAGCACTCGTAGCCTCCCAGGAGGCCCTCAACACACTTGACAAGGTGGGCAACCCCTCCATGGGAAGCGGTTCCCTGGCTGGTGCTGGTGTCCCCACACTGGGGCGATGCTCAGCACCCCCATGGTCCCTCCCCAGAACAACCTGACAGAGCTGAAGTCCCTCGCGTCCCCGCCTCAGCTGGTGGCGAATGTGATGGCAGCTGTGATGGTTCTGACGGCCCCTAAGGGCAAGGTACCAAAGGATAAGAGCTGGAAGGCAGCAAAAGTCATGATGGGAAAAGTAGACGCTTTCCTGGATGCCTTGAAGAAGTTTGACAAGGAGCACATCCCCGAGGCCTGTCTCAAGGCATTTCAGTGAGTCCACGGCCAGTTCCTGCCCCCTCCCAGCCCCCTGCTGCTGGGCTTCCCTGGGCAGGGCATCCAGAAGAGACCCTCACCCAGTGAGTGCAGAGGCTCGAGGGGCAGGAGTGGGAGCCAGGCGTTTGCTCTGCTCTCCTGCCCAGCCATCCGCTGGCAGCCCGAGCCCTGGGGGGCGCGGGACAGGGCCGCTGGCAGCCGCAGCGTGTTGTCCCGTTCCAGGCCCTACCAGTCAGACCCCAGTTTTAATCCGAACATCATAAAGCCGAAGTCGACAGCCGCCGCAAGTCTGTGCTCCTGGTGCCTGAACGTTGTTAACTTCTACGAGATGTTCTGCGAGGTGGAGCCCAAGAGACAGGCACTGGAGGAGGCCAGCGCCAAACTGGCAGAGGCACAAGAAAAGCTCCGTCGCATTAAGAACAAAATCACCGTAAGTGCGTGCCCCCCTCCCTGCAGCTGCCGGCCGCTGCGGCCAGCTGCTGTTTCCCTTGGCTGGCACCCGCCATGACCCCATCAGCCACCAGCAACTCAGCTGTGGGTCACGGCCAGAAGCCAAAAATGAGCAAGAAAGATGCTTATAATTCATATAACCTGGAGCCCAGGTGCAAGAGCTGTGTTGCCAAGACAGGGGCTGCTGCAAAGCTCCTTGGGGGCTGTAAGCTCTCTCCTGGCCCAGCAGCTCACTGCAGCTGTGCCATGTGCAGGAGGTAACCGTAGACGTGTTGTCTTTTGAAGGACCTGAACACCAATTTGGCAGCTCTCGCTGCAGAATTTGAGAAAGCTACAGCTGAAAAAATCAAATGTCAGCAAGAGGCTGACGCAACCCACAGAGTCATCACATTGTCAGACAGGTACCGTGCAAATGCTGGCTCCAGAAGCACTGGCGCCGTCTGCTGCTCCCTGGCATTGCCTGGTGACAATGACAGAGGGATTGTGGAAGCACCAGAGTCCCCCCATTCCCTCCCCAAATTAAAAAATCCCAAGTATGAATTGAGCCAGAAATTCCGGGGTGGGGCTGGGGGGTTATGTGCAGCTGTGGAGCCGTGTGCCCTGGGTGGGGGCAGCCCACCACCCAAGCAGAGGTGGGTTACCCACCACCCAAGCAGGGGTGTGTTAATCCCAAGGGCATTTGGTCACAGCCATCCTGGAGCACCACGGTCGAGCCCCCACCGCACACACACAGCACCGGCAGCGGTGGCACCGCAGCAGCCACCATCTCCTCTACCCCCCACCAGGCTTATCAGGGGCCTGGCATCCGAAAACATCCGCTGGGCTGAGTCGGTGAAGACGCTCAGAGAGCGGGAGAAGACACTGTGCGGAGATGTGCTGCTGGTTTCCGCCTTTGTGTCCTACGTTGGCTACTTCACCAAGAAGTACAGGGCTGAGCTGCTGGAGAAGTACTGGATCCCCTTCCTCGGCAGGCTGGCGGTGAGTGGCCACAGCTCCTGTCCCAGGGTGCCTGGGGCCCCTTCCCTCCAAGCTCACCAGCACCGAGGGGCTCCCGCTCCCCTGCAGCCAGGTAACCAATGACCCCCTCCCCGGCAGGTGCCCATCCCCATCACCCCAGGGCTGGACCCCCTCAGCCTCCTCACTGACGCTGCTGACGTGTCTGCCTGGAGCAACCAGGGCCTGCCCAGCGACCGCACGTCCACCGAGAATGCCACCATCCTCTGCAACACCCAGCAGTGGCCCCTGCTTGTGGACCCCCAGCTCCAGGGCATCACGTGGATCAAGAACAGATACGGGGAGGAGCTGAGGACCATCCGCCGCAGCCAGAGGAGGTGGGCTGGGTGGTGAAGCACGGCTGCAGGCTCGGGCTGGACCAGCCCTGCTTCCCCTGCCATTGGAGGGGCGTGGGGTGCTGCGAGCCAGGGCACCCGCCTCCCTCATCAGACATGAGGTACCTGAGGGCAGCAGCACTGATGGGGGGACACGCCGCCTCCACGGGCTCTGCGGGGGCCAGGGCTGGCAGAGCACCGTGAGGGTCCCACCGGGGTGCAGCGGCTGGAGGGCATTTGCCCGAGGTCCCCACGGCGTGCACACGCTCGCCCCGCGCTGAGCCAATCTCCCCTGTCGGCCACAGCTACCTGGACACCATTGAGCAGGCCGTTTCCCAAGGATGGATGCTGCTGATAGAGGATGTTGGTGAGACGGTGGAGCCAGTGCTGGACCACTTGTTGGGGAGGAACACCACCAAGAAGGGCAGGTCAGCACACCCTGTTCTCTGGTACCGAAGCGTTTCACCTGCTCTGAGCAACTGCTACTGCTCTAAAATGCTGATTTATGCCCCTTTGCGTGACAGCAACTGGGGCCTGATCCTTCCCCTGGCTTCTGGCCACATCCCCCAATTTTCTCCAGTATCAGTGGGGACACCTGTAGTTGATGTGATGTTTTGGACTGTTCTGGTCCACAGAGTACAGTTTGTTTAGTGATTTAAGAACACATTGCCTGGTGCACCTACAATAAGAAGGGTTTTCTTGGCAGACACGGAAGCGTATGCTGTGATGGGACCGTTGCTGAGAATGCCCTGCCCCATCTCCCCACCCCACTCTGTACTGCAAGCCCGGCCACCAGCAGTGCTGCCTGCCCCAGACACCACCAACCAACCCCTCTGGCCACATCCCCACTTCTGGCGCGGGGTGGTCTCCCAGGGCTGCCAGGGGGGACCCACACTCCCCTCCCCCGGCTTTGAGGCATGGAGCCTGCAAGAAGCATCAGCCCAGGATCCAGCAGGGAACTGCGGCCAGGGCAGCCTCCAGCTCCTTCTGCTCCTCCAGCCTTTGTCCTGCCAGGGCTGTCTTGGCACTTCTGCCCTTGCTGCACCTTTTCCTGACCAGAGAAATACAATATGGAGCGGCCAGGAATAGCACACAGGTTGAGAGCTGTCTGTGATGAGTTACTGCCAGATGTCCAGAAATTAATTTCTTTAATTAACTACACAGATACATTAGGATAGGAGATAAAGAAGTGGAATATCACCCACACTTCCGCCTGATTCTGCACACCAAATATTCCAATGCTCACTACAAGCCAGAGGTGCAGGCGCAGTGCACCCTGATCAACTTCTTGGTGACCCAGGAGAGACTGGAGGACCAGCTCCTGGCTGCTGTGGTGGCCAAAGAGTGGCCAGACCTGGAGACCCAGAAGGTACGAACCAGGCTGCCGGCAAGGTGGTAGCAGAGGAGCCCGGGGAGCTGCGCAGGCTTTGCTGGCAGGGAGCGGGGAGCTCTCACCTCCGTGACTCACTGCTGTCTATTGAGAGCTGAGCGAGTCCCGACCAGAGCTGCTGTCTGCGTGGGCGGCTGTGGGACCACCACTGCCCCGTGCACCCTGGCGCTGCCACAGGCACTCTGGCTGCTCAGGGGCGATGGCACGTCCCAGGAGAGGCCACGTCCACCCTCCTTTTGCATTGGTGCTTCGATGGCAGTATGAAAAAGATGGCAACTGATACCAGAGTTTCACCACGGTCTCTCGAATGACACGTGTCTCTCCCTGGGGTGCTGTGTTGTAGGCAAACCTCACAAAGAGCCAGAACGAGTTCAAGATCAAGCTGAAGGAGCTGGAGGACTCCCTGCTCACCCAGCTGTCTGCTGCCACGGGGGAGTTCCTAGAGGACGTGGCACTGGTGGAGAACCTGGAAACAGTGAAGCGCACAGCCGTGGAAGTTGAGGAGAAAGTAAGCAAGCTGCCCCAGCGCTGGTGCTGCTGTGCTGCAGGCAGAGGGAGAGCTCTCCTGGACCACACCGGGCACGCGGTGCGCAGCGGGAGCTGGGGTGCTGCTTCGGCACATGCCAGGATAACACCCACCCTCATGTGCATCTAGGTGAAAGAAGCTAAAGTCACCGAAGCGCAAATAAATGCCACTAGAGAAAACTACAGGCCAGTGGCAGAGCGAGCATCCCTGCTGTACTTCATCCTGAGTGACCTCAACAAGATCAACCCCATCTACCAGTTCCCACTCAAGGTAGACACGGAGCAAAGAGGGAATTGGTTTGCACGGGCAGGACAGGCTGCAGGGGGATCTCAGAGATTCAGTGTTTCAGCGTTTATGCTGCTAACAAGACATCCAGCAGCCCAGGCACTGAGCTGCCGGCCTGGATCTTCTGCAGGCATTCAACAGGGTCTTCAAGAAAGCCATTGAGCACACGGCCCCCGACAATGACATCAGAAAAAGGGTGATCAGCTTGATGGATGAGATCACCTACTCGGTCTATACGTACGCCGCACAGGGACTCTTCGAGAGAGACAAACTCATTTTCCTGGCCCAGGTTGCCTTCCAGGTAATGCACGCAAATGTTCGGGGCTGCTGCTACGCGACAACGATACCATGTGTGAGTTTACTTTGGTTTAGACAGGTTGTTCTCTTGCTTCTGTGCTGCTGCTGCGGGCTCAGTGGCTTCTTGCCCGGAGCACAGACCCTCGCAGCGAGGCTGTGTGTGCCGGGGCAGCTGTGACGCTGTGCTTTCAATTTGCCAGGTCCTGGCAACCAAGGAAGAAGTGAACCCAGCAGAGCTGGACTTTCTTCTGCGCTTCCCATCCAAGGCTGACATCACATCCCCTGTGGACTTCCTGCAGCCCCAGGGTTGGGGTGCCATAAAGGTTGGTCCGCGCAGCTGCCCGCTGTGTGAGGCGATGGCAGCACAGCCCCCAGCAGATGTCAAGGCTGACAGCCTGCCTGGCCAGTGCAGCAGGGCTGCAGGACCCCTCGGGGCTTGGCTGCAGCACAGCACCGTCCCTGTGTGCACACAGCCCTGTGGGGACCCCCTGCAACCCGGGGGTCCCTGAGGGCGAGCAAAGCCCAGCAATGATTTAGCCCTTCTCTGCGGGACCTGAAGGTGCTCTCAGAAATGGAAGAGTTCAAGAACCTGGACAGTGACATCAAGAGCTCACCAAAAAGATGGAGAAATTTTGTGGAGTCCAAGGCACCAGAGAAGGAGGTGTTCCCCATGGAGTGGAAGAACAAGTCGGCCCTGCAGAAGCTGTGCATGCTGCGGTGCATGCGGCCGGACAGGATGACCTGCGCCATCAGGTGCACAGTGCCTGCCCCAAGTGTGCAGCACAGCTCCGTCCCAGCAAGAGCCAGCTGCACCCAGCGACTGTGCTTGCTCCCAACTCACATCATGGTTTTATTTTTCTGTAGGAACTTTGTGGAAGAGAAAATGGGGAGCAAGTTTGTAGAAGGAAGAAACATTGAGCTCTCTGAGGTATACAAGGAGAGCAGCCCTTCCACGCCCCTGTTCTTCATTCTCTCCCCTGGCGCTGACCCCCTGAAAGACGTGGAGGCCCTGGGTGAGCTGCTGCCCTCTCCTTGGCTGGCACCAGCCCACGACGGCTGTGTGCCGCTGCTCGTCTGAGCAGCGAACGGCCAGAGCTGCACAGCCCCAGCTTTGTACTAAAGGAACGAAAAGGTGTCTCACGCTGTGCCGGTTTCCTCCTTTCCCCAGGCAGAAAGCTGAACTTCACCATCGACAACGGGAAGATCCACAACGTGTTGCTGGGGCAGGGCCAGGAGCCCGCGGCAGAACAGGCGCTGGAGGTGGCAGCTGCGCAGGGGCACTGGGTCGTCTTGCAGGTGCGTGGGGGACACTGGGGTGCACCACGGGGCACACAGCCCCGCTGGCAACCGGGCACATGGCCCTGCTGGCAACTGGGCACACCACAGGGTGCACAACCCTGCCAGCAACCGGCCACACTGGGGTACATGGCCCTGCTGGCAACTGGGCACACTGGGGTGCACCACGGGGCACGCAGGGCACTACCAGCAACTGGGTGCACCAGGGCGCATTGCCAGCAGCACGGGCTGGGCCACAGTGGCGCCTTTGCCATCACGGCGCTGCCACGGGCAAGGCAGGAGGCGCGGGGGATGCAGGACGGACAGACCCTCGGTGTGCACCAAACACTGCTGGCCTACGCCAAGGGAACTGGGGGTGGGCCCCAGAGTAAGAGGCGGCAGAAGCGTGGGAGGCCACCCAAGGAGGACGGTGGCCCTGCGGTGGGGGCGCACAGTTCTTCGTGGTGTACCCCACGTGGTGGCAGTGACACTGCCAGGGTTGGCTGGGTGCCTTGTGCTGCACCTGCTCTGCGTGGAGCCACCGCAGCAACCTGAGGGGGAACAAGCAATTCCCGAGGCTGTACTTCAGCCCAAGCAGTACAGGAGGGGTTCCTGTTGCAGAACATCCACCTCGCGGCCCGGTGGCTGGGCACGCTGGAGAAACTGGTGGAGCAGCACAGCCTGGGCAGCCACACCGACTACCGGCTGTTCGTGAGCGCCGAGCCGGCCCTCAGCCCCGAGGCACACATCCTCCCGCAGGGGCTGCTGGAAAATGCCATCAAAATCACCAAGGAGCCGCCAGCGGGCATGCACAGCAGCCTGCACAAAGCTCTCGACCTCTTCACCCAGGTACCCTCAGCCCACCACACCGCGCTCCCCCGCCGCCAGCACCCTTGGTCCCTTTCAGCCTTTTTGGGTCGGCCCAGTGGGCTCATCCCTGGGCTGAGCATCTCTGGGGGCGGCACTGCAGCCAGGCACACTGCGCCCTCTCCTAAGCACATCCTCCGGAGGGTGCCCAGGACCCCCATTTGTCCAGATGTGCTTTAAGGGTAGCCAAGGCTGCCCCAGCACTCCCGAAGCAGGGAGGGTGCTGAATTACCGGCGCTTTTCCCAAAGCTGAAGGTCGAGCTGCAGCAGCTCGGTGCCACAAACAAGCCGCCTTGACTGTCAGCGGGCTCTGTGTGTGTATTTGTGTGTGTGTGTGTATTGCTGATCTTTTTACAACAGGTAAGTGCAAAAATTAACCAAGTAGCAAATCTTTAAAAGATAACTTTATGCTTTTTTTTTTTTTTTTTTAATAAACAACCTTCGGTTCTCCTTTGCTATCATCTGTTAATTTTCTGCAATAGCGGGATGGCTAATAACGATATTCATTCGTTCACTGGCAAACCCACTCTCATTTTTATTCCACTGCAGGACACGTTAGAGATGTGCAGCCAAGAAATCGAGTTCAAATCCATCTTCTTTGCGCTCTGTTACTTCCACGCAGTGGTGGCTGAGCGGCGCAAGTTTGGCACTCAGGGCTGGAACCAATTTTACCCCTTTAACGACGGTGACCTGACCATATCAATTAACATCCTGCACAACTATTTGGAGGCGAACTCCAAGGTAAGAGACTTCTAAAGTGACCATACCTCAGTACAATACATGCTGCGACAATCAAACTTTTAAAAAAAAAATAATCATCACTTTGCTGCACAAATGCCTTCCCTTGAGGAAACGCAGCTTTGCCAGTAGTTCTTCCCCTCCTCCCCAGGGAGCTGCCTGCACGCTGTGGCAGGGGAAGGTGCAGAGTCCTCCTAGGACCGAGCTGGGTGGAAAGCAGGCGTTTAGCACCAGGCTGGGACAAGTGCCTGCTCTGGCTCATGCCTCAGTGCTTTGTTGGGTTGTTTTTACATTACTTTCCACCTAAAAGGCAAAGCCTGCCCCAAGAATGAAGAGGCAATGAGTGGGATTGAGGTCTCGCCCTTAGGAGAGTCCTGCTTCCACCTGGCCTTACAGACATGACCAGTGTTGATCTGAGTAAAGACGGGATGACAGGGGTTCAAAGTATGGATGGCTGTGTCCATACTGGGACAAGGTGAATGCATGACAACCCTGAGACAAGGTCCCCTGTCTTGCACCCCTTCACTCTGTCACCAAGCCTCTGCAGGTCCAGGGTCTGTCACTTCCCTGGATGCTGGGCAGGTCAACCCAGGATCCACTGCCCCATGGCCCCGCGGCTCCACAGTCACGCGCAGCTGCAGGGGACTTCTGGGGAGCCACGCAGAAACCCCACAGCGAGCCTCTCGCTGTAGGTACCATGGGATGATCTCCGGTACCTCTTTGGTGAAATCACGTATGGGGGGCACATCACAGACGACTGGGACCGCCGGCTGTGTCGGACTTACCTGAGTGAATACATCCGTGCGGAGATGCTGGAAGGGGAAGTGCACTTAACTCCAGGGTTTGTGATCCCTCCCAGTTTGGATTACAAGGTAAGGAAGATTAACGTTGCAATTTGCCGTGGAAAACCACCACTCTGGATAAATGCTCGCTAGTCAGAGTTCCCTCATGCTAACCAAGGCAAAACATAGGGGGGGAAAAAAAAGTTTCAATCCTGTGGAAACATGCAGAATCACTGCAAAAACAATTCCTGTGGCCAGGGCAGTAAGGGAAAAACTTAGGTAAGACTTAAGTAAAATAACATCTTGAATAAGCAGTGCCAGCTAGCTGTGAAGCGCCACCACCAAGAAGTGATGACATTTTCAAGGCTGAGAGCAAAACTCTCGCTCCTTTGTACATAGTTGCTAAACTAACATCAGCACTTGCCCTGCGCTTAGGGTTACCACGAGTACATCAATGACAACCTGCCAGCGGAGAGCCCCTGCTTGTACGGCCTTCACCCCAATGCAGAAATCGGCTTCCTGACTGTCACTTCGGACAGGCTTTTTCAGATTCTTTTGGAACTGCAACCCAAAGAATTAGATGCTGGAGGAGGCTCAGCTGTCTCCCAAGAGGAAAAGGCAAGTATTGTTTCTGCCTCTTTACAGTAATCGACAATTCAGAGACCAGATGGGGAGAACAGATATGAGCCCACACACAATGGATAGAACATGACCGGTAACAAAACCTGACTTCTGAGCAGATAGCACAGAGATGTGGTTCTAGCCCAGTAACTTAAGGCTACAAGCTATCAGCCTGGAGAAGGGGGAGCTGCTAACACCGAGCTCACGAGAAACACTGCAGCCTGTCAAGTTTTTATTTAAGTATATTTGCACTTGGTTTCTCTGTGACCGGGCTCTTTCCATTTCAGTAACTCTGCCAGTCTTTGGCATTGGTAATGTAATTGAACATGAGCAAATGCCTCACCGCTCTCCAGCCACCGAGAAGGCAGCGCTGCCACCGCAGCCCAGGGCAGACAGAGCCCAGGCCACAGCTGCCTCTGTCCCTGTCCCAGCTGCAGCGCTCTCCCCTCTTCCCTGCTCTTGCATCAATCTAGATCCCAGACAAGCAGGCAGCTGGTCATGCAGATCATAAGGCCATTAGCTGCACTCCTCCAGCACCTCAGAGAAACGCAAAGGGTAAAGAGAAGAGGCTGAAATGTTGCCCTGGCCATCTGTGTTAGCTCTATCCCGACACATGGTGCAGTTACAAAAGTCAGCAGCGCTCAGAAAGGTTACTCTTTGATGGGGTCGAGATGTGCCAGTGGCAAAATGTGGCTCTCACGCTGCATCCTCAGCAGATGGAACATGTTTAGTAACTTCCATTCAGGATGGCAACTACTAAAAATACAGATATTTAAAAAAAAAAAAAAAAAAAAAAAGTCTTCCTCCTGACTCCCTGGATTTTACACTTTAATTTTCACAGCCCCCTGTGGCTTCAGTTCTTACTTGTTGGCAACTGAAAAAGAGCTGCAGCTTTTTAAGATCCAAGAGCAGTTAGGAAAATAATAGAGTATTAGTAACTGAGGAGGAATCAAAGGAAAACACAAAGGCAGAAAAAGAAAAAATCTTACTAAGTTGATTAATTGTTAACCCACAGCATTTTTCCTTAGGTAAGAGCAGATCTATGGCATATTCTTTCCAGGTGAAGTCAGTCCTAGATGAGATTATTGAAAGGCTGCCGGAGCCATTTCACATGGTGGAGATCATGGCAAAAGCGGTGGACAAGACCCCATACGTTGTAGTTGCCTTGCAGGAATGTGAAAGAATGAACATCTTGACCCAGGAAATCAGGCGCTCTTTGGAGGAGTTAGATTTAGCACTAAAGGTATGTAAAGGTAGCTGCCTAGAAACCAGCTCTCCCTACCAAATGATTTGCAAATGGCTGTTGCTCGTTCCAAACCTTGTCTTGTACAAAGCACCTGGTTCCCCTTGCTCGTGGCTCTTACACACCCCACTGTGCTGGGTATGGCCAGACAGTACCAGCCTCCTGCCTCGTACTAAGTGTGAAATCAAATACTTCCATCAGTCTTGCTTTCTGCAGATAAAACTGCCCAGATTTTCCTCTTTTTTTAAAGGGAGAGCTAACGATGACATCGGCTATGGAAGAGCTGGCAAACGCTCTCTTCTACAGCAATGTTCCTGAATCCTGGACACGTTATGCCTATCCCTCTCTTCTTAGTTTAGGAGCCTGGTTTGCAGACCTGCTCCTTCGGATTAAGGTGAGCAGATTTTTTGTGAAAGTTAAAAGCTTAGGGAGTAAGTGGATACCACAGAAGACCAGGAAACCACTGTACACTGATGGAGGTGCTAACTCATTTATTTTTCAATATTAATTTAAGCAGTTTGAAGTACCTGAAATGGCCTGTTACCTCAAGAACAAGAGCAGAAGTTTGAAATGGGTTCACCATTGGAGTATATTACAGTTTCAAAATAACATTAGCTAACCCCATCATAACTTTTTATGTCCTGGAAGAAAAAAAATATTTAATAAAACCATCTATTTAACGTGTGGCTTTGTTAAAAAAATAGCAGCAGTATTTACTGCAATCCAAATTTTAAGTTTCATTGCTGCAGTGGAATCTATTTATTCATCACAGACTGCCTCCATCCTAGTCTCCCTATCTAGATCACCTGAACCTCGTGTTAGGCACAGCAAAGCATCAGCTTTTTGTCACATCACATCTCAAAGCAGTATTCTGCCACTCAAAGGCCATGCTCCACTCTGAATTACTTTGCTCTTTTTATTTTCCAGGAACTGGAAGTCTGGACAACAGACTTTGTGCTGCCTGCAGCAGTGTGGCTGGCAGGATTCTTCAATCCCCAGTCCTTCCTCACTGCTATCATGCAGTCCACAGCCAGAAAAAACAAATGGCCACTGGACAAGATGTGTCTTTCAGTGGAAGTGACCAAGAAAAACCGTGAGGATATAACAGCTCCACCCAGAGAAGGCTCCTACGTGCATGGATTATTCATGGAAGGTAAAAGCCCACATCGTTTATGAGATATTTCAGACATGGAGAAAGCCCAGTTCAGCCTTAAAAAATCTTGCAAACAGAGCATGTGTTAGTACTCGTTGGCTTATCTGAATTTGTACAGCTTTTGCAGAAGCTCCAAGCATCACAGCCTTTATTCCTCACTAACACCAGACACACACCAGCTGAGGGCAGCACCCATCCAGTTTACAAGCAGAGTTTCACAAACCAGAAACTGGGTTTTTTTGGAAATTCAGACAGAAATGTGAGGTCTGGGTTGTCAAAAGCTATATGGTTCTAGTGAATAAACACATTATGGTCTTATTTGATATATGAGTAAAACGGATCAGGAAACTCAAAACCCGAAATAATTACTGCTAAAAAATTAGGGGGAATGAGATGGCAGTATCAGAAAAGCACTGACAGGGTCCACTTAAACGAGAAGCAGACCACATAGGACAGCTTATTGTAGTTCCCACCACGGCCTAGTTCTGCCTTCAGCTTCACAACTTTCATGCAAACCCATGCTGAAGGGATAAGTGGAGACAGAATTTATTTAGACATCCCACACACAGTAAGGCAAAATGCATTCATGAGTCACAGTGAGATGATAACATGTTAGCCCTAATGACTACTAAGCCATGGCTACCCAACCTTCACACTCCATCCTCGACTGTGCTGCTAGAGCAACTCCTTCCCACTCATTAGCAGTTATGCAAACAGCCCCCTCCACGTGAAAAAGCCACTGGGGAACTGGTACCCTGACAATTTTGTAATCTTGCAGGCGCTCGATGGGATATCCTTTCTGGTGTGATCACAGATGCTCGACTGAAGGAGTTGACGCCCATGATGCCAGTCATCTTCATCAGAGCCATCCCCGTGGACTGCATGGACACCGAGAATATCTATGAATGTCCTGTCTATAAGACACGGATGCGAGGTCCCACCTACGTCTGGACCTTTAACCTAAAAACAAAAGAAAAAGCTGCTAAGTGGATCCTTGCTGCTGTTGCTCTGCTTTTACAGATCTAAACTTTTAAGGACTATGGAAAACAGCAAATGCTTTTACTTGCAAAAAAACCCTCTAAGTTGTGTAACTTAGACTAAGTTTGATTGTACCAGAACTGTTTTAGCAAATTATCGATAAACAGAATAAAAACACTGCTGGAATTGCTGTCATGCTCCTACATTACATGGAGTTTCTCATGACGGATACTGGTTTTCAATTGGTGGTTTCTGATACAGCGCTGGTGGAGAGCCAGACCACCAAAGGAAGCCAAACGGAACCATTACATGCAACTCTCTGGATTCCTTTCCTTCTCATAGCTCTCTATCTTTCCACAGCTGTTTGTCCGATTGCCTAGTACTGTGAGCAGAAATTCATCAAGCTGCGTGCATGACACATTCCTGCATGGAAGTGTGTATCTGTTTAGACCAGATGGAAGAGAAAAGGTGCAGATTTGGCCCGGTTCACCAACACCTCAACCTGCACAACTCACAAGAAATTCCAGCTGCAAACAGACCAGTATCTAAAGTGTGTTTCTTTCTATTTCTAGGTTCTACTTCTTTCACAACAAATAATGTGTATCTGCAGTAACATCTATTAGGGTGATTAGATCTGCTCTGGACAACAGATGGAAGCCAATGTCCCCTTTAGCATAAAATAATTCACCAAAATCACACCCCATGAAATATCTGAAAAATTAGTTCTACAATACAGTTGCATAAAACTTCCCTCATAGCTAGTGGTAAGAAAAGCCATAAGGAGAGGCAAGTAGAGCTCTTTGTTTCTTTGTAAAGTAGTAGCATTTAGAATAAATTCCCATTAAGCTTCACACTTACTTTTAGCCTTCTCAGATGCCTGAAATCTGGCAATACAACATCGGAACACCCTGCGCACACTCCACTAGCTAAACTCACAGGGTAGCCTGAGCCTGCACTCTTAACACATTTTTATCTGACTTCCCAATCAACATCTTTGCAGGATGTGTTATGGTTTGAACCTCCCACTTTCAGCAAGTAACATCCAAAAATCACATTAGCACCTCTGATGCTCTCTCTACAGTTCATGGAAGACACTAATAACACATCTTAATATGAAAAGGTCAGATACACAACCCCAGAGATGGGAGCCATGTTTATCTAAATAAAATGGATGTGTGAACACTCAGCATCAAGGGCACATACTTGGGCACCAACTGCATGGGCTATGTGCACAGCACAGAAAAAAAAAAAAAAATAAGAGCAATTCCATGAAGCTCAGAAGGGGCTCCAGTTACCGGGCAGCTGAACAGCCAGGCAAATCCAGGACACTGTACAAAGCAGAAAAAAACCAACCATCCCTGTTAGCCAACATCTACAAGGTTAAAGCAAAACACTGATCAGATAAAAAGACGGCAAAACATTTTAAATATTCCAACAATGTTTTCTATTAGCTGGTCAAGATAAAATAAACACCGTCCCTCTCCACAAAACTCTGAAAGGGACATTTCAGAAACAGAAGGGTTTTTTTGTGTGCACGGGAAATACCCTTGTATGGGTTCTTTTTCATTGACCCTTCTAGAAATTCTAGTGGATGAAACTCAATATAGGCCTTGAGCAATGATTCTAGTCAGTGGCAAGCATCCCAGAAGAAGAGAGATGCCTGTTTTTTACCCCACATCATCTATGTTTCCATCATCTATTTCTTCCACATGATAGAGAGTACTGCACTTAGTGAATGCAGTCAGTGCAATATAAATTCCCCATAAGAATGGCTGAAAACTCACCCAAAGCAGCAACTTTTCTTCTTTAAAAAAAATTCTTTATCAGAGGTGTTACCAGCTTCACCCACAGTTTCACGTAACGATTTGGCTGCTCAAATGTTGATGATGAGACTACACCTGAGCAGAGGTAAAGCTGCTCCTGCTCCTATACAGGGAAAGAAACATTACCCCAGTAAATCCTAAGTGTTAAATTATATAATAGCCTTTAAGAAAAGCAAATTCTCAGATAAAACTGGCCATGGATCCTGCCAAAAGGATGCATCATTTCTGCCATATGCCTGAACGTAAGAGTCGCGTTCCATGCCTCGCAATTCACAGAACAACTAAGCCACCAAGGAGCTAGATCAGGATCTGTCCACACCTGCACGCCGCAGCACTCCACCTTTTGGCGATGATCAGTGCACTCAGTAACTGAGCCTCGAGAGCTGGCAATTACAAAGAGCAAAGGTAGAAGGTTTTGCCTTTTTGTGCCCCACGGTTGCAAGAGAGCCAAGCTTCGGTTTCAGAAAAATCCTAAATCCTCCGCTGTAATTGCCAGAAAAGGAAACCTTACCATAATGGCAAGAGACTGACCTACGCCGCTCTTCCTAGACACAGCTCAAGCACTGTTTTGAAATGAATATGCAGTCACAATTTCAACTAAATTACCAGAAACACTTAGGCTTCTCCACTGTGTACACAATACTGCTGAAGGAGGAAATGAACCATCATGATGATGATAATACATGCTCGAGTTGCACCTGAAAGCAGCTGTTTGATCAAAGGTAGAAGCGATTTTCTTACCAATGCCAGCCAGGTTTCTAGATTTGCAGGCAAACAAGGGGCAGACCATGTACTGTAAGTCTGTTCATAATTTTTTTTTCATTAGCTAAACTGTCACAAACAACAGAAAATACTCTTCACTGTTTAAATTCAGGGTGCAACAGGGAAGCAGGAGCCAAGCACTGGAAAGTAATACCAAAAAGATGAACCAACAACAGAAGGAAGACATTTGTTGTGCCAAATCAGTCTAATTTTAGAAACCCCAATGCTCCAAGAGCTACAGTCAGCCATGCTATGAAGATTCTGCACCGTGATCATCTGATACAGTGAAGTTGTCTAATCACTGAAGAGAGACCAGTTATCTGAAGTTCAGTTCATTCACTGGAGCATCCAAAGATACCCAGGCCACTCAAATTTCTTCCCAAATCTCATCACACATTTTTAAAATGGAACTGAATGTTACATAGCCAAAGTGATTTCATGGCAGCATACCAGTAATGTATTAAGTCTTCTGAAGAAAGATCACAGAACAGTAAACAAACAGCCAATCTCAAAATCAGCTTCCAGCAAATGGCAATGGATTAAAGCCCTTTAAATTAGATCACTGCAGCACTGTTTGAGAAAATTCCTTTGTCATATTTTCATTGATTCTCCCCTTCCATTAGAAACAAGCAGAGGCAAGATATGAATTGAAATATTCAAGCAACTCTTCCAGTAATAGAAATGTTTTTGATTAGATATGCTCTGACTCATCCTCTGGAAGAGCCCTGATGCAACAGGGCAATTCCCATTGATCTTAAAGACATCTGTGCCTTCTTATGCCAGGACTGGGCTTAAAGAACACATTTTTGAGATCCCTAAGTCACACACAGAGGCACCAAACCGATCTGCTTTCTATCGGAGCACTACATGAAAAACTAATTGGGACAGTCAGTTCCAGCAGAAGATTCAGAGTTGAGACAGCTGGGGAACCAGACAGGATTTAGAGAAGTAGCAAAAGTGCTGAGCAGTCCAAGCTGCCTAATTAAAAAGAAAAAAACAACCAAACTAAACAAGTGGGACGCTGAACATTAAACCACTGAAAAACGGTTGTGTCTATTCAAGGTTATGTTATGTCATATAACAGGCAATCCAACCAGCCCAGAAATCCTCCTCTTGTAGAAACTACACTAAGATACCCGCCTCTGTTCACCTGCTCAGCCTGTGGGCAGCCACCCAAAAGCTAAGCAATCAACGCTTGCATTCCTACAAATGCCGGAGAAGCAAATTCCTCCAGAAGTCCAAGATCAGTGATTCAAAGGGCCTGACTTCATTATCCTAAAAGCATGGTGTGACCTTGGCAAGGCCCAAATATTGGGGATAAGGCTCAAGAATGTGCTGTATGATCAGTGAGCAAAGGAGAGCCAGCAGATCCTCTCTGAATGAAACTATGTCTCTCAGCATCCAGAGCCTGAGCACGGCCAATACTCGAGTTCACTGGGGACACATGTTCTTTCCCATTATGGCCTCCATTTCCCAGAAACAGGCATTTGCAGAAGGCATCTCATCAATAGTCACTTAACTGACAGCTCCTTGAGGCTTCCTGTGCTCAAGAAGGTTTTGAATTATTGTAGCTGTAGGGTTTTATTGCAACCGCGTCATCAGCATTCCCTATGTGACCAAGAAGCACAACATCCACGTAATCTCCTGCACTCAGCCACTTACCTGATGGAGTTGCTGCTGCAAAGCTTTATTTTCTGTCACTATCGCAACCTGAGCTTCCAAGTCACGATGAACCGATCGATATCCAAAATTAGGAGACCCAATCAGAGTTAGGCAGGGAAGATCACTTCCTGCCAGGTACAGCCAGAGGCCTGCAGGAAAACAGGAGGAGAAAGGAAGCGTGGCAGACAAAGGAAATGAGCAGGGTAGCCTCACACAATCACTTCACTTAGAATGAATTAAACATGACAGATTACAGGAACTATAAAAGATCACACACAACACAAAGCAAGCTTCCTTGCAGATGGTCTAGCACGTCTTGTAAAGCTTTGTATGAATCCTGGGGTACCCTTGCAGAGCTTGCATTGTCCAGCCTTGTGCGCTCCGAAGAGGGGAGCTGCAGCTTGCTCAGTGCCACCCTAGGGACACGTTCTTAACAATTTAAATACACTGCATGGAGGGGCCCAAAAATACTACAGACTGAGTCACTATCACTAAGTTAGAAGTTGGTTCTGCATTACAGCGTATCTCAGAAACACTGAAAGAAGACAAACAGATTTTCAATAAAGGAAAACCTATACCAAGCAGCAGAGCACCCAGCAGACAAGCCAGGCCTTGACCAGTCAGTTCCGGAACTGGAAGCAGCTCGGTTGCACAGTGAGTAAGCCCTTTCCCGAGACTATGCAGGACAGTGACATGAAAAGGCATCTCCCTGCTCTGACAGGTAAATTCACATGAAATAAAGACTTGTAAGAGAAGTGCAAATTATTACACCCACTCACTTCCTGAGGAGCCACCCAAAGATGAAATCAGACTCTTGCTGGGATGCAAGACTCCACTCACCACTGCAGCTCACACACAACTTTGTCAGTGCAACAACAAAAGCAAGCATGATACAACCCAATAATTTTTTTTTTTCAAGCACAAGATAGAAACACTGTACTGTTCTCAGGCACACCAGTGTAGCACAGCAGGAAAAAACAGGGATACCACAGGAGAGCCAGGACTATGGCCAAAAAGAGTCTATAAAGCCATTCCCTAACGTATAAATGGACCCAAGAAGTGTTTGCTCTCCACCTAGCACAGCACAAGCACTTAGGACAGTGCTGGGCAGGTCCCTGGTAGAGGCTTATCCCTGCTGCAAGTCACACAAAGACTACAACAAAGAAACCATAGCATAAAAACCACCTAGTCCTTAAAATAGAAGCAGGTTTCCTAACTCAACCCCAGAGCAGTTCCAAGAATGCCTTGAGTAAGAAGCTGCCGATTCACCACTGGTTCCTGTAACCTCCTCCCCACCCCCACATCGCACACACTCAGCAGCTTCACTCCCACTTTCAGTTACACGTCCTGCTCAGAGCTGGCATTGCCCACAGCTCAGTGGCACCACTGGCTCCTCCGCAGGCTCGCCCCCGCCCACAGAAGAGCAGGAGCACCGACACGGGGGGGCTACAGGAGCTGTAAAAAATCACCCAAGTGGCACAGAGATTCAGTGAGCCACCAAACAGGACAGCTGCCAGGGGCTGCCTGGTGCCCCAGCCCAGCCACAGCACAAGCTCCCACCAGCAGGCCACAGCTCTGCCTGGGCAGCAGCTACAAGGAACACGCTTCCTCGCTCCTTCTACGCAGTCATGCAGCAGCCCTAAAGCCTTTACAGCGTCCCTGGCTTTATGGCCACCTGGCAGGATCTGCTCAAACAGTGACTCACCTTTCCAGAAAGGGGAAGCGCAGTTTCCCAGCCACCATTCAATAGCAGTAATGCAGGTTTATCTTGGGGCAAACAGCCACCTGCCCGGCATTCTGTCACCAGACACCTCCGTGGAAGGGACCCTAATCCTAAAGGATGCACCCAGGTCACCCACACCACCACACCCAGAAAAGCAGCAGAAGACTGGTAGATGTGCGCTGCTGCAGGTAGGCTTCATGATGTTACACCCACAAACACCTCTCCCACCGCAAAGGTTCGCGTTTCCTACTTGCACGTGCACGATGGCTGTGCAGCACCCTGCTACGACTGCTCTGGCACTGAACAAACCTAAGGACAGTCGCAGCCCTGGCGGGAACGCATACTGCGGGAAGTTGTGCATGCGGATCCAAAATGTTTCAAGAGGAGCTGGAAGGGTTTACAAAACAGCAGTCACGGTGTTTTGTGTAAATCAGCTAGATCCTAGAGGAGACTGAAGGGTGTCTTTTGGCTTAGCCCGAGAAGGAGGTATTAATGGGCACTATTTGCTGCCAGGGATCTCATGTCCTCTTCCAGGAGCCGGACTCTGTGTGTAACTGCCCTTCATCTGTCTCCAAGGCTTCCTCCTTTTCCCTCTTCTGCCCTGTCCTCTCACACACACCGTGCGATGACTCCTGCAGAAGGAAACTGGGTGAATCAAACATGTGCCAAAGGGCAAAGCATGCCAGAAAAAGGAGCTGCAAGCTGCTCCTTCCAGCTCTCTGAAGAGGAAAGGGAAAGAGGGCGGCAAACATCTCTGACTGTCCTTCCTGGGGAGCACGGGAGCGGCTGAACAGCTCAGGTCTTGCGTCCCTCTCCCAAAGAGGACACCATAGAGCAGACAGTAGCCAAAGCACTGCCACTAGAAGGCACAGTGGCCCAAACCGGGACTGACTGCCACATGCGCTTTCAGCAGCTTGGAAAAGCAGCCCATGCCTTCCAAGCTCCATCCATGCCAAACCACAAAATCCCACTCAGAGTCAAGAGTGCCCAGCAAGAGGGGGAACCTGCAAACCACACGTCGCTTGAACACGTGCTTCCTGGAAGACAGGCCACACAGGACTTCCCAGCCAGGCAGGCACCTCCTTCAAACTGCCCTGGATTGACATAAGGTTTTTAATGCACTAGAGTTACCGATCTCACTTCGGGAGAGGTACAACACTTGTTAGAAAGGTTTGTAGTTTCAACACAGAGGCAGCCTAGTAACACTCGTGTGTTTTCTTCAGTCAAGACAAAGCCTACTCAGCAACTTTCTCTCCCTACCACCTCTGAACCTTCTTCCGAACAGCCCTGCAGGAAGCTGGGCAGATAAGAGGCATTCCCACAATCATTAACAGCCAGTCTCCTTAAACAAACAACGGGAGAACTCCGGAACAGGAACAGGCAGGAGTCCCAGGGGCTGCATCCTTCCAGCATTCAAACCAGACACGTGCTGCAAACAATGGAAATGCCCCTCAGCAGGTTGCAAGCCCGGGGGTGGGGGTGGGGGGGGGGGGGGGGGG
>JAVJGJ010000001.1:125986181-125996675 GCA_035590215.1 Microhierax caerulescens
CCGTGCCAGCAGCAAAGGCCACCCCCCGCCGCCCCCGGCCCGGGAGCGGCCGCGCTCCCCCTGCCCGGCCGAGGGGGCTCCTCGGGCTTCCGTGGCTCTTTGTTCGCGGGGATCGTTCCCCCCTTCCCCGTGCTCGCACGGTAACGTTTCTTGCAAGGATTTCCTGCCAAAAGACAATCCCCCTGAGCAAAAGCAGACCGAGAAAGTAGTGACCAATCCTTTCTGGATGGCTGTCACCAGGCTCCTCCCAGCCCCCGCTCCCCCTGCCATTTGCATACAAAAAAATCCAGAAAACTCCCGTTTGCCCCCGCATCTCGCTCAGACCCTCCGTCCCCGTCTGGCAGGCAGAAGCCCGGGCTGGGGGACGCTGCCTCTCGGCGCGGCCGGGGGCCGTAGCGCTCGGCCTGGGCAGCCGGGCGGGCCCGGGGCTGCGGGCTGCCGGTGCACACAGCGCTGCCCGGGCCGGCCCTGAGGCTCAGTGCTGCCCGGGCGGGCGGTACCGGGCCCGCTGCCCGCAGGAGCCGGGGCGGCGGGTCCGAGGTTACCAGGCGCCCTGGGGTGTTGGAAGGGGAAGAGCTGGCGCGTTCCGCGAAAATCGGGATTTGCATCCTCGAGTGCTCACGTCTGGGGCATCGCCGGCGTCCGTGGGAGCTGTCCCGGGAGCACATCGGCAGCGGCGGAGCAGAGCCGAGATAAGCAGAACCACCTAAAGCAGCCTAATGGTTTCGTTCCTTGCAGATAAGGCTACGAGCCAGCTTCTGCTGGAGACAGACTGGGAATCTATCCTGCAGATCTGTGACATGATCCGTCAGGGAGATACCCAGTAAGTGCTCTTTGGCTGTTGGATGCGCTATAAGCACAGCCCTCCTTGGCTTCACAAGGTGAAATGTGAGGGTCTCAGACTGGTCAGCCTGCGGTAGCATGCATCTTGTTACCGCCTTTCAGAAAAATGTTGGAAAGGCAGTATGGTACCACCAGGTATGCTGACATACTTCCCTGACCTCAGGAGTTGCAGGTTACCTCTGGCCTGAAATCCTCAGAAGCTTGAATGTGCTCTTTCCTTCTCTTCCCCGTTTGCCTTGGGGGAATCATGTAGACCATGAGCTAACTCTACCCTTTGTTAGGGTGGGGGTTGGCAGGCCATCAGCAGCAGGTGGAATCTCCCCTGGGATTCTTGATTACCTGAGGACGTGTACTCTCTTTCCTTACCCAGAGCAAAATATGCTGTCAACGCTATCAAGAAGAAAGTCAATGACAAGAATCCCCACGTGGCACTCTACGCACTGGAGGTAACGTCAGCCCAAATGGCGAGCACTGCAGGGGCCTGGCTCACAGGCCAGGGAACTTCCCATCTTTTACAAGCCTGCCTTCTGGGCTGCGCAGTCTGCACAGTGTTCCCTCCCTATGGAGTGCTGGAGTTGCAGCTTGGAGTTTGCCTCCTCCTGGCTCTAGCAGAGAGGTTTTGTGACTGATCAGCAGCCCATGGTCTTCATTCTTTAATTCCACCTCAGTGTTAGGAACAGACAAAGCTGGAAGTTGAGACACTGTCCCTGGGGGTCTGTCTCTACGTAGCAGAGGTACGAAGGCCACCATGAAGTTGAAGGGTAGCTTATTCTCCAGCATGGCGATGTGGATTTCTCTGGCTTTACTGACACTGCCCTAATGCAACTCATAGTTTAAACAGTGCCCTCATCTTGGTGTGCTGGCTGCAGTGACCTGTAACATGTGCTGGGGCTAACCTCAGGCCACAGAGAAGGAAGAAGGTGGTGGGCTAACGGTGTCCTTTGCCCTTTGTAGGTCATGGAGTCCGTGGTTAAAAACTGTGGCCAAACAGTCCATGATGAGGTGGCCAATAAACAGACTATGGAGGAACTGAAGGAAATACTCAAGGTAAATATATCTTCGTTTACTACTGATTCTGAATGAGGTGGGAAAAGAAGCAGCAGAAGGAGAAAATGCATGTGTCCTCTCTTTCGTTCCCTCTGCATAAAGAGCAGAAAGGAAAGTGTTGGGAAACGTGTTTCACAAAAGAGCAAACTGTATTGCATGATGTGAAGGAGCGTAGGGAACTAAGGAGTGCCTGTGAGGGAGAGAAGATGTTGTGAGACCAGAGGTCATGCTTGGCTGTATTGTGAAGTGGGGTAGGAATACGCTGCAAAGGCCTAGACCATTTCATGGTAAATGCTCTTGGGTGCAACGCTTTGCTTGGCTTGAGACAGCAAAGGAAAAAGAGAGGGGATGGTCTGGCAGTTTCACCAAGGACCTGAGCAGCAGTGAGGCAAACTCCCTTCCCGTAGCACAGTGAGACACACAGGAAGGTGGAGCAGCCAGGTAAAAACAGACAGAAGCTTCCCCTTTATCGTGGCCATTTCATTGGCCTGTGGAATTGTTCGAGGAGCTTTTGCAGGATGTAAACCTGGCTGTTTTCACTAAAAGCCGTTGCCAGAAGCTATCACTTGCAGGTTTGATATAACGTGATGTCTGTAAGAGCTCTGTAAGTCCTTGCTCTGGACACTTCCACAAGTGAAGTGGAAATGGGAACTTCTGTCTCCGGCTCCCAGACCCAGAACAGCAATGCCCAGACAAGAGCTTGTTAGAATAGTGCTGTTCCTTCCTTACAGTCTGGATCTTCTGCCAGAAGTAGACGACCGGGTGACCCAGATATTTGGTGAATGAGCTGTGCAAGTCCCATCATCTTGCACACTGTAGCAGGGTGTCTCTCTCCTGTGACCTTCCTGTTAGGGCTGGCTTGAGTCTCCATGCAGGATCTTCTGTTCAGATAGAAGTGCTGTTGCAATGTGATGGCTAGGTGCAGCTATTCCAAGTGTTGAGGAGATCAGATCCAGAGATTTTGTGGTTCTCTCCAGTTTGCCTTGGTAGTTTCATAACTGCCGCAGGTCCATTCTCCTCCTACACATGGAACTTTGCTGCTTGTGAATGCCTAATGCTGGTAAGATGGTCTTAGTTCTGATGAGGTTCAGGGTTGTGACATGTGGAATGCAGGATTTTGCCAGATCTTCTAGAAGTTTGGAGCTCCAGGAACTGTCAGTAAGTTATGCTGTGTGGGCAGAGCTCTTGGCTGAAATTGGAGCTCGACAATGCTCCTCTGCTTCCTGGGGATTTCTGGAGCAGTCGGTCATGTGAACGTGTGATGACTTGGTCAGCTGATGACAGGGTTGCTCTCAGAGGCTGGCTGGGATCTGAAAAGGCTTGCCAAGTTTCCTCCACCTCCTTGAACTGTGATACAACCACCCCTGCCTCCAAAGGGCAGGCTTCCCAGCTGTCTGTACTGTGTCACATCCTGAGTAGTGTTGGGTATTCCTGGGCTGGAGGTGTTGACAGTCTGACACCAACATCCTCTGGCTGTGAGCTTGTGGTGCCCTGTCAGTCCTCGGGTGAGGCGGACTGTTGCTGTTCTGCCCAGCTGGGTAGCTGTAGGTCCCACAGTTTTACAAGTGCAGAACAAGCAACTCTTGTGAGGAGGTGAACAAAGATGTTGTGCAAGCCAGTGTTTGTGCCTGTCGTGGGGAGCAGCTGTGCAAGTCTCTGTGGGTGTTTTCTCAAAGCATCATAACCACACCCCTTTTTGAGTTGCTCCATGCTGCTCTGAAGGACGTTTTCTTGTTTGTGCTGGAGGGGGGAGTGGGGAAGCTGAAGGAGTATGTCATCCTTGTTGTGAATTGTCCTTATGGCAGCTTTCTGACAGCTCTTACCTTGCACAAGTGCTCTAAAGTTTCTCTTCCCCTGAGTGGTATTTCTGGCTTCTCTTCTAGGGGATTCACACCATCCTTGGGGTTTCGGGATCTTTTTCTCAGATATTTTTTTTTTCCTCCTCCCTTTCTGCACAGAGGCAAGTGGAGACAAGTGTCCGCAGTAAGATCCTGTACCTTATCCAGGCCTGGGCTCACGCCTTCCGCAATGAGCCCAAGTACAAGGTGGTGCAGGACACCTATCAGATAATGAAGGTTGAAGGTGAGGACTCTGTGGGCAAAGGTGGGTGGACAATTGGCCAAGCAGTTTGCTCTGGAGGAGCTTTGCAGGAGCAGGAATTGGTGTCAGGACCCTGCCTGGCATTAGCAAAATCTGGACTTGCGATACTGAACTTTTTCTTGGTGCCCGATACCCAATGAACTTCTTGGAGTGACTGAATCCTGCTGCAGAGAGAGGACAGCCCCATTGTCCCAGGACTGGGGGCTACCTTGCTGTGGGCCTCCAGCCCTGATAGAAGCTAAGGGTTGGCAGCGAGACCTGAAAAGCAGGAACTGCAAATGTTCTTCAGGAAACTGGCAGCAAATCAGTGTGTCCTTTGGGAAGGAATTTACAGCAGGGTGGTTCCTTCCTCCCAGGCTTTCATTAGTCCTCCCGGGCTGGGTCCACACTCCTGCTGCTTTCTGACAGTGTCAGCATGGCACTTTCTTGTCCTGGGGATGGCAGCGTTCCCTGCGAGGGAAGGGACGTGCTGCTCTGCCTCTTTTCTCTGCGCCAGAACCTGCACGGGCAGTGGGAAAGCCCGGAGGTCTCTGTCCCCCACTGAGCTGGTGTTGCCACGCTCTTGCTGTTCACAGGGGGTGGGACTCAGAGCCCTGCCTGCCCATGCAGTGGCCTTTTCTCCCCCCATCGTCAGCTCGAGGTCTTGAGAAATAAGCCTTATCCAAAGGGCCCTGATGTCCCTTACAGGTGTATAAGGGAAATCAATGGGGCATTGTCCTTTGCATTTCCCCATTAGGGCCATGAAGATGATGAGGGGACTGGAGCACCTCCCTCAAGAGGAAAGACTGAGGGAGCTGGGCCTGTTTAGCCTGGAGAAGACTGAGAGGGGATCTTGTCACTTTATACAAATATCTTAAGGGCAAGTGTCAAGAGGATGGGGCCAAGCTCTTTGCAGTGGTGCCCAGCGACAGGACAAGGGGCAACGGGTACAAACTGCAGGACAGAAAGTTCCATCTGAATGTAAGGAAACACTTATTTCCTTTGAGGGTGACACAGAGCACTGGAACAGGCTGCCCAGAGAAGCTGTGGAGTCGCCTTCTCTGGAGGCATTCAAAACCCACCCGGATGCAATTCTGTGCAACCTGCTGTAGGTGAACCTGCTTTAGCAGGGGGCTTGGACTAGATGACCTCCAGAGGTCCCTTCCAACCCCAACCGTTCTGTGATTTGAGAGTGTGGCTGAGAGCCAGACTGTGTCAGCACTGTCCTCTGGCCTCCTGCAGCAGGAAGATTGTTGCTAGTTATGTCAGAGTAAGATAATGGTCAGGGTAGGTGAGCTGAGCTGGATATGAGTGTGGCTGAGACCTGTGTCACGAGGCTGTAGGCACCACGGCCTCCTGGTGCCGGAGGAGCCCTTTCACAACAGGACACTGTCACTTCTCCCACAGGTCACGTGTTCCCAGAATTCAAAGAGAGTGATGCCATGTTCGCTGCTGAAAGGGTGAGCTCCGGTGGTGGGGAGGGAGTCTGCACTGCAGGACAGACCTTGCATCTCCTGTCCCTTTCCTACTGAACCTTCCACTCTTGCACTCTTCCATTTCATGCACATTAGTGGCCTCACTGGGTACATACTGCTCCCAGCTGTCATGTGGGCAGTTTTGGGGTGGCGCACAGCAGGTTAGCCTAAAACTAGCACATGGAGGGGAGAACTGACCAGGACAGGGAGTTCTCTCTGTATCTCTGTAAGAGACATCTTGCCCTACTTGGTGGCCTTCCCCCAGCACGGCAGTCTGAACATGGCAGCAGGGCACTGCTAAAACGGTTGCTGTGCAGATATGTTCCTAGAAAATCCCATGCTGACTAGGAAAGCGTCACAGTCTCTAGGAATGTGAGAGGAAATAACTTGTGGAAATTCATATTTCCTGTTGAGCTGCAAACACTTCCAGTCTCCCCCATTCATGAAAGCACCTTGGTTAGCTGTAGGAGCTCCTGAAAGGCTCTGTGGAGACTCTCCTCGAGTCATCTTTTCCCCTCCTTATGCAATTTTCCTTAACCCTGACAGGCTCCAGACTGGGTCGATGCTGAGGAGTGTCACAGATGTCGAGTGCAGTTTGGCGTTGTGACACGGAAGGTGGGTGCCACTGCTGCCCCTCTGGGTTCCCTGGTCCTGCACGTCCCGCTGAGCCTGCATGGAAGTGTGTCGGTGCTGGGCTGTGTTCCCTGGCTACTGGCAGGGAAACACCAGGAGTGTCTGAGAGATGCTGTCTAATGGTGAAGAAGTGTCTTGCTACCACACTGATGTCTCCCATCCTTTGCAGCATCATTGCAGGGCCTGTGGGCAGATATTCTGTGGCAAATGCTCCTCCAAGTACTCCACCATCCCCAAGTTTGGGATTGAGAAGGAAGTGAGAGTCTGTGAGCCCTGTTATGAGCATCTCAACAAGTCAGTACCCTTTGTGGTGTGTTTCTTTGCCTCCAACGGGTGGGACTGTGAGGGGAGAAGCTTGGTGTGGAGTCACCTTTCTGCAGACCTGAGCAAGGGTTTCCCAAGCTGCACAGGCTGAGCTGGGTTCCCTTCCTTCCTGGGAATGGGGTTTACAGCTGTAGCGTTGTGCGGAGCTGGGGCTCCAGTGCGGAGGAAGGAGCATTCAGTCTGCACTGTCACCTCTTTCTGACTACAGGAAAGCTGAGGGTAAAGCTGCTGCCACCTCTGAACTGCCCCCTGAGTACCTGACCAGCCCCCTCTCTCAGCAGTCCCAGGTGAGTGGCTGCCCTGTAGGTGATCCAGTGATCCTGACCAGCTTGTCGATCCCTTTACTGACCACCTCTTCATCATTCCACTTGCAGCTTCCCCCAAAGCGTGATGAGACAGCTCTGCAAGAGGAGGAAGAGCTCCAGCTAGCTATTGCCTTGTCTCAGTCAGAGGCTGAGGAGAAGGAGAGAATGGTTTGTGCCCTGCTTGGCATCTGGGAGCGGTTGTTGCCATACAGCCCAGATGTGCTGGGCATCTCCTTGCTCTGCAGTAACGGATCTCTGGGCCTGTCCTGGTGTGAGCAAGTTGTAGGGCCTGTGGAATGAGAGGGTAGAAGTGGAGCCAGGCACATGCTGCGTTGCAGTCGCGGATCTTGGAAGCAGGCTGTGCCCAAGCTGCAAGCCCTGGGCACGCTGGCCTGCGGGAACCGCACAACGTGTGAGGCTGGGTCTGCCGGCCGTGCCTGGCCGTCGCTAGAAACTTCATCCACCTAGGCTGTTGCTGACTGGGTGATTTGGAGGGGACTGGACAGTCCCTGAGTTGACTGGTTTTCCTCTTTTGCAGAGGCAGAAAACTACCTACTCCATGTACCCGAAGGCTGAGCCCACGCCTGTCACGTCATCGGCTCCCCCAGTCAGCACGCTCTATTCCCCACCCGTGGTACGTTCATGGGAGCCCCTGAACATGAAGTGGCTGGACACAGGCCAGTTTCCTAGCCTGAGTCTTCCACGTCAGATTTAATCCCTGTTCTGAGAGGTTTGTCCCGTTCAATCCCTTGCTCTTTCACAGCACCGCTGCATTTTCAGCAAGAAGGTCTGTACTCAGCTGGCATTTAGGTACCTCTGCTGCTTCCAGTGGCTGCAGCATGTGTTTGGCTGAAGGAGAGGGCTGTCCCCTTTTAGGCTCTTGCTGGTGCTCAGCACTGGTGGTTGTGTGTGGCCAGGTCTGAGCATGACATCTGTGTGGGAGCTGTGGGTCTCTGGTTTCTCTGAATCAGATTTCCCTGTTTGTCTCTTTCCAGAATTCCTCTGCTCCCTTGGCTGAGGACATTGACCCAGAGGTAAGAATCCAGGCCTTACTAGTCCATGGCACAGGCTCACCCTCTGCGGGGCTGTGATGCTCATCTTCCTGCTCTTTCTGGCAGCTGGCTCGGTACCTGAACCGCAACTACTGGGAGAAGAAACAAGAGGAAGTTCGCAAGAGCCCCACGCCATCAGCACCTCTGTCCCTCACAGAGCCAGCTGCTCAGCCTGGGGAAGCCCACCCTGCCCCGCTTGGTGTTGTTGAGGTAAGAGGGGGCCTGGAACTATGGCAGCTTCTGAGCTTCTGAGGGGTGAGAACTGCCCAACTGCTTCCCTTGGCCCTGAGACGCAGCTCTGCAGGCTTGCTGGTGGCTCTCGGCATGGGAGAGTTGAGGCTGACTCTTTTCCCTGTCCTTCCAGCAGCAATACCAGAACGGCGAGTCTGAGGAGAACCACGAGCAGTTCCTGAAGGCACTGCAGAATGCAGTCACCACGTTTGTCAACCGCATGAAGAGCAACCACATGCGGGGCCGCAGCATCACCAATGACTCTGCTGTATTGTCCCTCTTCCAGTCCATCAACAACATGCACCCCCAGCTGCTGGAGCTGCTCAACCAGCTGGATGAACGAAGGCGTATGTGGGAGCTGCCCAGCTGCGGGCGTGGGGAGGAGCGGTTGACTGCCAGGGCCTTCCCCAGGGCCAGGGTTTGGCATTCCCGTGACACGGTCTCACTGGAGAGAAGCCAGTGTGCAGGGAGAGGTGGTCCAAGTGCTGTGGCCCGGGAGGGTCCCTGAGACTGGCTCTTCCCTCCCCAGTGTACTACGAAGGCCTGCAGGACAAACTGGCCCAGATCCGGGATGCACGTGGGGCTCTGAATGCGCTACGGGAGGAGCATCAGGAGAAGCTGCGTCGTGCAGCAGAGGAGGCAGAGCGCCAGCGCCAGATCCAGCTGGCCCAGAAGCTGGAGATCATGAGGCAGAAGAAGCAGGTGAGGCAGGGAAGCGTTTCCAGGGTATCTGGGGCCGTGTCAGCCAGCAGGCCTGCCTGCACCTTGGGCCAGCCCAGGACTGGCAGGGGCAGCTGCCCCGGCAGGAGCGGATGCTGTGGTGTCCTGGCTTCTAGTCGTCATGGCCCTCTTCCCACAGGAGTACCTGGAGATGCAGCGTCAGCTGGCCATCCAGCGACTCCAGGAGCAGGAGAAGGAGAGGCAGATGCGCCTGGAACAGCAGAAGCAGACCATCCAGATGAGGGCCCAGATGCCAGCTTTCTCACTGCCTTATGCCCAGGTGCGGCTGCTGGGCCAGAGACCCTCCTGCCAGGTCCCAGGAGATGTGGCCTAAAGCTTGCTTTTCTTCCCTCAACAGCTCCAGGCCATGCCCGCAGCCAGTGGGGTGATCTACCAGCCCTCCGGGCCCACCAGCTTCCCTGGCACCTTCAGCCCAGCTGGCTCCGTGGAGGGCTCTCCCATGCACAGTGTATATATGAACCAGGCAGCACAAGGGGGCACGGGGCCGTACACTGCAATGCCCGTCACGGGAACAGGTATGTCACCCAGCTGCTCCCACATGCGTGGGAGCTAAGGGCAAGGTGGTTGCTTCTATCTCTGACCTCTCCACCCCAGATCCCAGCATGGTGAATGCCTACATGTACCAGCCGGGAACAGGCAGTGGGCAGGCAGCTCAGCAGGGGCAGGCAGTGCCCACCACCACCCCGGCGTACTCGTCCTACCAGCCAACTCCAACACAGGGCTACCAGGCAAGCGAGGGCAGAGCAGCTCGTGGACAGCTGGGGCAAGCGCTGGGGCGTTCCGCAGGGCTTGGAGCAACTTGCTCCATCTCGGCAATGGGATTTCTGAGTGGGAGGGAGAAAGGGCCGGGTGGTCCCGGATCTCTGGCTCTGCTGCCGCTCTTGCTGTGGGAGTGGGTTGGGGCTGGGGCCAGAGCCAGTTTGGGGCTCCCCGTGGTGCAGAGGGAGGAAGTCACCTTGGTTCCGGTGGTGTGGGGAGAGCAGTGCTGGGGCATTGGTTTGAGACAAGCCATCGCTGCCTGCACCACCTCTCACTGGCCTCTCCTCCCCAGAGCGCAGCCTCACAGTCGCAGAGCATCCCGGCTATCTCTCAGGCCCCCCAGTCGGGTGCTATGGGCTACATGGGCAGCCAGTCAGTCTCCATGGGCTACCAGCCCTATGGCATGCAGGTGAGCACCCCCTGCTACACAGGCCCCTTGTTGGGTGCTGGGGGGGATGAGGTGCCAGCAGTCTCCAGCCCATGGAGCCTTTCTGGGCGTGCGCTGCCCCAGGGGTGGGGAAGAGTCTCCTCCAGAGGCATTCAAAACCTGCCTGGATGCAACACAGCAACCCGCTGTGGGTGAACCTGCTTTAGCCAGGGGCTGGACTGGGTGATCTCCACTGGCCCCTTCCCACCCTGACCGTTCTGCGATCCTGTGAAGGGGAGGTGGGCTTGAGGCTGTGGGCCTCCACCTCTGCCCTGTGGCTGCCCCACAACCCCCAGCCCCTCTGACGTCCACCCCCTCGCTCCTGCAGAGCCTCATGTCTGCCCTGCCGGGGCAGGAAGCCGCGCTGAGCAGCCTGCCAGCCCAGCAGTCCTACCTGCCCGGGCAGCAGCCCCTCTACCAACAGGTGAGTGCCACCGGCCCCGGCAGGGTTGGGGCCCCGGGGCGGCGCGTCCGCTAATGAAGCCGCTTTATCTGTTCCAGATGGCAGCTGCTGGAGGGGCGCCGCCCCCGCCACCGCCCCCGCCGCACCGCACCGGCCCGCGCCGCCCCGCGCCCGG
>JAVJGJ010000001.1:126016464-126028295 GCA_035590215.1 Microhierax caerulescens
GGAGTGGTGCACGAGCCCTGGGAGCGGTGGCTGGCTGGGGAGCGTGGTGCTCCGGCGGGTGCCTGGGGGGGGAAGCCGGGGGAATGATGCTGTAGTGGCTGTGGTGGCACCAGCACTGCTGTCTGTCCTGTCCTGTCCCCCAACTCAGCTGCTGGCACCCCACATGGCTGTGCCATGGGGCTGCCACCAGAATGGCCCCTTGTCAGAAGAGCTGAAATCCTGCTCAGGAGCCCCATAACCGGCTTAGGAGGATGGAGGGACTTACAGCTCCTCGTGAGCCAGGCTTTGTGTGGGAGCTCCCGGGCGCCGTGTCGTTCGCCTGAGCTGGGGCTGATGGAGCCACAGTGGCAAGGCCAGGCAGAGCTGGTCCCGGGGCTGTGGCATCCCCGCGGGCTGAGCCAGGGATCCCTGCGGGTTAATGGTTAACTGCTGCAGGGCTGGCAGCCACCCCTGTCCCTGCCTGCTGGGGCTGCTGTCAACTCCCTGGCCACCTCCATCCCAGGGTGGGTGACACCACTGGCCAGAGCTGCAGGGCCAGGCTCCTGGCCACCTCCACCGCTGGAAGCAGATCTGAAATTGGTGCTGCCCAAGTGGCAGCGGCACGGAGGCAGTGGGGAAGGGAGGCAGCCCAGGCACCAGCCCTTGCCCTGCGAATGCTTAGGTGTGAGGAGGGGTCCTGCTGGCCACCAGGGGTCCTGGGGTCTCAGGGATCAGCACCCATGTGCAGCTGAGCACCCACACCAGTGTGGGGTGACCCCAACCTGGGTCTGTGCAGGAGGATGTCGGGGGCAACGTTGCCTCAGGGAGGCACGAGGGTCTGCCCTGTGCAGGGGTGATGTCCTGTGTGTGGCTGCGTTCTGGCTACGCAGGAGCTGGGGGGCTGGCTCAGTGGGCAGAGGGGTGGCATGGGCACAGTTCCAGTGCTCTCCTGGGGAGCAAACGGCAGGTACTCAGCAGCTGATCTGCCTCGCGGGAAAATGCACAAACAGCTGAACGTTAAAGCCAGGCAGGGTCGGGTGAGGACGGGGACAGGAGCATGGTGCCATGACTAGGGCCGGCCCTGTGCCGGGGTGGCCTCCCTTCCCGTGCCCGCCTGCCCCGGGCCACGCATGCCCCGGCTCAGCCCCGGACAGGTCCTGTCGCCTGCGTCCCCGTGACCTGCTGTCTCGTGCAGGGTCACCCGTGCACCATGGCCCTCGCTGCCAGGGTAGAGGAGCTGCTGAGGGCCGGTAGGAAGGCAGGTGCCCTGCACTGCTCCCCATGCAGCTTGCAGCCTGGTGGAGGGATGTCCCGGCCACGTCTCCTCAGCTTTCTGCTGCTGCTGCTCTGCTGCCAGGTAAGGATGGGACATCCCGCATGACAGGGCTCTGTCCCGCACCCGGTCTGCTGCCGAGCCTTGAGCCACCGGTGGGCTACCCTTGCCTGCAGCAGCTCCTTGCCATGGCATGTGGTGCGGCAGCCGCTGCCCTCTCCTGCCTGCCCTGCCATCCACATGGCACGGCACAGCATGGCACAGCACGGCATGGCACAGCCTGGCAAGGCACTGCATGCCTGCACTCACCCATGCCTGTCCTGGAGCTCCCCGAGCCGGAGGGCAGGGTGCAGTGATGCTGCCCTGTGCCCCCAGGGCCCCTCTGCCCAGATCACAGATTACGTCTTTGAGAGCTGGAAGGCGTACAGCGAGGAGTGCCAGCGCAACATGAGCCGCCTGCCTGCGCCCACAGGTGAGAGCTGGCGCGGCTGGGGGGGACCAGGGCCAGGGGGGCCGGCGTGGGGTCTGGCCCTGGCTCCCTGCGTGGGTGTCGTGAGGCCGAGGATGGCATCGCGTGGGTGACACCGCGTCCCGTCCCTCTGCAGAGCTGGTCTGTAACCGCACCTTCGACAAGTTCTCCTGCTGGCCCGACACGCTGCCCAACAGCACCGCCAGTGTCCCCTGCCCCTGGTTCCTGCCCTGGTACCAGAAAGGTAACGGTCGAGGGGGTGCGTGTGTGCGTGGGGGTGTCCATGTGGGTGGGTGTGCATGTGTGTGTGCATGTGGGTGGGTGTGCCTGTACACTGTGTGCCTGTACCCTGTGTGTGCCTGTACCCTGTGTGTGCCTGTACACTGTGTGTGTGTACGTGTGTGCCTGTACACTGTGTGTGCCTGTACACTGTGTGTGTGTACACTGTGTGCCTGTACACTGTGTGTGCGTACGTGTGTGCCTGTACACTGTGTGTGCCTGTACACTGTGTGTGTGTACGTGTGTGCCTGTACACTGTGTGTGCATATGTGTGTGCCTGTACACTGTGTGTGCGTACATGTGTGCCTGTACACTGTGTGTGCCTGTACACTGTGTGTGCCTACGTGTGTGCCTGTACACTGTGTGTGCGTACGTGTGTGCCTGTACTGCTCCAGGCAGTCACAGGCGGGCAGCACACGGTGCCAGCTCTGCGGCCCGGCACACCCCACTGCCTGCTCCTCTCGCAGTGAAGCACAGACACGTCTTCAAGACCTGCGGGCCGGATGGGCAGTGGGTAACGGGCCCCCAGGGACAGTCGCTGCGCAATGCCACGCAGTGCAAGCTGGACGCAGAGGACCTGAAGGTGCAGGTGGGTGAGCTGGGGGGCAGCCAGCGTGGGGCTCCCTGCCCTGCCTGCCCTGCCTTGCCCTGCCCTCACTTTCTGCCTCCCTCTCCAGGAAAACTTTGCCAAGACCTATGGCAGCTTCAAGGTGATGTACACTGTGGGGTACTCAGTGTCACTGTGTGCGCTGCTCCTCGCCCTGGCCCTGCTGCTGGGCTTCAGGTAGGGGTGTGGGCATGGCTGCCCAGCTGGGGGGCAGGTGGGTGCCATGCCGGGGGTCGGGGGGCAGCAGACAGGGAGGCAGGCAGGAGCTGTGCTAGGAGCCCAGGGGCAGGAGATGGGGGGCAGGTGGGGGCCATGGCCGGGGTCTGGGCACAGACACTGACAGCAGCTCCCGCGTCTGCAGCAAGCTGCACTGCATGAGGAACTACATCCACATGAACCTCTTCGCCTCCTTCATCCTGAAGGGTGTCTCCGTGCTGGTCATCGACGCCCTGCTCAAGACCCACTACAGCGACAAGATCGATGACTACAACGTGCACATCTGGCTGAGCGACGAGGTGAGTGGGGGGGCTGGGGGGGCTGGGGGCATGGGCTGTGCGGCAGCCCTGACCCTGCCCACAGGCAGCCGCAGGCTGCCGAGCAGCCACAGTCTTCATGCAGTACGGCATCGTGGCCAACTACTGCTGGTTGCTGGTGGAGGGCATCTACCTGCACAACCTCCTGGTGGTGGCCGTCTTCTCTGAGAGGAGCTACTTCACCCTCTACCTGTGCATTGGCTGGGGTGAGTGCAGGCAGGCTGGCTCCCTGCCCCTGACCCTGTCCCCACCGTGCCTCACCTGCCCCGTGCCCGCCTCCCCTCCAGGAGCGCCCGTGCTGTTCCTCATCCCCTGGGTCATCGTCAAGTTCCTCTATGAAAACATCCAGTGAGTAGCAGCCCCTGCAGCAGGTCTGCAAGTGCGCAGTGCAGGGGTGGGTGCATGTGAGATGCACTGAGGCACGGTGGGGATGGTGTGACAGCCCCGGAGAGGCTCCACACCATCACCCCATGCGAGGAGCAGGTTGCCAAGCCATGGCATTTGCTCACCTGGGGCTGCCGATGCCAGGCCAGGCTCTAGAAGCTGCCCAGACAAAAGGCTGCCCAGCAGTCCCCATCTCTCCCCTCTGCAGGTGCTGGACCACCAACAACAACATGGGCTTCTGGTGGATCCTTCGCTTCCCTGTGTTCCTGGCCATCTTGGTGAGTCCGGGGCTGCAGTTCTGGTACCACAGCTCCTCGCTCAGCATCTGTGAGGGCCCCAAGCCTGCTGCCAGGGGGCTGCCCTGGGCTGGGGCTGAGCTGGCCTGCCTGCCCCTGCCCTGCCCAGCTCTGCCCCTCACGGCTCACTCCGCTCCATTGCAGATCAACTTCTTCATCTTCATCCGCATCATCCAGATCCTCGTCTCCAAGCTCCGTGCACACCAAATGCGCTACACCGACTACAAGTTCAGGTGGGCTGTGGGCCTGTGGTGCCTGTGCTGGGGGGGGGGTGTATGCCCTCATGCTGACAGGACCCCTCTACACAGGCTGGCCAAGTCCACCCTGACACTGATCCCGCTGCTGGGCATCCATGAAGTGGTCTTCGCCTTTGTCACGGATGAGCATGCCCAGGGCACGCTGCGCTACGTCAAGCTTTTCTTTGACCTCTTTCTGAGCTCCTTCCAGGTGAGCCCAGCCCCATGCGGGACCGGCCCTCTGCAGGGACCCTCTGTCTCAGGAGGGACCAGACCAGAGTTGGGGGCAGGTTCTGGCCATGTACCTCACACCTCTCCTCCCCCTGCCCAGGGGATGCTGGTGGCCATCCTCTACTGCTTCGTCAACAAGGAGGTGAGCGGGATGGTGTGAGAGTGGGTAGCTGGGGGGGCGGGGGGGGGTGTCTTGGGCAGCCAGTGAGCACGGGGCCACACTGACAGCGGCTGCCCACAGGTGCAGGCAGAGCTGCTGAAGAGGTGGCAGCGCTGGAAGCTGGGGAAGGACCTGGCGGAGGAGTACAAGCACACCTACAGCCACGCACCCAGCGCCCGCAATGGTGCCGGCAGCGCCTGCGAGAAGCACCAGCTGGTGAGCGGCTGTGCCAACGGGCTGGGGCGCAGCCCGGTACCTGCGCACCCCGGCACCCGCTACCTCGAGAGGACCGGCCGCAGCACCGCTGAGCATCTCCCGCTGGGGGACCGGCACCACTGCTACGAGTTCCCTGAGACCACGGCCGAGAGCCACTTCTGAGCCTGCAGGCAGAGCGGGAGCCCTGTGCCAGCTCCGCTGCCGCGGGCCAAGCTGGCTGGGGCAGCCACTGCTCCCCCCCCAGCCTCGTCCTCCCCTGGGCACTGCGCAGGCTGCGTGGGACCCTGCCCACCCCGGTGAGGATGCTGTGCCGTGCCAGATGTGCACGGAACAATGGATGCAGCTGGGCCAGCTGCGAGTGAGGCGTGGTGAGCAGCAGGACCTGGACTGCTGTGGGGAGGGGATCTGTGGGGTGGGGGGAATCTGTGTGTGGGGTGGGGTGGGTGGGGGTTCATCCTGTGGTGCTGCCCTAGTGCGCCTTTGAGACCCTTAGCGCAGTGCTGTAATTTATCTGTTGTAACTGTAAATAGGTGTGGGCCCGTGCTGGGCTGCAGGGCCAGCTCCGCCTGCGTGTGCCTCTGTCTGGGGTGTGGGGACCAGGGACACCGTGGCCCCAGACTGCGTCCCCAAGCACCCACGGGTGATGGCCACAGGCACGCATGGGGAGCTGGGCCCCCCGGCATGGATGGGCTGCACCAGAAGACAGTCCCGCTGCCTGCCCCACAGCCCTGCTGCCTGCCCTGCTGCCCGCTGCTGCCTGCCCCACGGCCCCGCGCAGGTGAGTGAGGCAGCAGCCGCTGCCGCGCTGCCGGGGCTCCGGCTCCCCGCCAGCACACGCTCTCCTCTGGCTGCTAATCGGCTCTGTCCTCTCACTGCCAGCAGCCCTTAATTAAATCATTTGGCTCTGCCCGCCGGCACCCCAGCTCTCCTGGGAGCTGGCCCAGGCCACAGGCCGGGCAGCCGCTGCCGGCAGCTCCGCGCAGCGTGAGCAGCGCCGTGGGGTGCGGGGCAGTGGGCGCCCCTGTGCCATGGGCCCGCCGCCTGGCTGCCTGTGGTGGGGAGGGAGCTGGGTGAGCCGGCACCCTAAGAGGCTTGTGCCGCGCACATGAGTGCTAAGCCCGGATGCCGCGGCTTTGGGCACCACAATCGCCTGGTGTGCAGGGATTAGGCAGGTGCATGTCCCCAGCAGGGGACACCCCAGCTGACAGCCAGCCATCCTGCCGTGACCCCCTGCCACCCATGGGCCCTGGATCACCCAGAGCGGCCAGCACTGCCCGGCCCCAAGCAGATGATGAGTCCTGGCTGTCTGGACCCACGTGCAGCCCGGCACAGGGGATGTGATGAGCGGGGCGAACACTTGGAGCCGTGCCCCAGCAGCCATCGGCAGCCCCACGCAGTAAACAGCAGCGCTGGGCTGCCCACCAAATCCCACCCTGTCCCAGCACCACCTGCACCGTCATGGCTCCAGGCATGCCCACCCACGCCGGCTGGCAGGAGGGACAGCAGCAGCCACGCTGTCTGTCTGGGGGGTGGGTGGTCCCAGACCACTGCGAGGGCGTCAGCGAGGCTGGCCGTGGCACCGGGAGGGCATGCCCGCAGCGCCGGCCCTGGCTGCTCACGCCACGCCAAGCACGCAGTAATTTTCCTCTGTTTACTTGACAACTTGCCGCCTGCCCCAGCCGAGTGGGGAGCTGGCATGTGGGGACCAGTGCTTGCAGGCAGCGGGGACGTGGGGCGGAGGGGTCTGGCCACGGGGACGGGGGCTGCGAGGCTGTGGCAGCAGTGCCGTGGGGCAGCGCGCTGCTGTGGGGCTGAGCGGGCAAGGAGAGGGGAGCGCAGGGGTCGGGGTCTGCCTGGGCCCCCAGGTGCAGGGACTGGGACGGGGATGGGGAGGGGGACAGGGACAGACCCTGCCCAGAGCCACGGTGCCGGAGCTGGCCAGGGCAGCCCCCGCGGAGCTGCTGGCCCCCATGGCCGCTGCCGTCACTGCGGCCTCCTGACGTGGTAACGAGCCTAATTGAGGCAAATTGCTAGAGCACCGAGCGGTTTCTGGGAAGGTAAATATGGTCATCGCCCGGCGCCGGGCCCTGCGCCTGTTGCTGCAGTGTTGCCATGGAAACACCCCACTGTCATCTCCCCTGACACCCTGCCGGAGCCAGGCTGGCCCCACAGCATCAAAGGCACCGGGACGCCCAGACCCTGCCCAGAGCGCTGATGTGCAGCGCCAGGGCCCCACGTCCGCCACGGTGTGATGGGGACCCCGGGCCAGCCCACAGGGTGTCCCTGTGTCCTCTGGGGCTGTGCCCCACAGCCCCGTGGCCCCCTGTCCCCCACACAGCCCCTCGCCGTGCCCAGCCATCCTGCCCGCAGGTTGGGTCTGGCACCCCAAGGGGTCTGTGTTGGTGGCAGCAGATCCCCATCCCCATCCCCATCCCCATGCCCATCCCTGTCCTTTCGGGGGCTGGCCGGGGGTCAGAGCTGGCAGCACCAGGCACAGCCCCAAGCAGGGACGGTGTCTGCCGCCTCGTGCAAGCACCAGACACCTGCCCGTGCCAGGGCCCATTGGAGCACATCCCTGCAGCACCTGCTGCCAGCCTGGCTGCCACCCCGAAGCTGGGGCACTGCCTGTGCCGCAGGGCTGAGCCTGCAGCCCCCGTGCCCTGGTTGTCCCCTCAGTGCTCTGGCTAGCAGCTCCCACGTGTGGCCAGTGGCTCCCCAGCATATACGGACCCCCCAGGACATACGGGGGTGGAGGAAGCTGTCTGTGCCCCTTGCCCCGGGGACCCTGCTGGGGCCGCAGTGAAAACTGGGGCTGGGGGACCCCTTCCTGCTGTGGCCTGTCACTGCCCGCAGTGGCTGTCACCTCTGTGTGCACCCTGACGACACCCTGGGGTGCACAGCCTGCACAGTGCGCACACACACGGGCACAGACCTCAGCTGTCCAGTGGGAGCCGCCTGGTCCCAGTGACCGGTGGAATGAAGGCGCTGCCACCAGCCCACGTGCCCTGGGCAGACTCACTGAATCACAGAATGGGTTGGGTTGGAAGGGACATTTAAAGGTCATCCAGTCCAACCCCTGTCACGAGCAGGGACATCTTCAACTGGATCAGGTTGCTCAGAGCCCTGTCCAACCTGACCTCAAATGTCTCCAGGGATGGGGCATCTACCACCTCTCTGGGCAGCCTGTGCCAGTGCTGCACCACTCTCGGTGTAAAAAATGTTTTCCTTAAAGGTGCCTGGGGGGGGCTGAGGCCAGACTCGGCTGCAGCACAAGTCCCTGGCTGTGGGGCTAAACCCAAAGCATGGAATGGGGCTGGAGCCATAAATGGCCACCCGCTGCCCGACCTGGCCTGCCTGTGGCTGCAGCCAGGTGCCCTGGGGCCCCCGCGCCTCACAGGATTGCTCCCACTTTATCAAGGGAATTGAGCACCACAAATTGGTCTTCTAAGTAGATTCTGCCTGCTGCCATTCCCTCTTCCCACCGCTTAATTCAATGATACAACACATACCTCTCTTCCTCCCACCATTTAATCTAATGATAAGCACCATATCCGAGTCATGGGGAAAATAAACCCTTGTTGAGTTTGATTTTTATAGGTAAACAGCCTGATTTCTTTGGCCTGCAGCCTCCCCCTCTTGCAGGGGCACCCCACCGCCACCTGACTTCCACACTTGTGCGCCGCCTCACCACCCTCACCACTGGTTTGCTATTAGTCTTCATAAAAATTGCCTGTTTATAGAATGAATTTTGTATGACATTTCATTAGCATTTGAGTGACTGCTTCACCTCCAGCTTTACAGTGCCCAAGCCAACAGAAAAACAAGGCAGAAGTCGGTGGGGTTGGGCTGTAGGAACCCCCGTACGTGCCCTGGGGGGCCGGGAATAGTGCTGCAGCCCCCAGGATGGCCCTAGCAGAGGTCTGTGGCATGGACACAGACGCAGGGAACAGTGCCGGGCTCTGCAGCAGCTGGCCAGCAGCCTGCCTGGCCTGGAGAGGGAGAGGGGCACCGCACAGAGCCTGTCCCATACCGGGCCGTGAGCGTGGCCAGGCACAGGCAGAGACGGCTCTGCCCGGCGTCGGAGCACCGAGCCAGCCCGCTGCAGCTCTCTGTGCTGGAGCCCAGGGGCACAACCCGCAGACAAGCTGCTCGGGGGCTGCTGCGGTCCAGCTGCGCCAGCAGCGCAGGGCCAGCTCCCGGCATGTCAGGGCAGCTCTTGCCCATGCGTACAGCTCTGTCCCGCTCCCCCGGGCTCTGCACCGCAGGGCTCCCCCAGCCAGCGCACTCCGGCCAGTCGGCTGGGATGGGGCACTTTGCCCATTTTACCCATTTTACCCAGTGGAGCCCCTTCCCATCCCCTCAGGACACACAGCTCCGGATGTGCTCAGAGGTTCGAGCCAGTTCAGCCACACTCACCTGCCACGCTGCCCAGACATGGGACACAACACAGGGCCTGTCCTGCCGGAAAAGTCGAAGAACTGTAACAGCCAGTGGTAACTGTCACCTCTTGCCCCTGCTTCACCAAGGGCACTCCTTCCCACCAGCCACTGGGAAGCGGGGCCTGGCAGCACCACGACAAGGGGTGGCTCTGGCAGTTGGCAGCAACAGGAGCTGAGGCACTGTCCTGCTGTGCCAGAACCGGGTGGCACACTGCGGCATGAGCACACCCCAGGAATGTTTTGGTGATGGGAGGTAAACAGGGTCATGGCTAAGTGTAGAGATGCACTTGAGAATAAATTCTAGCAATGCTAAGTATAGTTTAAATGCCATTAAAGCAGAGGAGGGAAAAGGATACGAGTGTATTAATAGTCTCAACATTTAAATCTTTGGTCCAGCGACAGCTCCTAGGATGCTGGCTCACAGGAGGGCTGCCAGAGCCCAAGGGCATTGTGCTACCAGGACACAGCGCCAGGCTGCACATGCCTGCAGTGAAACTAAGAGCCCAGAGCAAGTGCAAGATGACTTCTGGGGGAAAAAGAAAAAAAAGAAAAAAGAGGCAGCTCCTGCTCTCTGTGTTACTTCTCCTAGGACTTGATCAGGCCTGAAAAAGGCATGGAAAGCCCTGGACTTTTTTTGCCAGCGCTGAAGTCTAAAATGGAAAACGCAGGGCTTCAACAATAAAATAGGAACATTTTGGAAGTCTAAAAAGGGCCCTGCCCCAGCAAGGTGGCAGGCACACACAGGCCAGCACCGACGGAGCAGCAGGCACAGGCAGCCGAGGAACCAAGGAGGGAATCGAGCAGGGAACAGCTCGCTGGGACACCACGGCTGAGACAGCTCTCTCCCGGGCCATCGCAGTGCCATGCACAGCACACCAGCACCATCAGGAGCAGCCAGGCAGCATCCTACATGCTGCTCCACTGCCGGACATAACCCCTGCAGCAAACAGAGAAGGGGTCAGCTGTGCACCTGGCCAAGGCAGCCACAGAGCAGGGGCTGCGGCGGGCAGCATCACACAGACGCAGACCCAAAAGGACACCAGCTTTTATTTACAACACTCCTCAAGTGACAGACAACAGAAAAAAAAAAAAAAAAAAAAAAAAAGGGAACATTATAGCTCAATGACTCAACAAAGGAAAGGTAATGGCAGCCACAACTCCCCCTGCACCCCTCCCAAAGCCCACTGCACTGGGCAGAGCTCCCCGCAGCCCCCTTCCTGCCAGCTCAGAGCACAGGCAGTCAGGAGGCTACTCCCACTGCTTCCCCACAGTCTTCTGGGGACACAGGGCAGCCCCACAGCCTGCAGACTGCTCTGCTCAGATGGGCGAGGATGGCACAGTCGTTCTCCCTTGCTCAGAGGCCATGATGCAGAAACTATCCAAGCCTTGCCAGAAGTGAGGGTCCCAAGAAAGCCCCCTGCCCCAATACAAGTTCCATGGACTATGGCAGCCCCCCCCTGTGATGTTTCTGCCAGCTGTGGAGGCCAGATCTCTTCCAAGGGTGCACATCTGGAAAATGCGTTAGTATAAAACAGCACGGTGATGCTCAGCCAAAGATGCCAACGAGCTTCTTTCTACAGTCAGCAACTGTCACCCCCCACTACTACCTGCCATGGAGCTGCCCAAGCACTGAGGCTGGGGGGTGGCTGAATGCAGCCCAGCACCCTCCCCACCACCTTGCAGGGCTGCAGTCAGTGCTGACACCCTGTCTCTCTCCCTGTGCAGGGTGAAAGGAGCAGCTCCACTTCCAGCACCACAGGGACCTGGCCCAATCTAAACACAAAGAAAATCCAGCCTCGGATACAGACCGAAAAGCTCTGGCAGCACTAGTGAAGCCCAAGCACTAGCAGCCCAGGTACAAATTAAGCTCTCCCAGGAGGGAGCAAGGAACAGCCAGAGTGTGACCTGCATGAAGGGTGTTAAACCAGAGCTGCCTGCCTGTCCTGAGGCACAAGGGCAGAACCAACTCTCCTTCCTTCTCACCTTGGCCCACCCCCAGCAGCTTGTGGATCCTTGGTGCACAGAAGGGAGTGGAGAACTAGTGCTGCCTCTACTGACAACACAAGCTGCCGCTCTGCTCTGCCCTGCCGCACACCAGAGCCCAGGAAGCCCACGTACTCAGCACACCAGGGGCTGACATAGAAGGAGAACGGGAGATCTGTGAGACCAGCATGAAGTGAGGAAGGGCAGCTTGAGGCCAGACGAAGCTATGAGTGGGGGACTGGAATCCTTTGCAACAGGTTCTGGGCATCCTCAGCAAGCCCCTGAGCATCTTTGATTTCAGGTAGCTTCAGAGCCAGCCCCAAAGCTGACTGGCTCTCCCGGAGGCTTTTGGGAGTACAGACCAGAGGAGGAAATCAACACAAAAATCTCAAATTACATCTGCTTGAGGACCTTAGGAGACCGGCTGATCTGCAGGGAGGACTCGCCTTAGGACTTCTTTGCATCCTGTGTGTTCCTCCTCTTCAGATCGCCCAGATCGACAGGTTTAAACGCTACAGGGAAGACAGGAGAGACTTTAGGGGCAGAGGCCGCAGGGCAGCACCCTCCCAGCCCTGCGGGCTCCCCCGGCCGGCCACCCCTGGGGCCGGGTGCCCCCACCCCCTTACCTTTGAGGCTAGGGTTTGGCATCTTCTCCACGTACTCCGCGACGAGGCCACGCTCAGAGCCCATCTGGCTGCGCAGGGCACGCTCCACACACTGCCAGGCTGCGAGGACACCGTGAGAGC
>JAVJGJ010000001.1:126028978-126046751 GCA_035590215.1 Microhierax caerulescens
GCCTTGGCCCGGCACTCAGGCACTGTGCAGCCCCGCTGCCCCGGCCCGTTGAGGCCCACTCCTCGTCGTGCCCCGCCTCAGTCCATCGTGGTGGCTTGGAAGAGCTCCACCAGCTCCTTGTACTCGGGGTCGATGAGGTCTGAAGGCTTCTCCCCAGCATCAGTAGTAGCCTCTTGGCTGGCCCCAAGGGAGATGAGATACCTGCAGGAGACAGGGAGCTGAGCCAGCAGGGCCACAGCCTGCCAGGCAGCTCACAGGGCCCTGCAGACCCTGCTGCTGGGATGTCCAGGTCCTGTAAGACCCTGGGAGTACCCCATGCACTGCAGGTACCAGGCACCCTCCTAGGAGGTGACACCTGCAGCCTGCTCCAGCCCAGTCACTGCCCACTGTGGTTCTCGGGGCTCTGCAGTGCTGAGGTGTTTTGTTGCAGCCCAGGCCAGGTGCTCCTTACCTGGCTATGTCAGCATAGCCATCACTACAGGCCATGTGCAGGGGCGTCCAGCCATTCTCATCTTTCTGGTGGATGTCAGCGCCGTATTTAACCAGGAGTTTGACACAGTCCAAGTTTCCAGTAAGCACAGCTTCATGGAGGGCTGCCATGCCTAGAAAGAAAGGATTTGTTGGCCCTGGACTTGGGTAGGACTCATAATGCTGAGCTTACCAGTACAGGCTGTCTGCAGCCCAGGAAAGAAAGGTGCCAGCAAACCCTCGTTATCAGGAAGATGAGTTTGGGGAATGAAACAAAGACTGAGGAAGCAAGAGGAGCTGCCACAGGCTTCTGTTCCCCTTTTACAGCATAAATACCCTACTTAAGATGGTGTAGGACCCACCTCCCCACTGGGCCAGGCAGGACAGGCTCAGGGAGGAGGAGCTGCCCTCTCCAGCAGAGCTGCCAGCCAGTGACCTGCCCAGAGTCTTGGCCAGGACTCGCATGGGGACACAAGAGGAGTGTCTCCAGGGCCCTGCTCTGTCCAAGTTTTGGAAGCTCCTTACAGAGCAAGTAATGAAGCAATCAGTATGGATAGGAGGAAGTGCAGGGTCATTTGAGATTCTGTCTCTGTGGCCGTGTGACACCAGAAGCTGAAGCCAAGCACAGGAAAGGGACAAATGTGGGCTCTGCACCAGCCAGTATGGGTCAAGGCATTCCATAAACAGTTGCTAGTGAGTTTGGGTGCAAATGCAACACAACACCTTCCACACAAACAAATATGCCGCAAGTCCACAGATCCGGACATGCAAGAGAGAACAGTGTTTGTGAGAAATGGACAGAACAGGAACAAAATGCCGAGCCTTGCTTCTCCCCACTCTTCCCCCAAACCGAGGTGGAAGGCAGGAGTCCAACTGTCCCATTCAGAGCTCCACAGATAAGCCTGCGCTCTTGCTGCTGCTTTTCTAGGTCCCATCACACTTCAGGTACATTGTCATGCCTTGAAGTGACCCAGGGGGGAAGCTCCCCCCCTTCCTGCAGCATATGCTGACCACACTGTTGAGGGGAGATGTCGGCGTACTGGCACAGGGCTCTCTCGGACCCTGCTTGGCAATACTGGGGACACTACTCCTCCCTAGTGAGGAAAACGACTGGATTCCAACGCATCAACCTGCTGAAGGTGGCCCACATCCTAGCTTTGACTGCACGGCTCACTCATCTCCCTCATGGCCCATCTGAGCTGAGCCACCACACAGATCCAGCTATGCCAACGCTGGCAGCACTCACCAGAAGGGTAGATGGTATCCAGTGTCACCTTCCTGGCACGTATGAATCTGCCCACCTGCTCCAGGTCCCCCTGCCTGATGTGGTCCTGAAAGACGATGTCATTGGGGAAGTGCACAGTGCGTGAGGCTCTCAGTCTCTGGGCGTACCGACTGTACCGGGGCATTGAGACTGTGTAATAGTCCTTCATGCTGATCACAGCCTTCAGATGCTGCAGAGGAAGAGGAGCAGAGGCATGGGGACTGTAGGAGCAGCTGGAGTTGCTCAGTGCTTGCCCCTGCCACTTGCTGGCCTCAAGGCGCTGCTTTCTCTTCTGCCTGTCAGGTCCCTCCTCGCTACAGAGATGTGATGGCAGCCACACCACTGCGCTCCCTCTGCTCCTGTGTCCGTGCCCACAGCGGGTGGGAGTTCCTCTCGGTGGCAGGGAAGCAGTGGCCGCTGAGCTCTCCCTACACTCCCATGCCGCATTCAGGAGGCAGCACTGGATGCACGCTGTTCACCCACAGACCCTTGGCCCAGGACTGATGGTTCTCCAGAGGCATTGCATTATATAGGCTCCTGTGAGCTATTTTGAGGACATGCAGCTCATGCTATTTGCCCTGATACTTCGTAACTGAGCTGCCCAAGCCTGCAGCCTCCCACTTTAGGGCAGGAGTTGGCGTCTCAGCTTACCACCCACCTGTTGATGTTCCCGTCCAAGGGGTCAGACCTACTCTTGCTTTTGCATGGATAGCCCTTCAAAGAGCCCAAGGGCCTGAAAGCAGAACTTCCCAGCAGTGAACCCTCTCACACACACAGGCACCAGGGAAAAGACACAAGCACAATCACCCAGCAAGAGGAACCAGCCACTTATGTACCAACCAGCCAGCACGATGCAGACATGTCAGAGCTGTGGTGCCAAATACATTCAGAGCTAAGTCACTTTCCTGTAATTGCATCATTCAACCCGAGAGGAGCGGAATGAGCTGTGGTGCCCAGCACAACTGCGAGACAGCGTACAGCTAAGCATGGAGAACACCACCAGCACGTCAGATACCATCTGTGCCCTTGCGAGGACAGAGGTGCTCCTGAGACCAGTGCAGATCCAGAAGCCTACAATGCCTGTTGATGGTGTTCAATATCCTACTTCAAACGTGGAACCAGCTGCTATGTAAGGGTTGGCTTCTGCAGAACATCCTCAGAATAGCTGCAGAATAGCACCACCACCAGACAATTCCTGCATTTGTTACTCTCCAGCTGTAGCCATCATAAGGCCCCAAATGGATCATCTGCCACAGAGGAATCTTTCAGATCCATCAAGGATTCAAGCAACAACTGCTCCTCCGTGATTTTTCCCACCAAAATACGGTCATTTCAGATATGTGATCACATCATGCTCTGTTTTGTGCTGGCAGGGATTGTCCAGGCAAGCGTGTTAGGAAAAATCCCTGTCCTGCATTAGGAGTCACAGAGATTTAATTCTGCCCCTACTATAGCAGACCCTTGTCCTGAACCCCTGCCAGCTCACTCAGCCAGCCACACACCTGAGAACTGCCTGCACTTGTTTATCTTCTGGAAAACATATTGATCTTTTTGCTGAACGTGTCTGCTCAGGGTTACATCAGACAGAACACACAACGGGAGGCTGAGCTATCTGCTGCAAAGACAGAATGCTTTTAGCCTGCTTTCTTGGAACAGCAATTAACCGTGTACACAAGATGACTGATAGAGTCCTGCTTTGCCAGGAGGAGCCTTTATGTATGAGAGAAGTCCCCCTCCTCTGAGCTGAGCAAGGCAGGTCTTGGACTGTACACAGAGGAGAACCACTGCAGAGCTCAGCCTTGTTTACACTTCAACTGTCTCCACAAAATGAACCTCTGAGCTGAGTCCTAGCCACCACCTTCCAGTGGAACTCCTTACCAGCAATGCTCTCTTCCTCCCCATCCCAAAACGCAAGGTAGCTCCCACTAACAAGCCCTGACACCAGCCACTAGCGCTACCTGCTCTGTTTGGGCACAGCAATGCCAGCACACTAAGGACAAGTCCCCTGACTGCCTTCAGACGTGTGAGGTCACAGCCTTGGAGGGAGACATCTTCAAAGACCCTTCTCCACATAACTGCAGGTAACAGCCCCAAACACAACACAACTGCACTACTGCCTGTGATTAGCAGGTCAGCAATTGCCTGTTCATCCCCAGTGCTGCTGCACAGGTTTGTGTGCACTGGGCCAGGGCTCTGCTCTCAAAGCAACCACAGGAGGAGGCTAGAGCTGCAGATGTGTCATGCAGCACTCCTGTGCTACCACCCCAGTGCACCCATGTTCAGTTACAGACACCTGTAGCCTCCCGAGGTGCCCTCTAGCTTCACCAGGCCATCCCATGTGACATTTATAGCATATTTTCTTACAGAAATATTTTCAGCAGTGACTGACTGGCTTGGAAATAGCAGTGTAGCTCACTGGATGATGTGAGCCTGACTAGCAGAGCTACAGGCTACCCCAGGTTTCCCTGTAGGCAAATTCCTTGGTTAACTGCTCAAGAGCAAGGAGGTCCTCTTGCCCCAAGCCAGCTGGCAAGGGGAGCTACTTATTCCCAGAGCTCAAGCCACTGTCCCCTCACTGCTAACAGAGCTGCTAGTTGTCTGCCTGCACAAGCCAATTTAATCTGGTCAGGATACGGTCATCTTCAGGTTCTTTTCCTTTACAGGTTATGCAACACAGTTTATTCAGGTTAAGGTACCAGAAGCCACCTGCAAAACTGGAAGCATTCAGAAAGTATGTTTTCTCTCAAAAAGTGGTATTTAATCAAAGTTTGGTGTGTATGTTTGTCAGCTTCCTCATTCTGGCAGAGTGCCTTGAGAATCACCCTAGAACTCTGGTCTTCTTTTAGGTCAAGTTCAAATATACTCATTCTATACTCCGATAAAGTTAAACAAACATAATAGTATTAAAATCTCAATTTTATTTGGCCAACAAATTCAGTTCCAATATTATCATAGCAGAATGCTAAGAACCAGCCTGATGCAGCTCAGGCCTTTGAGGCACTCCCCTGTTAAAGTTCCTCCCCAAAACCCAGTAATTGCAAATGTCCTGTTTGATCTATTCTATCAGGCCCTCCCCACACACCTGCCTGTCTGGCCAACCCATTCAAAATAACGCATGGAACGTGACTGCAAAGCAGTCTTGCATTTGATCAAAGGGATGGCAACGCAGCTAGGTCTTGGTTTAAGCTGGTGAGCCAGTGATCACCTCCACCCTCAGAGCCTGCCACAGCCAGTGCACACAGTACTGCACCCTTCCAGGTGTTTGAAAGAGTCATCTCTAAGTGTCTTAAAGCAGAGGGAAAAGGAAACATCTGGCCAGCATGAAAGAAGCACCTTCATATACAGCCTCCACCAGGGTGATGCCTAGGCTTACTGCCTCTTCCCCCACATATACTGAAGGCTGATTCCAGGGAAGAACAGCTGAGTCCATAAGGGACCCTGCCAGGTGCAGAAATCAACTATGGGCTTTAGTTTTCAAAGAAAAAAGGGGTGGGGTGGGGAGCTTTCTTGGAAGATGTTAGTGGCAAGGCTCCAGAACATTGGGCTGTTGAACTCATGCTACTGCTTCACAATCTGCTTCTACCCAGAAGAACAGAATACTTCAAACAAAAACTGTGTACAAAAAAAGTACATCACAATAAAAAAAAAAAAAAAAGCCCAGCTGGCTGGGCTGGCTACCTAGTGACAGATCCCTTCTCAAAAGGGAAAAGAAAGAAAAGATCAAGTCAAAGTGTACAGCCACATGAGGGTAAAGTGTTACTTTAAAAGCCAATCCCTGGATTTCCAGTCATTCACCTTCTGCTTTAAATCTTAATGGGTTTCTGACTCACTGGGCTGCATAACAGCAGCCAATTTAGTGTCTGATTTTTTTGGGTGATGTACAGCCTTCTCTTTACAACTCATCCTTCTGGATTTTCTGATCATCGTCATCACCTTCCTCTAGGTCGGTTTCTTCATCTGTCTCCAGGTCCTCCAGATCCTGTATAGGTTAGAGACAGCTACTGGTTTCTGGCACATTAAGCGGGTCCAAACCCAAGCACAGAACAGTACCACTAATCTGTTTGCTATTCTCTGCTGCCACATTAACAAAACATCCAGAGACTTCTACCAAGAGCTCTTAATTTGGGACATTAAGGATTAGGAACCCCTGGAAGCTAGTACCTGCACCTGCAACACCCTCCACCCCCAGCAGGTGAGGAGCTTCCAACTAGATACAGTGCATAGGTAATGTTCCTCACACTGCTCAAGCTCCAGGTGCTGGCCTGTGCAAATTCAGAGGTTGTAACATCAACAGTTTCCATGCATTTGCATTTAAGCCTCCCAAGAACATTGATTTCACACCCAGCTGAAGTGGAGTTCATTACAGACCAATAGCCAGCCATTGGGTCACAAAGTGAATGGGTCACACTTTGTGGCGTGGGCACTTCTGTTCACCAACAATATCCTTCCCTGCTACATAACCCAGGATCTTACTTAGGACTGAGGGTTCAAGCACAGCATCAGATCTGACCCACACACCATATTCTGAAGGCCCAGAGTACTGCATTCATATTACTCACATCATCTGCTGCTGCCCCATCCTGACCACCGCTCTCCAAGAATTTCTTGAAGCCTTCTAATGTCCTCTCCCCATTATAATCAATTACCTACACAGGAAAAAAAGTATGAAGAGAATTGTTATGGGTACCTACAGAACCACACCCCTGGAGAAGAGAATTATTTCTGAGCAACAGTTAACATGCCAAGCAAAAGGGAATTTAAAAATTCACCTTCACCCATACGAGACGAAGGAAAACAGCTCAGCCACTAGACTTCAGAGATCACTGCGAGGAAAGAATAGCCTGCAGATGAGCACACTGTCCTCTGCTATGCTCCCTGTTTTCCCCATTCCCACTTCCCACCCCCACCAAACTCTTTCCTACAGCCCAGCCCCCAAAAAGGGTCTCGGACATCCTGTAGACTCTATGTGTTCCATCCCTATCGAGTGGAGAGCCCTCCCAAAGGCCTTGTCTAAAACAGAACTCCAGCAGGCAGCTTAAGCATTTCCAGTGCTCCCTTGTTATGCAGATCATATAAAGGCCAGCTGCCTTCTTACATTTCTGCCAGAGCCTGCAGGGAAGAACTTGAGTGTGGGGAAGCTGTGGATTTTCACTGCCTCTACTTCATTGGCTGTCGAATCCATCTTGGCAATGACAATGTTCTCATGGTCCCTGTAGGTCTCTCCCAGCTTGTCCCAGATAGGAGCCAGCTGCTTACAGTGACCACACCAGGGGGCATCTGTTAATTACAGAAAACACAGCTAGCATCAACAACCTAACAAGTGGCCATCACTCCCCCTCAGCCCCCACACCAGACAGTTCACACATCTTTTCAACTGAGGCACTACCTTTGCAGTTAGGTTCTGTAAGATGCTTCCTCCTTAATTTTGGTCATGCAGTATTTTGGCACTCCTTTCACACCAGTTACTTAGATTAAGCTGTTGAAAGATACTTACAGAACTCTACAAAGACATTCTTATTCTCATCAAAAGCAACTTCTTCAAAATTCTTCCCAACTAGAACTTTGACAGGCTGCTTGTCCCAGTCTTCAGGAAGATCTTGACTCATCAGGTGGGGCTGGAGTAACAAGTAAAATTCAGAGTTTACTACACAGCTGCTTGGAACGTGCATGCAATCACATATCCTGGAAAATCAAAGTTTAACTACCCCCCTCCGTGCCTCAGTCATAGGTTATGAGCAATGAGATGAATCAGTCACTTCCTCTTCTACTTACAGAAAGGCTGCTTCCCACCCTGACCAAGTAGGAATAACAGGTGCTGTTGTGCAGAGAGAACTGCAGTGGAGCTCTGTAGGAAGGAAACTACCACTGACAGTACCCTTCCCACAGGACTGAGTTTAGCTAAATGGTCACTACTGGAGTAAGTTGCACACACCTACCTCTGGCAGATTAGGGGTGAAAGCTCTTTAAACTGTGCCACAAAAACTCACACTTTTCACAGATTGTTGGCAGGAAGAGCAACTGGATAAACAGCACAGTTACCATGAGCAGCAGGAAGAGCAGGTTCTGACTGCTCAGGTGCCAGTACATATAGCTATATCTCCTACAGGCTTCATGCCCTAGTAGTTTTGCCTTTCATTTCCCAGCACAAAGCCAGCTAGATATTCTGTACATTAGTTGGGAGGTTTTTCTCCAGTTAATTCACACAGCTCCCCACAGGGAGGATTTCTTTTTTAAACATTTACTTAGCTAGGTTTACCACCAGCAGCATTTATCTTCGTTACCTTGATCTTGCCCTCCAGAAACTTATTACAGAACTCTTTGATCTTGTCTGCTGTGAGGTCATCTGATTCAGGTTTGTATTTTGTCATTTCTTCCTCCAGCGTGATCAGATGTACAGCTGGACATTCTTCTTTCTTTAGGCCAAAAAACTCCAAAATCCTCTGGTTGTCACTGTGGTCACTGTCTATGAAGATGAACAGGATCTTTGGAGGAAAAAGTCAAAGGCAGTATGGTGAAGAAGAGTACCTCTTGGCTATCAATACTTTACACACAGACTTGCACAAGTAGTAGCTGAACTAGCCCCTGTTCCTCTCTCCAAGCCCACCATGAGGGCACCCTGTCAGAGCACACATGCTGGAGCCGCAGCAGTTCAAGTAGCATGCACACAGACCTGGCACTGAAGTTGATTAAGGCAGAATCAGATTTATATCCACACAAAGGAAAGTCAGGAGTTAACTGCCATTCCCTCAACAGTTGTGCAAGCCAGTGTGTAAGCCAGTAAGTGACTCAGTCACCTATTATCAAGAGACACAGGTAGAGAGAGAAATAGCTTCAAGTCCTCCTCCTCAGCTGTTAAGTGGATGTAGATACAGGGCTACACTTCTTTGCAGGAGGTGGTCACTTAATTCATCATCCCAGAAATCCATCTCACCTTTCCTTTGAAGTTTTCAGCTGCACTCTTGAAGTTGTCCAGTTTCTCTTGATAGTCAGACACACTTTTTGGTAGGAACAGCAGAATATGAGTCTTGATCTCTCCTCCAAAGATTTTAGGAGCAGTCTGAGGAGCAGAAAATAAAACTTTATTTTAGGAAAAGAGGTAAATTGGTGCCAAGACCAGCTTGGCTCTGCTATTCTGACTAGACCACAGGAGCCTCCAATACTACAGGACTGCTTTGAACAGCAAGCTTATGCCTCTTTTTTCCTTGTGTTCTTCACACTTCTCCATACCCTCCAAACTAGTGTCAGCTCCAAGATAGAACATGACCATACAACCTATAATTTAAACTTTCTTATATCCATACAGCAGCTGCAGGAAGAGGCCTTATCAAGTACCTGAAGACCTACCTGTTCAGTGAACTCTATGACCAGAGGCAAGGCATTAGACTTGATGAAGTTCAGTAAATTATCTTTTGTGAGCTCCCCTTCAAAGTTGTTACGGCCTTCATCAAACTGCAAAAACAGATATTCTTGCATTAGAACACTTCCATACCCCATACAAATATCTTCCAAGAAATAAGATGCATTTGCACCAGCATCAGTCCCTCAGTGGATCTCAGCTGCACTTGTTCAGAGCAGACTTCCATCTCTCAACAAGGTCACAAGTTCACATAAAATCTGGATCAAGGTGTTCATCTTCCTGGCAAGCAAAGCCTTAGCAGCACAAGGTGAGCAGCAACAGGAGAATCAGCTTGGATCCTGCAATGGTTCTGCACAATCATGAAACCATTTGTGAAACGGGTCACCAAGGACTTTAAGAGCTGCCTTACAGCTCCACGGGAGGCATAAGGCAGACCAGTGAGGAGCTACCAGAGCACCTACAGCTTTCTGCTCTGCAGGAATTAGCAGTGTTGGAGCAGATGCACACACTTTAACCAGCGCTATGAAAGAAGCCTGACACCAAAGCCCACTATCCACTGCAAGTGAACAGTGATTTACTCAGCACTGCAGGGTTGTCTCAGTCTCTATTGTTAGAGACAACAGCACACGTTTAATGCACGCATCACACTAGATGTGCCAGATCCCTTTTTATGTTAGGACATCACCTATATCCCTGACCAGGATTCTTGGAACCTTCTCTGGCAGCCTTGAAAAGGAACAGCTGTAGAGGACCATCACGGTTAAAGACAGGATGTGCAGGGTAACAGCAGTCCCATGGCATGGCAACACTCAAGTTACTGGCAGAAGCAAGAGTGGACTCAGATAACCTTCTGTTACAGGAAGCATACCAGTCTCAGCAGAAAAGCTGATCAAAACACTTAATACTGGACATTAAAAGAGTACTGAACATTGCCTTACCACCTTCAGAACAGTTTTGAGAGACTTTGCAAGCCTGAAGAACTCACATAAAGAGCAAGATGAGAACTACTAGCTAACAAACTCTGTCCATTTAGACCCAACTAACTGCAGGAAGCTGAGCCAAACTCCAAACACTTAATTGTTGGTAAAATTATCTGGTACTCATGGCCTGGTATTCAGTTACCATTGGTCTCATTTCCACCTGGGTTTGGGGTGGACATATCTGAGAGCCCATGGCACTACCATGACATTGCATTGAAACAGACCACCTTCACAGGCTGAAAGGCATCTCACCTTCCTTATTCCATGTAGAGCAGAGCTCTTCCGCAGCACCCCAGCCCTCCAGCAGCTCATGAGCTGCCTTTCAGACCAAGGTTCCTCCCACTCCTAACACACCTGACAGAAGCTGCCAGGTACAGAACTGCTTTTCATTCCAGATGTACCCAAGTTGATTAGAGTTATGGAAAATATCTTGAAAACTCCTTTACTGTTAAAGACTGGTCCTGCTATTGGCCTGGTTCTTCCAAAGTGGAGGAAACATTAACAGAGCTCACAAGACTTAAGGGTTAAAGATAGTTTATCAGATCAAATCAATACAAGTCCGTTCTACAGACAGCTAATCATGAGAAAGTGTAGAGGTAGCTAAATAAAACCCAGGGTAATGACTTGTCCGTGCTGGAAGCCCTAGCTGTAACCTAGCCATTTCAAAGCACCCTTGTATACTGACCTGCTCACAGCCCAATGGTACTCCCCACAGCCCCAAAGAGATGGTCAGTTTTAGAGGAGCATTTATATTTGGACTTTGCTGTCTGCCAAACAACATGAACAAAAGCTGAGAAACCCCCCTGCAAACAGCAATTTCAGCCTAGTATTAGCCATGAATAGAGTATACAGAAAGACTACATAAAGCTATACGCATGACAAGAGCAAGATACAGGTAGTAAGACAGCCAAGAACAAAATACTGCTCACTTTACCCACCCCAAATTTTCTAGTTGCAAAACTCTAGCATTTTGAACTCAGTAGCCAGATAATTTACTTGCACCTTCAGCCATACTGATCTGAGGGACCTCTGACTTGGAATTTAAGTCTACAAGCTTGTAGCACCATAAAAACAACTACAATTTCAGAGGTGTACTGGGATAAAATATGCTATTTTAGCTGAACAAGGAAAGCCTGAAGTAAGAATTCATCCAACTTTTCAGCCTGTCTTAGGTCAAATTGGTCAGACCAATGACTGATTAGATTATAGACTTAAGTATGAACCCAAAGCAGATTTCTGTCCTGCCTCACTGCAGCAGTGTGCAGCACCACCAAGTCTAAGGAACCTCTGCTTGCCTTCTCAAACCTAGAATTTCATCCCTTGGATGAAATGACTTGGATTTTAATAGTAAAAGACACCAGTAAGTTTATTTCTGATTCTGTAGATGGCCAGCATTCCTCTGCACACAGTCCAACTGCCCCAGCAGAGTCAGCTGGAACAGCAAATCCTCTTAGTAACTTTGCTGGAATCACTGCACCACAGAACCCACAGCACTAAGACTGAAGAACTCTTGGATGCAGCCAGCAGCTGACTGCAGCAGAGGTGAACTCAACACTGAGTATGTTTAAAAGCAACTTTGCTAAGACAATCAAACACAGAGCATCATGGCAAGCCATCGAGAACTTGGCTACTGTTCTGTTTAAGACCTTTAAAGTTTGGGGAGGGGCACAGGCGGCCTCACAAATTACAGCCATGAATATTTTAAAGATAGTGCTGAGCATTACTGCACTGCAGATAGGTATCTGAGAAATGGGGAAGTGAGCAAAGCAACAGTTTGCACCCAGTGGCTTTGGGAGGGCAGCACTGGGCCAGGAGACTGACGAGGCCACCCTCTGCCGACTGTGGGCCCTGGGGACTCCCCCCTCTAACCCCGCCAGGCTCTGAGACTTGGAAACAATCAGACTGACAGCACAGGATCTCTTGCTGCTTCATCCAGGGCTGCCCTCATTTCACTCTAAATAATTGAGAGAAATGGTAAGAAGAGGCAGAAGACTCAAGCATGCTCATGCTTTGCACCAACCTTCTTGAAGAGAACTACGCCGTCCTTGCTAAGTTGGTACTTGGTGAAGACATCGGCACTGGAGGAAATCCCAAAAGGAATGTCATCCACAGCTTCTGCTGCCAACAAGAACTCTTTTGCAGCCTCTGACGTCAAATCCTGAAGGATTAAGAAAGGTGTCTCATGTGGGACATGTCACACTGAAACAAACATCCCAGGGCTTACCAGCCAAAGAACTGGAAGATCAAGTAGGGCAGGACAGCAAGTGTTTCATAACTCATGGAGAGCCTTCCCCAGCTGTCAGGTCCCCATGGGGCAGAGAGCAGGGAAGGCCCTAGACATATACATGAGCATCTCAAACAAAAGCACGAACCCTACCTTAAAGAAACCAATCACAACCACTTCACTGGAATCCACTAATGTCTCTGCTGCAGCAGCATCTGTCAGGGTAGTTGCAGCCGGGCCAGTGCGTTTCTTCAGCCAGCTGACAATATCATCTGCTTCTCTGCCAGCTACACCAGAAAGATAAGAACACTGATTCACTTTTACCCTGACTAAGTTTAAGAACACAAAACCCCTAAGCTTTGGGATAGACTGTTCAGCAGCTGGTCGAGAGGTCAGAAATACAGATATCACTTATGCAACTCTCTTACTTTCACTCCTAGTGTAATTAAGCTAATCCCTAATTGTTAAGTCAAGGTACAAGGGGCTCCCAGGAATCCATTCTTCTCTTGCTCCTAGCCCAGGAACATTCTTAAACTTTGACCAGTAATACAGCACTTCTCAAAGATGCTAATACTTCCCCTGCAAATATATCACCTTTTCCTTTCAAAATCAGTTTTCTGGATGTTATTCTAAGCATCTAGTACAACATGGCTTGGTTCAGCAGAGTTCTGCTTGTCTTGGTCTTCCTTGCACTTCTATCTTGCATCCTTTTACCCAACTGCCCAAGCATTTTTTCCATTCTGGATCCTACACAGCTCAAGTGAAGTCAAGCTAAGCAACAAACTTGGATCCAATGCTTGGATTGCTTTGCTTTCCTACACAAAACCAATTCCATCTGCTTTATCTCCTATTAGGAATTTCCCCAGCTTTAGGTGAGAAAGCCTGTTAAAGGCAGACTTGATCCTCACCACCCCAAGTGCAACACCCACCCAGAGCCTGTCCGCTGTAGTGCCACTCCCCGGGTCGCTGTCACAGTGGACCTTGTCCAGCCACAGCAGCACCGGGCCAGGTGCAAGGGCCTGCCGCCACGTTGCTGCCCTCTGCACCCAGGCGCAGGGCCAGCTACCCGGCTCACCTGTGTACTCCTTGGGAGCGGTCTTGTCGCCGTTCCTGAAGAACTTGATGGTGGGGTAGCCACGCACGCCGAACTGCTGCGCCAGCTCTGACTCCTCTGTGGCATCCACCTTGGCCAGCCGGATCTCCGAGCCCTCTGCCTTCAGCTTCGCCGCCGCCTTCGCGTACTCGGGGGCCAGCGCTTTGCAGTGCCCGCACCACGGGGCATCTGCGGGACGGGGCATCAGCACCGGCCGGAGTCCCCTCGCTCCCAGGCCCGACGCCCCGGCGGCCCGCCCAAGTGCGCCCCGCGAGTGGGCACGGGGCAGGCCAGGCTGGCAGCTGCCCCCCACTCCCTACCCTCCCAGGGACGCCCCCAGCCCTGCTGCCCTGGGACAGGCCGAGCGGGGTGGCTTTCCTGGGGACAGTCCCCTCCCCCCGGCGCAGCTGGCTGCCACAGCTTCCTCCCCGTGTCACCACGGCCGGACCTGCACCAGCAGGGACAGCGGGACGCGGCTTGCAGGCGGCCGGTGGCATCCCATCCCCGGGGGGTGCAGGGAGCAGGGGTCCTGGGAGGCTCTCCAGCCCGGCTCCAGTCCACCAACCACACAGAGGTGGGGGATAAATGGTTGAACTGGGCTGAACTGGGAAGCGTTTCAGGGCACATGGTTAAAGCCTGCGATCTTCCGTTCTGCGCTGCTGACCTTCCTCCCTGAGCCCTCCTCCCCGCCGGGGCACCCCAGGGTGGGCTGGGGGTGCTGTCCCGGCTCTGGTGCAGCGGTGGGTGAATCGCCCACCCCGGCTGGTGGTGCTGGGCTGCCCGAGGGCGAGCACAGCCCCCGCTGCTGAGCAGCGAGAGGAGGGGGCTGGAGGGGATGCACCCCTCTACAAACAGATCTGTGCAGATACACCCAATAGGTACACACAGCTGCCTGCGCCTGCAAGGCAGCACGCGGCCGAGCAGCCTGTGTCTGGGGGGCTCTGGAAGGGGCACTGCTTGCAAAGTGAGGTGCCCATCACCGAGAGCACCCCAAAGGCCAGCAGCTGCCCCTGTCCTGCTGCTTCACCCGCCTGCACAGGGGTGCGCACAAGCACACGCGTGCACACGCACTAGGAGCCCTACAAGGTTCCTGGGATGTTCAGGATCCTACCCAACAATAAACGCACCGGGATGAGAACATAAAGCTGCCCTTATAAAACTGACCAGTGTATGATGGCACCGTAAGGGGGACAGGATGCTCGGGGACATTTCCCACCGGCACAGGACCCTCTGTCCTGCTCCCTCCAGGACAAGCCACCGCTGCCGCTGGGAAAGTTGCTCCACGCTTGTGTAAGGGCCTCGCTGAGGACTGGCAGGAAGCAGCCGGCTCCCAGTGGTCTTAAAATAGCCGAGATTACGGGCACACCCTTGTTTTGGAGGGCAAAACCTGAGAAGGGAGCGTGGCCATCAAAGCCGCAAAAAAGGTAACTCCCTCTTCTCCCAGCCGCCGCCTGTTCGTGCGGATGGGGAGCACCCGTCATGGATGGGGAGCACCCGTCATGGCGTGGTCCTGGGAGCTGCCACCGGCGCGTGGAGGTGGCAGTTTGCAAGGAGGTGTCTGCAATGGGTATTTTTTCTTCTCTGAGTTTGACTAATCACTTTTTAGCCTTGCATTAATTCTCTGTGTCCGTGATGCTGCACACCAAGGAATTTCACAGTTTCGTTTGACGGCATGTGAAACCGCTTTTGTCTGTCTGCTGTCTGCCAGCCTTGTTCCATGGTCCCAGCTCCTGTACCAGCCAGGCTGCGGGCCATCACGCCTGGTCCCTCAGGGTACTGGAATCTTCCATCAGATTCCTGTTATCCTGCCCCACTCTACCCCACCTGGGCATCGGTCCACAGTGGGTCAGACAGGCTTTGCTTTTGGAAATTCCCTGAATTATGTTCATGAAGGCTGGGGGTTCTGCAAGTTCCCCCGGCAAACACCTCTGGGAAAAGGGTTTTTCCCCTCTGAGCGGCCCCAGCACCTTCCCCCTTCGCAGTCCCGAAGCGTGGGGCACCGACCCCGCCGTATCCTGCGGGATTTGTGCAGCAGCTGCATCCTCAGCCCAGGAACAGGCAGCAGGCTGATGGCCAGGTGACCTCCGGCTCTGGGACAGCCCCTGGCCTTGCTCATGGGCTGGGGAGCAAAATCCAGGGGAAAAAAAAAAAAGCCCTGAGGCCACCCCATGGGTGAGTGCGGGGGTCCCCACAGCCCAGCACCCTTCTGACACCAGTGTCTGGGAATGGACTCATCCCCCTCCCACCCCGGGGGCCGTATGTTGAGAGGAGGTGCCCGATCCTTACCTGAGCAAGTGGTACTTGGCATCTTGCAATCCCCTGGAGAGATGCACCAGCCCAGGTTATTTACTCATTCCTGCCTGTTCCGCGCTGCCTGGGACGGGTGGATGAGAAACCAGCCTGTGGGCTGAGAAAACCACCATCAGGGAAGAGCTTCCCCTGGTCTCACAGGGAGCAGGAGCTGGAAAACCCCCCAGAGAACATGGTGCTGAGCTACCTCCCGCCCCGGGGAGCGTTGGCAGACACAGAGCAGCACAAGGCGTTTTTTTGCCGGGGATGGAAGGAAAGCAGAGCCGCCTGGGGCCGCAGAGCTGCTGTGGATGCTGGCGCGGTGCCCACCGAGCACTTGCCAAGGAGCTGGGGCACAGCTGTGCCCACAGCCAGGGCTGCCCCCCTGCAGCCCCCTGCCCCTTCCAGGCATGGCAAGATCCCTCTGGATTACAAACTGGGCCCTGACAGGAAACCCGCTGCAGTTCTGGGCTCCCTGTCCCTGCTCCCTGCTGTCACTACGGAACCACATGCTTTTTTAATATCCTGGAATCACCTGGTTTCAATTTCCAACCGCTAAATCCTGTAAGACTTCAAGGGGGATGGGGCTGCATCCAGTGGGATTTGCAGCCCCCTGAGCTGTCAGGCCCTGCCCACAGGTTTGACACACACAAAATCCAGTTTCAACCTAAATTTTGCTCCTCCACTGGTCACGCCCCTGCTGCCTCAGTTTCCCTCGTGCCAAACAGGGCAGGAAAGCCGTAGTGGGGTGGTGGCACTGGGGCGGGTGAGGACCAGGTGCTGCAGCGGTGTGATGCAAATCGGGACGAGGCACGTTTTGTAGCCATTTCTCTGTTTGCACAGTGAGTCAACAGGATCTGGGAATTCTCCTTCGAAAGTGTGGGATGTATGGTGCTGACGCTGCTGTGCCACTGGCAAAACCTCAGATTTAAATTCTCCTCAGCTCTCCCTGCACAGGAAGGAGCCGGCGGGGGAGCACCCGTGCTCCCCGTCATCCAGAGGGAGCCCGGTGCTTTTTGAAGGGCTGGTTTTGCCCTGGGAGAAGGTGGATCTGGCGGCTGTGATGCTGGGGTGGGGGATCCCGTGCTGTGGGAGCACATCCCTCCCTGCTGCCCGCAGCGGGGCAGGAGGAGCAGCACGTTTCCCTGCTCAGGAGCGTCGGGTACGAGGATTTCCCTGGGCCAGGTCCGACCGCAGGCAGGGAAGGCTGTACAAATAGAAAGATATTTTTTACGGGCTGCATTGTTCCAGGCACGGGTCAGGAGTACAATGAGCCCCTTTCCCTCTCTGTTGGCATTTTCTCCACTGCACCTTAGGAAGGCCCCAGAGAGTAAACGGTAACTCCTGCCAAAACTGCGAGTTTTTGCAGCCACAACAAAGCGCCTGAAAATACCGCAGCGGGCAGCAGGAAGCTCGGGGCTGGCTGCTGGGAGACTCCTGCGCCTGACCCCGCAGCCACCCTCGAGGGTTTGGGAGCCCAGCAAGCGCTGCTCCGGCACTGGGGTGACTGGCATGAGCTTGTGGAGGAGCCGGGGCCAGTGTCTGCTCCAGGCTCCTTGGGGACGTGGGGCCCTGGGCTGCTCCAGTGCCAGGGAGATGGATGTACCCATCGGCCTCATCGCCCACATCTCTGCCCAGCCTCTCGCCCTTCCCAGGCAGGAGGGAAGAAGGGGCTGCTCACGCTCCATCCTCCCCTGTGGGCTAATAAAAGGCAGCAGAGAAACGGCACCAGGAAGAGCAGCTCAGTTCTCGCCACATCCTGCTCTCCCCGTGCCGGGCAGGGTTTTTCTGGGGACCAGGGGAGAAGACAGCCCATGGGAGGCAACCCAAGTGGGTGCTGAGCTGAGCTTGCATGGAAACCCGCAGCAAGCACTGGTCAGGCAGGGGGACAGCAGGATCAGGGCAAGGCAGTGACAGCCCATGTCCTTCCAGCTGGAAGGACACGGGACACCCCTCTGCCAGCAGCGGGCACTGCCAGCTTCTGGGCTCCAGCATCTCTCCAGAGCCAAAGACCCTAAGGCTTGCACAGCACAGCCCTCAACCCACTCCCCTCCCACTCTTGTGCATCCCAGAGCAGTACCCAGCCCCCCCCCCCCCC
>JAVJGJ010000001.1:126046851-126061298 GCA_035590215.1 Microhierax caerulescens
TGTGCTCTTCCGATCTCCCTCCCGGAGCCGCCGCCCGCCCGCCCGCCCCGCCGCGCTCACAGAACTCGACGAGCAGGTAGCGGTGGGCCGCCAGCGCCTGCTCGAAGGAAGCGGCGCGCAGCACCAGGACGCCGTCCTCCTCCTCGGGGGCGGCGAGGCGGGTGGGCGGCGGCAGGAGTAGGCAGAACAGCGCCAAGACGGCGCGGAGGGCAGCCATGGCTGATGGCGGCGGGACAGGCCGAGACTGACCGGGCGTGCCGCCGCGGCGCCACCTCCGCTTATAAACCCGCCTCCCCCGGCCGCCGCCGCGTCCTATTGGCCCAGCTGCGCCGCGCCGCCGCCGCCCGCCATTGGCTCAGCCCATCGTCCCGGCCGCCGCGTGGCTCCTATTCGCCAGAGATAGGGTTACGCCCTCCCCCCGCCGCCGCGGGTTGGCCGTCGGCCTCGCTCCTTTCCCGCAGGTCGCCATTGGCCGCATTCCGCGCTGCGTCTCCCGCGATTGGTCGGCGCCGCCGCCTCGCGCGGCCGCCTGCCCTCGAACGTGGCACTCGGGCGGCTCCGAGGGGCGGGCAGTGCGCGTGCGCGCGGCCAGACGCGCGTGGTGGATTCTGACTGGCCGCGTCCGCCGCCCTTTGACCCGGCCCGGAAGGGGAACCGGTTTCCGCGGAGGGAAAGTCCACGGGGCACATCACGCTGCGGGACACGTCGCGGCGCACGAGGCTGCCAGGCGCGGGTCGGGGCCGCCCCGCCCCCACGGGCACCGGCTGGCGCTCAGGGCCGGCCTCAGGCCCAGCCCCACAGCCGCACGGCGCTGCCCCGCGTATGTGCCCCGGCTCCGAGGCCCCGGCCCGGCCCCAGCCTGGTGTAAGGCACCGGGCAGCCCCGTCGCGTTTTCTGCAACTGCCCCGGAGGTGGGGAGCGGGGGGAGCTCAAGGCGGTGTTCCGGCGCCACCGGGAGCTCGCGGCACACCCACCCCTTCAGAGATGCCAGCCATGCGGTGGCGCGCTGGAGGCAGGGCACGGGTGTCACCTCGTCCCCCAGGATCCGAGAGGGCTCCCGTTCAGAGCACGTGGCTCTATGCAGCGTCTGCTCAGGGACCCGCGAGGAACGAGTCTCGTGACCGTGGCAGAGGGATGTCCCGTGGCACAACTACCCCTGCTTTGCTCCGTCACCTTCTGGTGCAGCGCAAGGGTCGGTGGTCAGGTCCTGGCTGCTTGCAGGGCTGGGCTGGGGAGGGGGAGCCCCTGTGCCCCCGGGCAGCCGGCAGCCGGCCTTTGGCCGCCCTGCAGCTTTGCTGCAACGGTGGTTGTGGGGCTGCCGCAGGCACCTCCTGTATGCACAGGCTGCCCGCCGGGTGAGTGCTGGAGTGGGGCCCGGCTCCCTCGGGGCTCCCTGGCCGCGCCCTGTTGATTTGCCAGCTCAGTGGCTGCCTGCAAAGCACGGGTGCTGCTCTTTGCTCTCCTCACCTTCCCTTTGCAGGGGCTGGGCCCGGTGCCCCAGGCCAGCGGTGTTCAGAGCGAGGTGCCCTGCCAGTTCGCCGCAGGTAAGCTGTTTGTCCCAAGTGCTGCGAAGAGCAGTTGTCCATTCAGGAGCTTTGGCCATGTGCAGAATCGGGCACCTTACTCAAGCCCAGAAGGTGCCCAGTGAGACTATAGATGGCAAAGCTGCACTGAGTGAAGCAGCATGTGTGCAGTGGCCGCTGCCCACTTGCCGCTGCCTGGGGCTGCACCCGCACAGGCGTGTTGGGCTGCCGGGGCGGGGAATCAGCTGCTGCCAGAACAAGATTCTGTGTTAATGCTCAGCCACCTTGAAGCCTGTGTGGTTCCAGAGGTGAGGGAGTGCTTGGGAGCCACGGCCCTGAGTGAGCTGGCTCATTGCCCTGCCAGAGGGGCTCGGCAGTGACACACTCCCCTGAAAGGGCCAGACCCTGTGCCAGTGCAGCTCCTGCCAGAAAACTCTCGCCTGACGCGCTGGCAGAGGTGGGCTGAGCCAGCAGCCGAGGGGAAGTGGCACGTCCTGCTGCCAGCAGGTTTCTGGGGCTCGAGGTGGTGAGCTGTCTTACCACATTGGCACATCTCAGCAGGGGCAGCGGGGCCCGGCATGGTGCTGGGCCACCAGTACATGTGCTTGGCAACTCTAGCAAAGCTGGCAGTGCTCGCTGATGCTTTGTAGCTGCTGCAACTCCCCTAATTTTTGGTGCTGTTTGGGGATCCCACCACTGCCAAGGGCAGCATCCTTGTGCCTGCCTGCCTTCTGGCACTCCACAAACAGAGCACAATTCTCTTGTCTTCTTTAAATCTCTTTAAATATCCCTGTGCTGTGGTGTCTGCCAAAGGAAAGGGTACGGACAGGGCACTGCCTGCCCTCTGTGGTGGCAGCACCTCTCCTTTGGTCTCTTGCTCCCTGCTGGGGCTGTCAGCTGGGGCAGTGTTTCACTTGACTTCCATACCTAAGCTGCCAGTACAAGCAGGTCCAGGCCCACACCCGGGGCTCTGCAGCAGCGCACAGCGTTAATTCACAAGTTCTCCCTTTCCCCCCAGCCACAGTTCTCCCAAGCTGCCCTTCAGCACATGCAGGTAAAAGCTGCTGTTCTTGTGGAGCTGCAGTTCTGCTGCTTTGAGGCAGCTGTGTCAGACCAAGCTGCTGCAGCGCAAACAGTTGCCTGACTAGAAAAGTGGTGTGGATCCCTCCTTCGCAAGCTCCGATGGGAGGTTTACGGGTACGTTGCCTGGAAGGGGCCGAGGCTTTTGCTTGGAAGCCGTAACTGGTGAGACTCATCCAGCCAGAGCGCAGCTGGGCATCCCTCGGGTTGCTGGTGCCAGTGCGTGTTCGTGGGCCCGGCTGCCAGGCAGGAGAGCCCGGCCTGTTCCACAGCAGGACCGTGTTCTGCAGAAAACGTGGGCAGCAAATCACTGCTGTAGCCCCTCAGCCCTCGGAGTTACAGCAGGTCTTGGCTGTCCTGCGTACCCCTCCTCAGGCATCCCACTATCTCACAAACGATCTAACAGAAGCACCATCATCCAGTGTTTGGAAAGACTTGCCAAAGAGCTGGTGGTTGCATCAGACAGGATCTCACCCTGACAGCCGCTGCCCTCAGAACGGCTGTTGGGGGCCAGCACAAGGGGAGCCTCCTTTGTTCGCTTACAGCACATCTGGGCTTGCTCTAACTGACATGACAGAGGGTGACGCCTGCCCCGGGCTCCTGCTCTTGTGCTGCCCTCGTGTCGGGTGCCGCGGGGAGGGTCGTGGGGGCAGGTGGCTGGGCACAGCTCACAGCAGGCAGCGGCACGAGCACTGCCTGGAGCAGCACTGGCCACACACCTGCTCCTTGCCCAGGTGTGCAGGTGGTTCCTGCCCAGCTGAGGGGGCTTCATCCCAGCCCTTGTGCTTTCTTGCAGTTTCTGAGTTGCGTCCTTTCTTTTAGCAGCAGCACCTAGGAAGTGCAGCGACTTTCCTGGGACTGAGAAGAAAGGGGGCCTGTGCCGTCAGCTCCATAGGTTCCCTCTGGTATTCGGAATTCTCCATTACTGTCATGAGTGTTTTAGACCAGGAGCAGGGCCAAGCCATCTCCTCCACAGCTTCTCTAGTGTGGTGTGTTCTGTAAAAAGCTTTTCCCTGCCACGTTGTTCTTGCCCTTAACAGAAACGCCTCACACTGTAAACATCCACAGGCTCTTATCGCACATCACCTCTCCTGGATACTGTTCCCCCTCAATCGCCTCCCTCATTCCTCTGGCTGTGCCGGAATTCCACTTCGCGCTTGCAGCCGGAGCAGGCGCGACACAGGTAGGCCAAGGCTCAGAGACCCACTGTCTTTGCTGACCCACACCCTTCTGTTCCCTAGTAGTTGGAGGGAATGCAACACAGCATGAACAGCATGGGATAGGTCCTGAAGACAAACACAGTGACAGGGGGCTCTTACTGGCACAGGCTGCCCCAGATACCCTGTTCCACAGCTCAGCAATCACAGCGATCCTGCTCTCCTCCCACTCCAGCTGTTGGCAGAAATTCCCTGTGGAGCAGTTCTGCTGCTTCCTGCCAAACACCCAGAGCCAGGAATTTCCAGAACAAAACCAGAATGAAGAGTGGATGGTCAGTTCAAAGTTTTTATTTAACTGTCATAAAAGGAGAAGCAGACGATGATTCCAAACCTGTTAACCCGGGTCTAGGATTTACAGACAATATGCACCAAATCAAATTAACAAAAACCTCTCTAGGGGCAGGGCAAGGGAGAGTTAGAGGCAAAGACGTAGCTATGAGAAAGCCACATGTACTTGGTCCCAGTTCTAATACGACCTCAACGTGGTAGGATCCAGATAAGAGGGTTGTGGAGCTGGAACGTGCCTGCCCAGCCCTCGAGGGCTGACGGCCGAGGGCTCCTTTGGCCCACGGGCCATGTCAGCGCAGCCCTGGCTAGCAGGCTGGCATGCTGCGGGGGTCTGCGACCGGCACGGCGGGGCGGGGGGAGTCGAGTGTCAAGGCAATAAATACTGACACGCCAGGCACAGATTTTAAAGGCAGAACAGATACATAAGGCATTAACTGCTTCTGAATACTTGTCCATTGCAAGCTCTTTGTTGATCACCTCAGGAGAGCAGCTGCAGAAACAGACTAGTCCATCCTCAGCCCAAAACAGCCAGGAGGCCAGGTGCTGTCCTGGAATTTCAGTGCTTTGCAGCTACGTTGGCTGCAATGAGAAGTGTGAAGCGATGGCAACACTGGTGACTCCTGCACCCACCTGCCTTGCAGCCCCCTCTTTGCCTCAGAGGTGCTGAGGCTGCCAGAGAGTTCAGAGCTCTACGCAAAGGGGGCCAGGGTCCTGCCAGGCCAGCTCCCTGGACACCGGGAAGGGTGGCCAGGCATCACCTGGGATGTCACACCACCCTTCCCTCTGGAGACATCCCGTCTCGGGTGAAGAACGGACCAGCAGCAAAGCGGGAAGTTGTGAATCTTTCCTAATAACCCATGAGGGGTGTGACCAAGATGAGTGCCATGCCAACAAACAGGGGGAGGGTGGGTGGCATTTAAAAAGTGTAACAAGGGCAGGGCCCCCTCCCTAGAGGATACGTGTTACACATTAAGGCATCATGGTTACAGGGAACATCCACAAATGAAGCTGCCAGTGCTCCCAGGACACTGACTGGGTGGGAGAGAGGCAGGCCAGACATGGGTTTAGCCAACAAACGGATTCAATAGCTGCCGGGCATCAAAGTTCTTCAGCTACTTGGAGGCAGTAGCTACCCTGAGCTGTGCACAGAAAAGCCAAGCACAGGACCCCACGCAGAACACAGGAGTCTCTCCCCTTCAGCACCTACCAGAGAAAAGGAAGGTGAGAAGCAGCAAAGGGCCTGGGGCGGGAGCAAGTGCTCCCACCTCTGCACTGGGAGGGCATCCTGGCACGGCCCTGGGGCGGGCAGCTGGAGACCAGATGCAGACAGCACGGTTTGGTCAATGCACTCAGCAATTCTCTGGGGAGGGGGCACATTACACAACTGAGCTCTCTGGTCAAATTATAACGGGGGGTGAAAGGTAAGAGGGTTCCAATGTCAGCACTTTGGTACAGGGGGGGATTTCTACGGTAGCCACTGTCTGATTCACGCTCTCTGGGGTTTGGCCTTGGGAAGGGCTAGTCCTTCCAGTCCTTCTTGATGGTCAGGTTCCACTCCCAGGACAGGTGGTCAGTCTTATCATCATCTGTGAACTTGGATTTGATGTTGTAGCTGCCCCGGGCCAGCATGCCCTTAGGGGCTTCTTCCATGGGGGTCAGAAACTCGTACTCCTCTGCTCGGGGGCCATAGCTCCCAACCATGTATTCAGTCTTGTCAACTACAAGGAGAAAAAGAGGTGTATGGAGGCTGTGTAAGAGCCTCCCCTGCACTTGGGGCAAGGATAAAGCAAATGAAAGGTCTGTTACTGCTACAACAACCCACAGAGGAGCTTGTGAGAACAAGAACGTCACCCACATTAACAGCTCCATTTGCTCCAGGAACCGTTTACTCCTCCTGCAGGGAGCGGTCCCCCCACCTCAGCACCACTCAGCAGCAACCTGTTCACGGCCGCGCTCTGGCAGGGACTACGTGCTCAGCCCGGAGGTGCAGGTGCAGTCGGGACCACAGGCTGCCACCCCGCAGCAGAGGCTCGGCAGCACAGGGATGCCTGAGCACTGACTCCTCCCATGGTGGACTGGGGGGGCACCACAGTGGAAAGAGCAGAAAGCCCTCACGCAGCGCAGTACCTGAGCCACAGAGAAGCACTTACTTTTCACACCTTTCCGGAACGTGTGCTGAATGTACTTCAACCCTGACACAATCTCCCTGTTAACCTGCAGAGACACAAGCAAGGACTGCAGCAGACATCTCCTAGACACACTGCCCACCCCAACCACAGCAGGCACCCACAGCAGGAGACAACGTCTACCACCACACCACTTTTCAGGGCTCAGGTATTCCTGAGGCTGGGATTGCTGCAGCCTGGCATTCCACTCAGTTTTCAGATCGGAATTCTTACCCTAAAGGAGATTTTTATTCGGTATTCCACACCCTCCTTCAGCACAAACGCTTGCTTCTTGTAGCTCTCCAGGTCACCTAAAAAGAAAGGATAGGGTTGCTCAGAGTTCCTTTGTATTGTGCTCTGGGGGAAAATGTAAGTTGCGAGAGGTGATCAGACAGTATCTGCAGTAGCAGGGGACGACCCTTACTGCCGACAGCATGCAGCTCATCCTTTCATTTTTGCACGACAGGACCCTCCTTGCTGCACTGCCCATGCTACCCAAGGCGGGCAAGCACTGCCGTGTGGAACGACATCGCAGTGCAGCAATGCAGTTAATTCAAGAATGTTCCTTCACAGCGAGGCTGTCGCCATCACGAAGCTGCCACCAGCACCGCTGCGCAGGCCTGAGGACAGCTGGCTGCCCGGCCCAGCAGCTCACACCTCTACGGAGCTAAGGCCAGCAAGGAAAGGTCTCTGCCGTGACAGGGGTGCCGCGACAGAGCTGCTGGGCTCACAGTACAGAACCCTCCAGAGATCTAAGTGCCTCGCTCTGCATCCAGCACACAAATCCAGGGGCATTTCTGACACAGGAGGGCTTGCCCACCACGCCAGCGGAGCTCCTGTGGAGTCTTTTGCCAGGCTCCACACTGAGCCAGCTTTGACCTGGGAGAAGGGCTGGAGCTCTTTCCTAGCTCACCTGTCAGGTCCAGCTCCAGAGGGCCAGGAGCAGTAGCGCAGACCAAAGTCAGTTTGGTCACCACCACGTTTGGAGCATTGGGATCTAGAAGACAAGTGAAAAGGCTGTTCAGCACCCATCCCTAACACCAACCAACACAACTCTTTTTCCTTCCAGGGCACTTCTTGTAAAGCAAGAAAAGCAGTGAGAACACCACTCCTCCGTGAAGGTCTGGGCTCCCTTCTGTGTTTGGCCCAGCCCACAGCCTCCCCAGGAGCATCCCCCTCTGAAGGCAGAGTGCCACCCTTCCAGCCCTGCACCTTACTCCAAGGGTTAGAGACCAGGAGGGGGGGAGCAATGACACAGCCTAAGCTCCTGACTGTGCTCCCGCCCAAGGACAAAGAGCTGGGAGGGGAGAAGCTCCCAGGTGGGAGCAGGGGTGAGGCTGGGGGTGACCAGTGGAGCTCTGGCTTGAGCAAGGCACAGCCACATCCTAGGGCTCACCTGCAGTCACAGTGACGGCACCAAGCAGCGCCTCCTTGTACTTGCGCAGGCTCTCATCGTCCTTGTCCAGCTCCTGGATCTCCTGGATGCTCTTCTGGGCAGGTGGCTTATAGTTGACAGAGTGTTCATCCTCCTCATTCTCAGCTGCAATCTGGGCTAGCTGCTCTGCCGTCGGCTCCTGCTCCGCCATCCTCACGCACGCGAGTTGTACTGAAGTGGGGAGGAGAAGTGTAACTGCACCTACCTACTCCATGGCAGTGTGTGCTGAATATGCGTCAGCCCCAACACAGTCTCTCTCTGCAGGCTTCTTCCCACAGCGCAGCACGTCAGCACCAAGCAGGCTTCCCCTGAAGTGCTCTGCCGTGACTCCCGTGGGCTCCCTCTCTCACCTGGGCCCTTCGTGGGCTGTCCTTGGGGGGCCTTGAGGGGACAATGCCCCTGCAGACTGCTCCAGTAGGCCAGGTCTCTTATTCAGCCCATGGAGGGCCACGCAAGAGGGAGGAAAAATTCAGCCTCGCTGCTTTATTCTTAAGCCAGAACAGGTTACACCCCAAGCCCAGAAAAAACACTCTCCCCCACAAGATCAACCAGAGGAAGCTTTCACTCATAATAAACCTGAGCCCAGAATAAACTCAACTCAACTCTGCTCATCCACCATACAATTCTAAGAATAGGGTGAGGCACGAAGGCCAGGAGCCTCTGCCGCAACCTGGAGCTCTCAGTAACATTCAGATCAGTCTGCTCTGGTGCCTTGAAGGAGTGAAGTGAGACACCTAGCTCAGCTCATCTCACGCTTAGTCCTTTTCAAAGATCTGTGTCACACACGGCCAGTGAAACAGATAATGGATTAAACATGCACGGAGTTTGGCTCAGCTGTCCAAGACTCTAACCAGGAAACATCCAGCTGCACACTGAGGCTGATGACAGGTGATGCCAACACCCTGTTAAAAACCTCCATAAAAGCCAACAACATGCTCAGTAATTCCTGGTGTTTCACAAGGTGTGCTGTCCTAAGGGTCACACTATGGCACGTATCAACTTGGACTTTCTAAGACTCAAAACCTTCTTTCAGCAACCGCTTTTGAAAGGCTTTTTTAGAAGCAGAATCTTTCACAAATGATCAGCTGGTGGATCCAGGTGTTTCTGTCATTATCTGGCATTCCTGCATCCTGTTCAATATTTCCACCTGGAGCTCTGTGCCAGCACACACAACTCACAACCAACTGCAGAACTGCGTTCTCTGCTCTGGCATCTACTGTCCAAATAAATCAAGAACGACAACATTTGCTACAAATACAACAAAGCACACACAACGCACTTAGCTCAAAGACGAAAAGAACGGATGGTGGTTAGCTCATTTAGTATAACCTGTAGCAGAAGTTTTAGGTGCACGCAGATCATAATTAACCCTGTATTTAACTGACATGATAGTACACCGTTCAGTTATTCCATTTCTACCCAGAGTGGGAAAGACCTCAGCACTGACATAAATCATGCACAGTTTACAGAGCATGTTTTACAGTGACACAAGGCCAATTCTGCAGATGCTAGAGCCAGTCTGGCTCCACGGCCAGTTTGAGCCCAGCAATGGCTGTAAGAGCAGAACAGTGGAGGTGTCACCCAGGCTCCACTAATATTTTTAGCCATAAATGTTACAAACAATTTGTCGGGGAACAGGGCAAAAGAGACAGAAACAGAAAGTGAAATTTTGCACACCTCCACCAGAAGAGAAGGCTACAGCAGACCTGTCAGCGAATACACAGAGGACAGAAAAAGAGAAAGGAGGGAGCACTGGTGACCAGCCCACCTGCCAGCATTCCTAGGTGAGGTGCGGGCCCCAGCTCCCGGGCAGCCGGTGCTGAGACTGAGCTGCAGCCAGCCCCCCAGCAGGACCCACTCCCTGCCCACTCTCAAACCTGAGAATGGACTTGCTGCCTTGCCTGGGCTGGCAGCGCTTCCCCGGAGAGGCTGGCAAGGCTCCCCGGGTGTCCTGGGGGCAGGATACTTGCAGTGGATGCAAGCGGTATTCCTGGGCACTAAGGCTTGACTGAGATTTATCATCAGACAAAGGTAGGGGGGACACTTTGGGGTTGTTACAAGGGCTTTGTCCCTGGATGGCACGAACGGGTCCATGCAGGGGAGCTTTTCCCATTGTACCTTCACACTTACAATTCCCAACAGCTTCCAGTACTGACCCCTCCACTTGATAACAAACAGCTGGCCCTTCTGCATAGCCTTCTCCAATATCCTGGTGCTGAATATCGTGGAAATGTGTATTCAAAAGGCCATTTAATCTCATGTCATACATGAACAACTGACTAGATTTCACCCTGGTACCTCCATATCAAATCCAGTCACTTCCTTTGGGCTCCTGCCTGAAAAAGCCTCCAACCTTGAAGATTCCCAGGAGCGCTGAACACTCACTCAAACATTTGTTCTACTGCTTGATCCCCTTACTGCAGTGCCTTACCTCCAGGCTAGATTTCACCTCCCAAGCACTACAGGTCGTTCTCTCTCTGTACGCTGATGAACTCGTGAACCTTCCTCCTCAGACACCTGTAGCTTTCAGGAAGTGGAACCGATAGACTTTCAGCGAGAGCATCAAAGAACTGAAGTCCCAAGTCACTGACTTCTGTTGACTCCCAAACCCTCTGTGATTGAGCCCGCTTTGAAAGCATGAATATAATAAATAGATGCACATATAGCGGACAACCCACCAGTAACCATATGTATATCCTCAACGGTGTCAGGTCCCTGTGTGCGGCATTAACGTCCAGGTGTACTTACCCCCCTTTCCAGTTTTCAGACCAAGCAGAGACAGAACTTCTAACAAATGGCCTGATCAGCATCTCCAAGCAACAGGCTGCCAGGCAGCCTCCCCTCAACAACCAAAGCTTACTGAAACCACTGCGCCCACGGCGAAGGATCAGCACTGCAAGGCGAACAGGGCAGTGCCAGCCTGGCAGAGCGCTCCGCTCTGCACAGGAACAGCCTTAGTGTTAAATAGCACCGATTCTGCTTTAGCAGGGAGCTGGACCACATGATCTCCAGAGGTCCCTTCCAACCCCGACCACTCTGTGATTCTGTGACTTCCAGTAGCTGAAATAGCAGCCCACTTCCAGGGTCAGGTACCCTATCCTGAGCAGTTCAGAAATGCATCAGTTTGGTCTCAACCAAGTGCAGAGCTACCACTCATTGGCAACCAACTTCCAGATACAACAGATAGGGCAACAGTTTCCTCCCCCACATCACCAGCACCCAGTCCTCATCAGCTCCATTAAGGTAACACCTCCCACAAACAGATATTAGCAACAACTATGCCACAGAGGGCACAGCGGAAAAAAAACCACAACAAAAAACCGCCAACCAAAAAACCAAACTCCCAGCTCCCCGGTTGTGTTCCTATGCCTCTAGCCTCAATCCTGTGATCCAGAGCTAAAGAAACAATCATGCACACCACCACACAAACTAATCAAGAACTACCCCAGTCTTTACAGGACCTCTAAAACAATGGCAGCTCACTGGAGACGGAAAACAGCTGTTCAGACCAACACAACGCACAGTTCCAACCAGCCCCTCAGGCCACGCCAGCTCTCCAAGGAAGCCCAGGAGAAGCACCACTTCACCTCTTCCCAGAGGCTGCCCCAGGAGCAGCAGTCAGAAGAACATCTCCGACCAGGCTGTGCCAAAACCATTGCTGCAGTGCTTGAGGTGAGTGGGTCCCTGCGCCCCAGCCAGCCGCGGGGGTCGAGAGGCACCCTGTGACACAGCCAGCGGGGGCCGGGCTGAGGCTGGCCACCCCCTCCCACACAGAGCACTGCATTTCATCACCGCAGGTCGCATTGCTGTGGCTCCTGCTCCAAACACACAGCCAGAGAGGAAGGAGGCTCTGCATCGCATCAAAACTTTTACGAGGGCCTCAACCTTGCCCTTCAGGCTTCTCAAGATGAAGCGTGTATTTCAGCTCACAATTGATTAGCAAACCAGAGCTTTTCCAGGTGCTTGAGAGACCAGCCATCGCACTGCCAGACAAAGCAAAGCCAAGGGACTCGATCGCATGTGAACTGCCGGGGAGAACTGCCCTCATATCCCACCTGCACCGCGCTGAGACCTCCAGCAAGCGCGCACCGACATGCAGAGGAGCGGGGACCTGCCACACGGCCCTGCCAAGTGCTCAGCTCCTTAACGGAAGCCTTCCTGCTACACGGCCGACCCACAGCCGGGCTCCTTGCAGGAGCTCAACACCTCAGACCTCAGGCATTGCTCCGAGCTGTTTGGAAGGAAATTCCCCTTCAGTTCCTTTTGACACTTGGGTGCCCTGCCAGCACCTCTGCCTGGCGTCTCTCTGGCTCTCAAGACTCGGCTGAGTCGCAGGACACTGGAGCTGGTGCCTCCGCGGCTCCTGGGAGGCCCGGCCCGCTGCTCTGCGAGACGGCACAGACCTACTGTGAACTCCACCATCGCTGGCAGAGCCCACACGCTGCCTGAAAGCCGGTTTCAGGAGGTGGGGTCCCCAGCCCCGCAGAGACATCTAGGGATCTGCCCCGGGCTCCTCCTAGATCCTTGCAGATCAGCCTGCAGGTGACAGCGGGAGGCCGAATCTCTTCCTACCTGGGAATTTGCACTCAGCTGCCTTCACTGCTTCCTCAAGTCAGCAGTTTCTCCTGGATTTTCTCAGCATTTTTCACGCATGACCGCGGAGCAGCAGTAAATGCAAGAGCCCCACCTTCCGCCAGACAGAAAGACTGCTAGGAACATAACCCTGTTTGTTTTCAGGCAGACAGCGGTAAACAGCAACTTCTTCATGTCCCAGGATCAAGATCCCACGGCTCTAGTGAAACCAGTTAGTCAGAGTCTCTTTAGATGAGCTAATTGGCTTCGGATGTCCCTCAGGCCACAGCGCAGCCGTGGACACTCAGCAGTGCCAATTCGAGCGGTCCCCACCCTTCCTTCTTCCCCTATGGCGCAAGGGAAAGCTGCTGCAGCTGTGCAGCAAACTGTTGGAATTTGATCCAGTTAATAAGCATTTCTGCAGGGTTATTTTCCAGCCAGATCAGTTCGCTGATCCGGTTCACTATACAGCTACAAATGCTGCTACGCTGCAAGGACAGGGAGCCAGCAGGGCTTAAACCGGCTCAGGCTGTGCTGTTGCTCCATGCGTACAACAGCAGCCTGGGAGGCTGGATCAGAGAGAAACCAGGCTCGGATGGTTCCCAGGGCAGCGGTGGCGAGGGGGGCACATCAGCAGCAAAGGAGGAACTGGTGGCTGACAGTTCTTAGGCCAAGTGCTGCCCTCTGACAGCGCCTGGGAACTCAGAGGCGAGGGGATATCCAGATAGTGCCCCTGCACCAGATGCTTTGTAACACCACCCCACAGAACTCTTGTCTTGCCTGATCCCTGCCACTCGCTCACAGTTGTGGGGACTGACTCTGGAAACAGCTTGCTGCCTTTCAGGGACTTGGCACTTGGAAAAAATGAGTGTTTTGGTGGTGTTTTCTTTCTTTTTTTTTCTTTTTTTTGGGGGGGGGCAGGCCTTGTGATACAACCCTCACTGCAGTTCACCTACAAGGCATTAACCGTCAAGAGCAAAACCAAACAAAGGCATGACCAAACTGTTCCACACACTCCTAACTTCAGAAATCTAAAAAGTTCTCACAGTCCTACAGCCAAGATGCAAACCAGTTACACTAGTGAAGAGACCACGGCCTGGCTGCAATTGCCATCTGTGCGGTGACCCTGGTGCTGCAGTTGTGGGTGCCGCTGAGAGCATGACCCATCGAGTTACCCAGCGCTGCCATGCATCCTCATAGCAGAACGCTACAACAAAACCATCTCTGCTCAGCAGTTACGAGACAAGAACACCTGCACGGGAAGGACACCTGGACATCCAGAGCAACAAAGCACTGGACCAGACCTGAAACCCCCAAGGTGACAATTTAGCCACTTTCTGTGACCAGGAGTTCTCTCTTAAGAAAAAGAAGTTCCAACTTTGAGACTTGTTGCAAAAAGCCTGTGGGGCCAGGGAAGGCATCACTGTCCTTCTAGCAGGGCTGCGAAGGAAGGAAAGAACCGATACCTCCTGCAAGAGCCAAGCTGCAGTCTCTGCACACGTTGCCCCATCTGCTTTAACGTGCACCCTACAGCATTAAGGGGGATAAACCGGGCGCCTTAATTACTCTGACACAGAAGGAAATCGACCCCGAGGAAGTTACTTCCATGTTCCTCATTTCGTAACTAGAAACTATTTATGGAAAAATTGAGATGAACGAGAGCGCTGGCACCTCCCGACGCCTGGAAAGCAAAAAGGGCCCACCGTTCCCTCCTGCCGCCCCCCGCAGCCCGAGCAACGGTGGAAACCCGGGGTGGGGTGGGGGTGGGGGGGGCACGGAGCAGCCCCGGCTCCCCGAGGAGCGCGGGTCGACCCCAGCCGCCCATGTTTCGTCCTAACTGCGGCCTCAAGCCCGAACGCTCCGCACCGCTGCGGCCCCCGCCGGGGCCGACGGCTGCCTGCGGCCCTCAGAAGGTCGCGCAAGGCCGCTCGGGACCCCGCGGCCGCGCCTCGGCCAGGCCCCGCCGCCGCCCCCGCGCGGCGCTGCGGGCGGGCCTGCCGCCCCCCGCGGCAAAGCCGCCGCCCGCCTGCCGTCAGAGCCGTGTGACGTCACAGGGCGGGGCGACGCCGCAGGGGGCGGGGTGATGTCACAGGGGGCGGGGTTAAGGCATTGGGGGCGGGGAAATGGGGTTTGGGCTGGGGGTGATGTCATCGGGGGTGTGGTGATG
>JAVJGJ010000001.1:126108038-126119960 GCA_035590215.1 Microhierax caerulescens
TGCAAGCCCAGAGGCATCACAAGCCCTATAAAAGGGTTTAGGCCAGAGGCTACAATAAAAGCTGACTCACTTTGCTCCATTTGTTCACCTGCTGTGGAAGGCCACGCTGTGTCCTGAGCACTAGTAAGAGCAAGTGGCTGTCAAGATTTCGACTGCCAGTACTCACCATCTCCTTAAAGTTTCTCCTGTATCTGTTTTACTTGTATGGGAAACATACTGTTCTTGTATCTCTGAAGGCTGAAACCAAACACAACTGAAATACATGTAAAAAAATTGCTTTGATATGCTTAACTTTGTTTTGGAACACAGATTTCAAAGCACAGTGTCAAACCCTCCCTCTTGTTGGATCAAAGCTTTCCCAGGTAGCCGTTTTTGCTATACATTTCCCCCGGCTGGGTCTCTGCCCAGAAGTCTCTTAATTCTAACTCTAAAAGCCCCAAACAAAAATTCTGATGTAGTTTCAGAATGGGAAAAATGAAAAACACAGCACAGTAAAAAAATTGCTTACTTACCTCATGGCAGCAGTGCTGACTCCTCACCTGCAGCTGGTCCCAGTATGGAGGCAGGATCACCCCAGGAGCCCTGGGCAGGTGCAAGTAGTCAGCACGACTCAGGGCCAGCTCAGTCCAGAGCCCTAAAACTGTTCTCAGCCGTTCAAGGTAGTCATCGGCTGTGCTGATAAAAAGTCTGCAACTTCCCAACTGGGAATTATAATCAACCCTCTTGCTTGGTAACAGCATAATTGCATAATATCATTGTTTCTTATTTGTATCTTAGCGTAATGATGTGTGACCCGCCAGTGAATTGCCATGTGTGGTGCCAGACACTATGAAGAGCTGACAAAAGAGAGTGTCTGCTCCAAATTATAAACTTAGCATGCAGCTGAGGGGCAGCCCGGTTTGTCCAGGTGAAGGACACTGCTCCACCTTCTCCCATGACCCTTCCTTGTGCTGCAGCTGGGGACTCCGATGGGCTGGATTGAGGAGCTCAGGCAGCTGAAAGCTCCCAGACCCCCTGGAAGAGCACCCGTTCTCAGCAATGCACTGCCTGCACGGTCTGCCGGCACTAGTGCTGCTGGCAGGCAGGACCACCACCTGGGACATGCGACCACAGCAGCTCACGCTGCCTTTACGTGAGTCTCTGCTTGAATAAAATCAGCTTTGGAGGCGACGCAGCACGTCTGTTTTCTGGCTGCTTCTTCCCACCCCTCCCTTGCTCTTATACCTCTTGCCTGACTGTTCTGCGGGCTGGAACAGGACACTATCTCAGATTTAAAAAAAGGAACAGCAAAAAACATGGCCCTGACAGGGATTATTTTTAACCTGGAGTCATCGCTGGTCTGATTTATGCTGCAGATGTGCACGGTTGTACCCATGCAGCAGCGGCACCGACAGACAGAGCAGCCAGGGCTGGGGGATTGGGCAGGAACTATTTAAGCTCGTATTGCTGCTGCAAGTCACTTGTGATAAACTGACCAGGGGAGCAATGCACTCACGAGCAGAAAGCAAGGGGATGCTCCCTGTCAAGACATGCTTGAGGACGACGGCTTGCAAGGTCCTGGTGCCACGGGCTGGATGGTCACGACACCCCCAGCTGCCCTGTGGCCCGTCGGTGGTGCCTAGCTCCGAGCAGCTGGCCCTGCTGCTTGCCTTTTGCTTCCCATGAGAAAGAGCAGCACTCAGGAGAGCCCTCAGCGCCGGGAGGCAGCGTCGGCCGAGGGCAACGGTCCCCGGAATGAAGAGTGGGCGGGAGTGGTGCACCAGAGGGACCACTACGGTCTGCGTGGGTGTTGAATTTGAACGCACAGGTCTCTGGCCTCTGTGGATGCCCAGGCCCTTCAGGTGCTGCCAGTGGGCTCATTTCCCAGATCACACAGGTGTGCTGCCAAAGCACTTACATTCTATTTTCACTTTAGAAACGTGTAAGCAGGTTATCAGGTAGAAGGTCATGAATTAGAAACCACCACTTCTTGCACCCCATCACCTCAGCAGTTATGGTGCTCCTTCAAGATCCTGGCACAGTTTAAGGTTTGTTCTGACAGGAGACCCAGAGCCACAGACATCTGCTGGCGAATGGTGTGGCAGCTCTGCAATTCAGATGAATGCTGAGAAGCCCTGCACATGCCCACGCATCAGACCGGTGCCTCCTAAAGGGTAAGTCACAGCATCTTACAAAGCGAGACATTGATCGGCGCAGAAGGAACCACGGCTACAGGACTGGCCAGATGTTTAGCCTGGGTTCCACGGGGGAGGTGCGCTGCCAGCAGGACACAGTAGCAGGGGCCAGTGTGGGGAGCAAGAGCCTCATCACCTGCTGCATGGCTGCGGCGGGCACTGCAGAACCGAGGCAGCAGCAGCAGCAATGCTGTCCCACTGCTGCTACCCCCCTCTTGCCGTGTTTTCACAGTACTAATGCTGATTCCATGGTGCTTGTCCGAGGAACCTGTCCCCATGAGAAGCCCCCATGGACACCTTTCCCCAGAGCAGCCATCTCGCCAGCGCGGGTGGCGCTTTCCCCTTGCCACCGCCCCCAGTCCAGCTCGGAGCTCCAGGTGGTGGAACCAGCAGAATCCAGGACCGCACTTCACGGTGTCACGGCTGGGTTTGTGCGTTACTCCATCGGGTTGGGGGTCCTCCTGCATGAGGGCTAATGCGCGGGGAGCGGGGCCAGAGCCAGTGTCTCTCAGGCACCGTGCCAGCAGTGATCCCTGCAGCGAGCAGGGACCCAGCATCTGCCCTCCGGCTCACGGCTGAAACCGCTGGCATGGCCAATGCCCGCGCCTGGGCCGGTAGCCGTGCAGTGCCAGTCCGTACGTCCTGCTGCCAGCCTCTGACTTCCTGGATGCATTTTAATTCTGCCTCAACCATGTGATGCGTTTGGAGACAATTTTTCCCTCTCAGAGGGAAAGCATCTCATCTTGCCGTAAGATCTGAGAGTACAAACACACAGTACTGAATTCTTCCAGTCTTGCCCTTTTGGCCACTGCCTTCCACACTGCAGATGTCACTGGGGATAAACTGACAAGTGCCAGTTTCACAGAGGTTTGGGAAGATTATATTTATTACACAAGTACAAGAAGTATAGAGCCGGAAATGATTTCCTGGGTTACAGATTCCAGTTTCCAGCCGTGACTTGCAACCACATTGTGTAATTTTTCTAATAAATTATGCGAGTTCCTCCTTTAAAATATTTCTGAGACCTCTCCCTGTTACCTGTTATAAAAGGCCATTGCAGAGGCACATTAAGCTAGAAGAATGATCCCCGACTCCCAGGGACTTTCTCCTGTACTTCCAAGGAAAAGATCCCCTCCAAACATTCTTTGCCTTTTAGAAATTAACATTTGAATGAATGTTTTAGATATACAGGTAACCAGCTCTGCAAAAAGTATTCTGAATTCAACGGTGGTATTTATACTGTACTGTTTCCTAGCAGTAATGTATCACTGGGCGCAGCCTGGGGGACTTGCCACACCTACAGGTGCATCGTCACGTGTGTCACCATCCCGTGAACCGCTGGCAGGCACAGCGGTGGCCCTTGGCAGTCCCAACCGATGAACTAGCGTGTGGCAGAAATTCCAGCACCTGCACAAGTAGCGGCGCTTTGACCGACTCCATGTGACTCCGGCCCTCAAAGGGATCCCACCTTCCTGTACACTTTTCCAAACATCATCTGTACTAAAGAAGTCTCTCAACTTAGTGCCATGAAAAATTTAATCAGAGCAATCTTACTTTTATACCTAAGTAATTAAAACATAAAGGGTATCAGTAATCAATAGATTGATCATAGGGCAACTCCGCTGATAATTTTCCTGCATTTCAGTTCTCCTGGGAGCACCGCTCCTTTTCTCTTTAGCTACCTTTTTTTACCTTACATGTGTACTAAACCCACGCAGCAGCGCAGGATGGCTCTTTTCCTCTGTGGTACAGCTTGACTCTTTGCTGAAATCCATGAAAAGTAACCAAATGGCTGCGGTTTTGTTCACTTTTGGGTTTACTCACCTAAGACAACGACTTTTACAAATGGCACCACCGTTTTAACCTGGCAAGACCTATCTTGAAAGTGCAGGGAAGTTTTCTACAACGAGGCCCTCATTTTCTGTGGCCTACACGCCGTGTAACCAGTTACACAAGCGCAAGCGAATGCGAAGTGGGTATCCAGAACGTGTGCTAACGGCTGTACACTGCGCTCCTTGTGCAGGGTTGTCTACACAGCTGCAGGATGCTGCAGTGCACAGCTTCTCTAGGCAACTGCCTGCGTGCCTTCCCCCACGAAGAGCTGTCCCTCGCTCTCCCCAGCTTCAGTCACACATTCCTGGTCCCTCCCTTCTCCTCCCCTAACCATCCAAGGGGATTCTCCATGCTCTGAGGTGGGTGTGTTCGAAAATGACTAGAATAGAAATATGTTGGCGCTTGTCTTGTGTCCTCTTGCCTTTCATGTTCCAAATGGTCCCCATCTTAAGGCAGCCCGCACGGTCCGATCAAACGTTCCCCTCGCTGGAGCAGAGGCCTTTGCCGCAGAAACAGATCTCCCTGCGTCTCAAAATGCAATGCCCTGGAATACCTAGCAAATCACAGTCAAGCTAAAAATGCTGTGCAAGTACGCAGACATCAGATGCTGGGTGAAAAATCTCTGTACTTAGACCTCACATTACAACCTCTTCATCAGAGAAACAATGACAAAGCATACTGCAAGGGGAACACAGAACTAATTAATACAAAATGTCAGTACCACCCTCAGCCCTCTCCCAGGCACAAGTGATCATAAGGATAACCCATCCAAATGAGCAGCATATACAACTTTACAAAGACATATGTATGGTTCTCTGGTCAGCCCTTATAAATAGCGTTTTACATATTAAAATAAATATGTCCACGTTGCCAAAGTAGCAAGAGGTTTCTTCGTTATTTAAAAAAAATACGTTACAAAACAATATCATTTATATTTCTTGCTTAGTTTAGAAAAAGTAATAAAAAAGTCATTATTTTATAAAATAATACGAAAGTAAATTGAGTACAAGAGTGTCCATCCCTAGCACGTGTCCTGGGTTTGTATGTTCTGACTCATCATGAGATGCTGGCCTCCAGGAAGTCATGTAATCATCCCTTCACTTCTAGTTGGACAAAAGAAATCCAGTGCTTGCTTTTTTCACCACTTCTATCAAGTCTGTGATGTAAAATTCATCACAAGGGAAGAAGTCCTAGATCTGGGGAAGGTTCTCATTGCTGCTATTTATGGCTTTGCTACTCCCTGTATCAGATTGCCTTGTGTAACACAGGAAGAGGATGTGAATGGCCAAAAGTGAGCCCTGGTGTTTGGAGGTAACGAGTTCCAGTCAAATACTGTAACCAAGAACTTGCCTTTTTTTTTTTTCTTGACACATCCTAAGTGTGCAAGAGTGTGGGAGCACGTGGGTGCGTACAGGTTTGAGCATGCATGGGTGTGAGCGTGCATCTGCCTGCATGAGCGTAAGGAAGAAGATTAGAAAGTGTGGGAGAAGGGCTTAGAGTCTCCTCCTGAGCTAATCTCTCTGCCCCTCTGAAGGCCCCTTCCTAGTTACCACTGCTGAGCATCCCCAGAAGTTTACTGGGCTCCAGGCCCTGTTGCTGTGCCATCTTCTGAACATCAAAACCCATGTGCATGAGGAACTGAATCACGTTCATCTCCTGCCCTGTGAACTGGTCCCTGATAGTGGGGCACGAGGGGTTGCAGTGAGGCCACGGACAGCTGTCAATCAGATGAATTGGGCAGCCTTTCAGAGGTGCCTTCCCATTTTTGTTGCTCTCATGTAGGCTCCGATCCCAACAGTGCAGGGCACGGGGTAATGACGTCCCCTTCACCTGGATGTCTGTCCAGTGACTGAAAAGACAAACCGTACAGATTGTATCAGAGGGGTCAGGCTGCCACAGCTGGTTAATTCCTGTACTGTTTCCCTGTTGGTCTTTCATAGAATCTGCAAAAGCACTCACTTGCGTGTAATGATCTCATGAGACAAACAGGCAGGAGCAAAGCTAGCACTAAAGGAAAAAAGGAAACATGGATTAGGTCTTCGAAGGACAAAGTAACTCCTACTAAAAAGAGCCTTCTGGACTAGGTAGAGGGTGGAATTTCTGCTGCCGCGTGCAAGGTTTTTAGAAACGGCGATGACTACCATGATATAAAACTCAACTGGACCAGAAACCACCCAGAAGGAAAGGGGTTCTATCCTGCCTAACAGTGCACATTTTCAACAAGAGACTCCCGAATGCCTGCTCTTGCATGAAGCAAGTAAGGCGCATTAATGGTTCCTCCTCTTGTCTGATCAACTCTGGGTGTTTTATGATCAGTGCTTTTCAAAACATCCCTGTAAGGTTAATGGCTGTACAATGGCAAGGAGTCTCAGACCTCACCTTGGAGGCAGGAAAGAAAAAAAATCCACATTCCTATTGATAACAAAGGCTAGTTGATAACTGTGAAGCTGGAAATTACTTTGCACTTATCCAGAAACAAAAAAGGCAAGATTCTTAATGCAGACGAACTAACAGTTACCAAATTTACAACACTCATTTCTGGAGAGGGATCTGAGAAATGCTGCCAGGATGCTGGGTAAGAATGTCTCTTATAAATAAATGTGCCAGGTTTTCCCCACTAAAATACTTACGTCACATCCTTCAAGGTGCTTCTCAGCTCCCTACCCAGATTCTGGATGTAGAGCCACTGCCCCTCCTGAACAGGCTGGCCAGTGAGGTGTACATTGTCTACAGTAAGCTGGGCCTCATCAAAGAGCCACTGCACAACAAAGACTGGACCTAGAAGACAAAAAATTTGGAAAAGGGGTTGCTCTAAGTTAGCTGAGGATACAGAAGAAACCCTAGAATCCATCTTATCTCTCTCCTCTGATACTTACATCGAAGAGTGGGGTAGATCTTATATCCAAAAAAGCAATTCCACTCCTCTCCCTCTTTAAACTGCAGCTTACAGCGTTCAGGAACAATACCATTCCAATACCTAGAAGATAAAGCAGTAACAGAATGAAAGGCACAGCACAATCTTAATGATGGCCTTTCCATATTCTAGTCTATTCCTGTTCTGATCATAGTTCCAACCTATTGACACCAGAGTTCTTTCTTGGCTACATTGTCCCATCAACACATTTTGGAGCATCTACATTTGCACACATTCTTTTGCACGTCTACATTTTAAGTTACTGTCTTTTCCAAAATAATAATTGAAAACCAAGTGATGTAGATGACAAATAGTCTTCCAAGTATCAAAATGAAGGAAGACAGAGGAGGAGGAGATCTTCTCCCACACTCTAACACCTTTATGAAAGTGTACTTTGGAGCATCTGATTGTACCTTATTCCTCTTCTGATGGCTTCTGTTGGAGCACATGTTATGGTATCAATACAGTCGGTTCTGCGATACTGTTTATTATCCAGGAACCATCCGGAGTCTGCCAAGCCTCGAACCTGAATCCCTTGATAACCCATCTCCTCCAGCTGCTCTGCCACTCGATCCACATTGAGGAGCACTCCTGTCCCTCCAGCACTGCAAGAGCGAAGTTAATACTGCAGTCGTGAAGCACACACAGCTATTAAATGCCTGGCTAGCACACATATCCCCTCACAGCAGCGACACCCTATAAACCACCTCATCTATCCACAGGGCAATCCACTACTGCCTGGGTAGTCACCGAGTTATTTCCTTGCTTTGCAAAGTGCTCAGCAATAAAGCCAGTGCTGAGTAACAGTGTGATACTTCAGACACCAAATCCTATCCTCACTCCTTCTTCTGGGACCTATATATGCTTTATACCATTTGCAAGTGGTTTGGCTGCTCAAAACCTGAAAGAATCTGAAGTGAGACAAATCGACCCTCTGCAACTTCTGTATTACACCCCTGTGTAACACATGCTGAGCGTACCATAACCTTGCACAACATGGCACAATTCGGAACAATTGCATCAGGCGAGTCTGATTTTTTGATTCAGATGTCCCGAATCTATTCTCAAGAGGCATGCAACAGAAGCCAGCATTTTTGACGCAGGGAAGAATGAACACACTCCCTTGCTCTTGCAAAGCTTTTACCTTGTTATTTTCTCCTAAGTGTACCTGGACCAAAAGTCAAGGAACTAATACTGCAGCATCCCCTGTTGTACCACTTAAAGGAAAAAACTGTAAAGAGATACAGGGTTCGCAGTGTTGGTGTTACTGTACCCCTAGGAGAGATTTTTCAGGAACTGCTGACACCTCCTCCCTAACAGCCCTCTCCTGTGGAAATCTTCCATCTTCACCACAGGAAATTTTGTAGATACCTACCTGCTCCCTGCTAGCAGCAACACTTTTGCAGTGCTAAGACCTTTTCCCACCAGCTCCTTTATAACCTCCTGAATGATCAGTGCTCCCATGAAGGCATATTCGTCTGGAAGAGATAGCTCAGTATCAACAAAACTGTTTCCTGTACACGCTAAGATTTTGGTTTCCTCCACAAATGCTTGTGAACCTTATGAAGGGATTAAGAACCTAAAACCAGACCCATTCTCTCCATCTGTATCAGGTACTTCTAATAAGAGACACAGCGCCTCGTAGAAGAGGAGCTTCCCTGAAAGGAAGCGAACACAGAGCGAACAGAACACACAGTAACACAAGCACACCTTCCCACAACAGTGCTTAAGAATTGGTAAACTTAGGGAAGGAAAACAAGGCGGCAGGTGCTGAGACCCTTTCTCTACACGTGAGGAATAAACACACCTTCTCACCACCTGGAATCTCAGTTCCAGCTTATTGCAGCCCTTTTTTTGCCAATTCACAAAACCAATTCAGAGAAGCAATGTTTCACAAAGCGTTACGCCGATGTAGACTGTGACTTCCTCAGCACCACCGAAAGGCAGCCACATTTGCTGAAGTGTAACTGCATCATAGGAATGATCATAAGCAGCTGTGATGAAGTAAAAAGGTCCTGTACTGTGACAAAACACGTATCTGTAGCATCTGCGAGTGGTCAGTTCCCAGTGTAAGAGTTAGTGAAAAGAGACATCAAGTGGCACAACGCCTGGTGTAAGGCCAGAACTCACAGAGCAGCTCAAAGAAAAGCGTTAGCCTTCGGCCTCTTCAGTGCCACATCACACAGCATCTTAGGCCAAGTTCTTTTGTTTACAGCAGCGTGTTATCAACAGTAATTCCATGCTGGTCAAAGAGAACTCTTCATAAACAGACAGGAGGAGAACTAAGCCTCCAGCATTTCCATAGACATTACTGCACCCAGACACCAATCCTGCTTAAGTAGGAAAACCCAGGGAAGTACACACTCATCTGCATGAAATCCAGCTTAATCTGGAAGAGCACACTTTAAGCAGTCTCCCAGAGTTCCGTAATCATGAAAATGACAGCCAGTGGCAATGCCTGTATTAAGATGAACTATTTTTTGCTTCCCAAAGAAACCTGCAGACAGCTTTTGCCTGGCAAATGACGGCTCCTTTCAGAGGCCAAATGTCCTCCTGACAGAAGTCTGAAACTAAATGCACTGCACTTGCCTCTCAGAGCAGCAAAGCCAAAGTCACATGCAACAAACCATGGTTCCTCAGCTACACCATTTAATTTGCTGTGTGTGGGAACCTGAAGATTCATCTAAAAGGAATTCTGTTCCTCTAATCCTTGCATACTGCATCAGTGTAACATCTCTGCAAGCAGTGGCTCTGAACTATGTCAAAACAGCCTGAGCTAAAGAGATCAGGATGTTTTATCTGGAAGTAGCTTGATATTCTTTCCTGCCCTTCAGCAAGAAAAAGCCTGTTGTTGGTTCACGTAATTTCACAGAAGTCTGGCCATATCCTTTAATGTGTGATGTCTGGGGCAGCAACAGCCCATCAGCAACACTCACTTTTCTCAGACTTGGAAGAGGCACCGCTCCAAACATCACTTGAGCAATAAGGGATGAATCTGTAAAAGAGAGCCGTGTGAGTTACTGATGTTCCTTTGACATGCCAGGAGGGGTGAGTATAGGGTCAAGTAACTGGAAGAAAATTAAACCATGGGGAGGGGAAAAGGGAAGGGTTCCTTGTCCAGTCAGACAACTTACCTTCTCACACACCAACTGACAACTACAACCGTCTTGATTTTTCTCCTGAACACTGGTAGTTTCACTGAGTTAGATCAATAAATAATGTGGGTTTTATCAATGTAACTAAAGCACTGACCCCAGTGGACAGAACGATGGGCCAAGATTTTACTTTTAGCTGTCCCATTGATATGTGGACAGCCTGCCACAGGGAAACTCTCTGTGCTTCAGTTTTTCACATGAAAAATTAGAAGACCTCGTCAATGCAGTGTAAATGCTGACTGCAACCTCTGGAGGTTTTTGCAGAAATTAAGTTATCTTCCCATTTCTGTCTCTGGCTTGCAGAAGGCAAATTCACATCCCTTGCTTCTGCTTTTCTCTCCTATATAAATCCATACATAAACTGATGTCTTTTTCATTTCTCTTCTTTGAACTGGAAGAGCTGCCCTGCATTCCTCTCCAACTGGCAAGTGTGTAACATACTATCAGCCCACCACTCCCAACAGTATCGGCCACTTCAGCTAAGAAGGCTCTCTACGGTATCCCCCATTTTACTTCATTAGATCACCCCACAAGTCCAAGGAGACTGGACTTCAGTTTCTCCAGGCCTTGCCACCACTACCTGTTAGAGAGCTGAGCTAGGACAAACGAGGAAACACACAATTTCCTCTTGCAAATGTCAGCCCTAATCTGTCTTTGCAGCATTCTTGCTAGCCTAAAAGGCAGGAGATGCTGTTTAAGTATAAACCTATTTCCCTTCATTGCCCCTCCTTACACCATGTTTGCATTCCACCAGTGGGGATTTTCTTCTGGCTGTGACGACAGGATCCCAGTTCCTGCAGACAGGCACAAAGAAACAAGAAATGTACAGATGACAAAGCTAGGACTTCAGAGAAACTGTTATGAGCCTCATGCAGGATCTGACCACACAGAAAACCAACATCCACGATGACAAAACATTGGTAAGGGAAGCGGAAGGAGTATTTCTAAATTTGCCCTCAGGCAGATGTGACTTTCAGAATTTCATTCATGCTAGAGATGAAGCCTGTGTAGAAGTCTCTTGTAGTACAGAAAAGAACCTGTGACATGCTTAAATTTAAGCACTTCCCCAAAAAACATATCCTAGCAGGTGAATTCCAAAATACACAGTTATAGGAACCGAATGTATGCTTTTACACAGAGAAGTGCTATGGTTGGTTAAGCAATGCATTTGTAAATGGGGAAAAGGTGGAACCAGGCAGCTCCAGGTAAAAGCCTGGACAGTTCATGTGATTTCTCCCTGTGCACGCAAGGTCAGTCCCACTCCTGCAAACACACCCACCCCGTGCAGCATGCGAGAAAGTGTCTCTGTCCTGACAAGGCGATTAAGAGGCCCAAAACGGATCAAGAGAAACACAAAGTCTCTTTCAAAACCTAAACCACAACTCCGAAGATCCAGCGGGTTTGCGAGTACACGCATGCAGCCACAGAGCGCCGGTGGTGCTGCCAGTGGGAGCCGTCCACCCGGCCCCCCCTGCGCATCTTGGCTTTCCTGGCCTGCTTGCTGTGCGCAGCAGCACAACGGGAGCAGGAGCAGCAGCCGGTGCGGGAGCAGGAGCAGCAGCCGGTGCGGGAGCCGGAGCCGGAGCCCCGCCGCACCCGCCAGGCTGTGCCAGCGGCCGCGGGGCAGCGGCCACGTGCCACGACGAGGGTGCAGGTGCCGCGGGCAGCGGCCCTGGCCTGGCTGGCCCGGCTGCCGTCGGGGCGACTCACCCACTCGCGTGGCGGGCCACTCCGTGGAGCTCATGAGCCTCCGCATGGTGTCGTAGCGGGTGTCGCAGTTCTCCCTGTTGAAGCAGTACCACCCTCCTGGCGGGGGGGAACGCGGTCAGCCGGGCCGCCCGCCGCC
>JAVJGJ010000001.1:126129813-126142800 GCA_035590215.1 Microhierax caerulescens
AGAAGGTTTTGGAATGTCTGCTCTAGTTCACTGTGGGTGTGCGACATAGTTTTGGGGGGGTCACTGATGTCCATGTTTTTCCCTGTAAAACCTTCGTGTGCTTTGTTTTGGCACTAATGATTTTTTTCTGACTTTGTGGTAGAAAGAAGTTTGTGCTCCAAATGGTGTATTTAGTTAAAAAAATACCACAAGCTGGTAGCATCTGCTTAAAATGTTCAGTTAAAAAAAGTTGTGATGACATGGACTTCGTCTTCCAAAGGGAAGTGTTTCTATTAGAATGGTATCTGACATTTGCATCCAGTTTGGGTGGTATTGTACTGAAGGAAACCAGTGATGTTATTTTATATTTTCTCCACGAAGGTAATATGCGGCATACCAAAAAGGGTGAGAAGGACCTGGCACTGTAGGGGAGGGGTTATAACATGGAATCACTACTTTAGATCACAAAAAACCCTTTTATTAGTTTTTTTTAAGTTGTTACCATTTTAGTTGTATTTCAACAGAAGAATCTACAGAAATGACGCTTCGCTTGGAGTGCTCATTGCTATTTTACAGTTGAGAAGATACAGCAAATATGCTTGTGAAAAGTGCAGGCTAAATGGAGTTGCTGTCCCATAAACTGAGAGCAGAGATTTCACTTGGAAGAATTTTATAGGCAGTATAAGAAAATACTTTGTACGCAACAACTGACCAAAAGAATTCCCTGCCACAGGGAACTAGTGTCAAATGCTGTAGGAAGGTTAAAGTAGCTGGGTAACTGTGACTAGAACTGATGCTAGCGTTAAGCTCTAATATAGTGGCAGTTGCAGACTCAAATCATACAGGCTGGCTGCAGTAATGTTGGGATGAATTTGGTTCTGTGCCTTTTGTAATTGTCTCTTTTATTGAGATAACGTGCATGGAAGTAGGTGTGCTTTCCTGGGGTGTGTTGGCAGCTGTTACCCCTAAAGACAGAACATGGGTTTCAATAAACCACAAGTTTGTTCAGTGAATCTGATACTTCAAAAATAGAATGCTTTTGGGTTTGCTTTCACATGTAAAAGTCATTGATTCCTGTAAGACAGGTCTTCAGTGAAATATTTAATAAATTCCCCTTGTGATGGTAGGTGATCTAGGGCTACCATCAATACAGTTCTAGTGTTAAAGTTGTTAGCCTATGGTTTGTATGTTTGTAAACTTAGAAGGTAATTGGCACTGGTGTGTCTTACTATTTTATATAGAGCCTGGGAGTTTTACAAAGACTTTTCTAATTGACTGAATAGGACTTTCGTGACATGCTTAGCTTTGAACTATTGCCCAAAAACTGATGCAACTGGTAGTCTGAATTTCTGGGCTGGATTCTTATAGAATGGTGATGTCAGCTGTCATCACTCTGCTGTAGCTGAGAATAATCTAAGGCTTGTCTCCAGCGTAGGAGAAACCAGGAGGTTGTGTTAGCGGTGCGATGAAACGACTTAGTTCTGTTAGCTAGTTGTTGATGATGCCACTGTTTCCTATGTGTAGAAAATTTCTTGTCTCCAGCAGATCACAATTGGCAGTCCTGCAAGGACTCGTAGGAGTGGAGACAGATGACAAACACTTCCTCCAAGGAAATCACAGTTGATTGCTCTAGTGTGTAGTGTCTTTTTTTTTTTTTTCCCCATCTCTCTCCCCCTGCTACCATGCTCACATGTGCATCAATGATACACTGAGATTGTTGGGAGGGACGCATAAAAATCCAGAGTGAAAGCAAGCTTCATGTTGATGTCCTAGCCTTACGTCCTTCTCAGACTTTTTGATGAAGGCCAATTTCTGTGTGCTTCAGAAAACCACAGTTGACTAGAGATACTAGATGCTATCTAATGGAGATTTTTTTTTTTTTTTTTAAAAAACCCTTCTCTTTATATGGATAAGCTAATTGGGAAAACCTAAGAGTTAGACACTGAAAAAGAAGGTTGAATATTCTTTAAAAGGTAAAGATAACACCTGAAGTGCTCTGCCATTCTCCATCTCTTGGTCAGCTGCTAGATTTTTCCCTTGGGACCATCAGGATTTTGAAGTTCTTCAGGACCATCCTCAGCATATGTTCATTTTTGAAATGCCTTGGATTAAATTTTTTTTTTGGGTGGGAGGGAGGGGGGGAGCAGTTCTCTGAAGAACATGTAGGATCTACATGAGCACCTGCTAATGATTCCAAGATGGAAAAGGCCGATTAGAGTAGTCAGCTAGCTCTCCTTTGCCCTTTTCTGCAGGTGTTTAAGAACTAGATAACAGAACATCTGGAATTATTTTTGAGATTTTTGATTAATTCTCTCTTAAATTGTATGTCAGAATTTGGTGGTTAGGAAGGATTAGGGAGTTGTAAATTACACATGTAGTCTCTTTGGACTGATGGCAGTTGGTTAGGTCTTTAGTAACTCACAGATAGATTTGGATTGTTTTTGTTGTTTCTCTGTGTGGATGTGCAAGTATGCTGTTTGTTCTGCCCCAGGGAAGTTCTGCAAATTGATGCTTACGCCGACAGAGCCCTGTGTTGGTGTTTTAGTTTATGCGGCTGCATCAGTCCTGTCTGGGTTATTTGAATTTATGTTATATAGCTGCAGAGACCCTTACTGTAAAGTTTCAGCTAGTGTGAAACAGAACATCTTGATTGCTCATGATAACATGTTATTTGGGACATTAGCACTGGCCTTTTCCCAAGTATGTTTCAGTTCAGGATATGGCAGGGAAGCAGGGCTCAAGAAAGCCGGTTAATATTCAGGGATCACCTCCTCCACACTTAGGAGCGTTCCATTCCTGTGAAGGGGAAGTCAGGCAGAAACGCCAGAATGCCTGCATGGATGAACAGGGAGCTCCTGGCCAAACTCAGACACAAAAAGGAAGCATACAGAGGGTGAAAGCAAGGATGGTAACTTGGGAGGATTAGAGAAACCTTGTCGAAGCATCCAAGGATGAAGTGAGGAAAGCTTAAGCCCAACTGGAATTGAATCTGGCCAGAGACATCAAAGACAACAAGAAGGTCTAGGGAACAAAAGGAAGGCTAGGGAGAATGTGAGCCTGTTGCTCAACAAGGCAGGGGACTTGGTTACACAGGACATGGAAAAGGCTGAATGCCGCCTTTACCTCAGTCTTCACTAGCAAAACTGGCTTTTGGGAATCCCAGGTCCCAGAGGCCAGGGGGAAAGGCTAAAGCAAGGAAGAAGTACCCTTAGCGGAAGAGGATCACAGCAGGGAGTATGTGAGCAAACTGGACATATGTAAGTCCGTGGGCCCTCATGGATGCACCCACGAGTGATGAGGGAGCTGGCAGATGTCACTGCAAGGCTACTCTTGATAGTCATTGATCGATCATGGCAAATGGGAGAAATGCCTGAAGACAGGAGGAAAGCAAATGTCACTCCTGTCTTCAAGGAGGAGGACACTGGGAACTGCAGGTGGGTCAGTCTCGCCTCAATGCCTGGGAAGGTGATGGAGCAGCTAATCCTGGGAACCATTTCCGGGCACGTGAACAACAGGAAAATTGTCAGAAGTAGCCAACATGGATTCATCAAGGGGGAGGTTGTGCTTGACCAACTTGATAAACTTCTATGATAAAATGACTGTCCTGGTAGGTGAGCAGAGAGCAGTGGATATTGTCTGCCTGGACTTCAGTAATGCCTTTGACACAGTCTCTGCAAAGATCCTCATATATAATACTCTCAATCACAGCAGAATAGAACTATTCTAAATACTAACTTCTGAAATAATAATTTGAATACCCCTCTGCATTTTTGACTAATGTAATAATTTGCAGTGAGCATTTAGAAGGAAGTAATGTTTTTTTTTGGATAGCAAGTTCTAGAGACCATTGAAAGATTAAAAGAAGTTGTGAAGAAAAAAGAGTTTTCATGTAATTCTCAGACTAAATCACTGTATTTTTCCTATAGGTTCGGATTGCCTTACAATTAGATGATGGCTCCCGTTTACAGGACACCTTTCTCTGTCAACAGACCTTGTGGGAACTTCTTGTCCATTTTGCAAAGATCAGGTGAGCAATGCAGTGAAAAAATACCTGTTTGGGTGGATCTCTTCGTGACAGTAATTAGCTGTTGTTACGGTGATCCAAGTAAATCCTGCAGATTTGTAGAATTTGCATTTATTTGACACCGGCTTTTCCTTTACAACACAGATGTTTGCCTTTTTCTTGCTCTTTCAGACACTGTAGTTTCATTGTTATTTTTTAATCCCGGGGTAGCACTCCTGGTTCAGGGCATAAATTGGTAACAAACTGTTAAAGCTAGGAAGAAACTGTGGTTGGATATATTACTGCATCTGTCTTTTACACAGACTTGTTTGAAGTCAAGTTACTGCCAGAGTTGAGATGGTAGCCTAGATTATCTTGATCACCAGTATTTCTGTGCTGTGGTTCCATGTGGTGGAGAGGGTTCATTCTTTAAGCAGGTTGCTGTTGGTTGGGAGGCTTGCTCTTGTGCAGGTCCTTCAAGGAAATCTAGCCTGCTGAGAGCTCCAGTGTGGAATCTTGAAAAGACTGATTAGATCCTGTTTAAATGGAGGAATTTCCAGTCCTACGTTTATTGAATATATATGGGTTAGAAATCTTATTATTTTAGTCCAGTCTATGTTCAGTGCTTTCTTTTGTGTTTAGTTTTGACTTAAAAATACTATATTGTTTTGAAATGTCAAGCTAATAAACTTTTCTCCAAAGACAGTTCTTTTTTGTCATGGCTTAGAAGATGAAGCCTTAAAGCGGTGACAGCCATTCAGTTCTGAACAGAATTTCCAAATTTCATTTCTTTCTATTGTAGTTGTCTTTACCTTTCTCTTGATAGTTTTTTTTTTTCAGACCCTATATTTCTAGCTTGTTCTTTCTTTTACATTCCTCACCTTCTGCTAGTTCCTGTGTCACATTTGAATCTCTTGCTCATCTGTACAGACGCTGTGCAAGGTATTGTGCAAATAGGAACTGTTCTTGTTAATTTCTCAAACCAAATACTCATCTAAGGAGACAGTAGCTTTCTGTGTCAAAACTTTTGAAGTCTCCAAGGCTGTGGTGCTAGAAAAGCTGTGAAATGAGTAGTCAGTAGTAAAGGTGATGGTGCAGTAGCATTCAGACAAGCTTAACCTTTTAGGGTACAGTTATAGAATGCAAAATGATGGACTGTACTATTTATGGGTCTGTGTTAGTACTAGACTAATGTGTACTGGCATAAATTATTTTAACTGCAGTTTAAAGTTGCTTGTTCCTCTCTGCAATTGAAATAGCTTAAGCAGCATGGTTCTGGGGTTGAGTTGGCCGTTGTTATCTCATTAAGTCGGGGTTGCACAGTTGAACTGTGTGACTGGAGTTGCTCTGGAGCTGTTTCCGGGGTGAAGGAACTAAGTCTTCCAGCCTCCCAGTGATGTGCTGTTAGTTTTCTGCTGGCTTCACTCCCTGACTGGTCCATAGCAAGATCAAAGGAGTGACTAATGTTGGCCCCAGGGAGCAAATTTGGATCTGGGGCATCTTCTGTGTAGCAGTAGGGGATTGAACAGTTCATGCTCACTTCCTGCCCTCCTGTCTAACTCCCCTCCTACTTTCTCTGCAGCTTTGTGGAGAATTGGCTTAAGTAGTTGATTCAGCTGAAAAATAGTATTTTCTCTATGTTACCTTTCAGGTAGGTGGGTTTCCTAGCCCAGTTAAGGGTTGTCTCTCATAGGCAGTTATGACAAGCAGTGTAGCATGTCTGGAAACAAGGATCCAAAAGAGGAAGCAGTGGATGGGTAGGAATGGCGTATGTCAGTTTTTGTACTCAGCGTGTTGTGTCATCAAACCATAGTTTGAGGAAATACTTGAGGTAGTGTAGTGACTCTAAAGCTATATGAATGAGTCTTACTTATCATTCTATTTTAATCTTCAATGGTCCAGGGACAAGGTCCACACTGTGGCATTTACCTTGAAGTCCAAAGGGACAGTCTTCATGTAAATGCTAGAGAGAAGATAATTATTTTTCTTTTGATAGAGGAAAGAAGTAGACTGGAAAAGTCAGGTATAATTTTCCTAGGTGTTTTAAAGGTCCCTCTTATACCTTACTATATTCTTAGTGCCCTCTGGGAGGAGAAGAGTGCCTGTTGCCGATTGGGAAGTGCTAGACTGGTGGGGGTGGTAATTATGGATAGTGACACGTAGACTTTGTGTGTGTGGCTTTCTCACACATTAGATAGTTATTTCTTTGGTTTAAATTTTGAGCTTTTTATATATTTCTCATTTGGAGTGGTTTTATTTGTTACAGGTTACAGTAATACTAATAGTTAATGCACATGCTGCTCTTTTTAAGCTTCTAACTGCTACAGTGTGCTAAGCATTGTTAACTCAGTTCGTAAGGCACAGCTGTTCTGCCCTCTGGAAGCTGAGCTCAGATGTTTGGATGGACTTTGCAAACTTTTGATGAAGTTCAACAAGCAGCAAAGAGACTGTGTGACTTTATCACAAAACAAGCGGGACCTATAGCCGTCCATATAGATTTCATGGGCTGTGGTGCTTTTCGGTGGGTATTGACTCAGTTGACTAACTAGTCGGCTAGTTGTTGACTTTTGCTGAATCCTTCCTTTGACTTTCCAACTGGAGATGTTTTCCTGGAATGCTCAGCTGCTCTAAGTGCGTGAGGGGAAGTATTCTAAATCCACTGGAATTTCCCTTGGGTTTCCAGCGTCCATCTTGGCTAATGGGGCCTGAAGAAGGTCTGGAAGCTATTGAAAGGCTGCTCCTCCTCTCAGCGTGCGGCAGTCCTTGCACAAGATGTTTACAGGCCCTGTCAGATCACTACATGAAGGAATCTAATCTGCTTGCCGTTCCCCTTCTGAAGAACAGCACATCAAAGAAATGACAGTTTGTTTGATGTGTGTGCTTGCCTCAGTGAATGCATGTAACGGATTAACAGCAGCTGGAGGAGGAGCCTGCTGGCTTCCAAGATTTATACAAAAATAAGTCTCTGGGGGATCTTTGCTTGGAGTCTGCTCTGCAGAGACTGGTTGAGGGCACAAGCATCGTATACCCTTTTAGCATGAGGCCTGGGAGAACTGTTGCTGTTCTGTCTCCCACTCTTGCCTGTCTGGCAGCTTCGTAGACTGTTTTACATAGAAGTGATTGTAGTCTGGACACTTGAAGACAATTTTGACAATGACTGTGACTCTTCGCTACTTTTGTAGTATCATTCATTAAATTCAGATATTTTCCATACATTTTTAGAAGACTCTTCAATCCAAAGAGTTGCTTGGTTTGAAGTGGAAAGCAGTTTTGGAAAGGTGAATGAAACTGGGTTGTGTAAGTCAAATTGATTTCCTCTCTTATGGGTCTGTGTTCCTTTGTGCCTTGGTTTCTCTCCTCCTAAGTGGTGGCCATCCACCTTTCCTGATCGGCAGGCAACTTGAGGTTCAAGCTTTTATTCTTCTGGGCTGTTTCGACTGCCTTTTCTGTGATTCTGTGCTGTTTTCTCCATGTCTCGGCAGTCCTTTGTCTTTTGTGCACTTCTGTTCACAATTTCTGTAGGGATATAGCTGATCCTGAGTGGAAGCAAAAACCATTGACAGCAAGGTAGGGATGACTTTCCCCTGGATTGTCTGGAAGAGTCTGAGTGCGCATAGCCTGCTGTGGTGTGCTAAAGGGTAGTCTCTTAGGTGGTATTTTGTTCCGATCTTCCCATCAAGAGACAAGATTTTTTTTCTGCCTTTTCTCATCAAGCATTGGCCTTTAGAGCTTACTTGGTTAATGATGCAAAAGGAGTGAGGGAGATCGGAGCCTGGGCCTTGAATCACAAAATTATGCTCATTCTATATTAGGAACTTAATTTCTTGATTCCTGCAGAGTACGTGGCTTTCTGTCCTTGAGAGATAATAACTAATTGCAGAAGCACAAATAGTGGCAGACCTACTCTAGTGTTGTTTTGGTAGCTCATCTTGAATTGGAAAATTAAACGGTGTTTCATAATCTGAAGCTTGAATGTAATAATTTGAGTGCTCTGGGTATGCCTGTTGCTTTCAGCACAAGGGGATTTGTTGTGGTGGCTGGAGAAGCATTCTGAGAAAATGGTACCTCAGGACTACAAACCCCTTGTGATCTGTTGCAGCTGGTCTGGAAGTAGTTCTCAGCCCCTGACTTCCTCAAACCAGACCCCTACCCTCAGGACTGGTTTTACAGGTTACTCTGAATTTGCTAACCTTATTGAGTGGAGCTTCTTGGTTTCATTGTGACTCACCTTGTCCCATATCAGCATGCTGTTGTGTACTTTATTTAGAAAGTCTTAAGTTCTAACCTTTTGATCAAGATGGGAGATAGACTGTTACAATTAAACCAGACAGAAGTCTTGGTTCTAGTCTGTGCCAAACAGGTTTGCTCCCCGCCATCCTCTAGTTAGAAATCTTTTATGTGTCTTGCTTTTGAGGATTACTCAAGGATTGGGCATCATAATTTTCCAGGTGGCACTCTCAGTCCCAAGTGACTTCTGGTTCCAGCTATTTCACTGACATTTCATTGGAGCTGAGTTTTCAGTCTAAATGTAAATGTGCTTGATGAATTTTCCCAGAACTTAATGGCTCTTCCCCTTCATTTTCTACTCTGTAGGTTGGTTGACTCCTTCCCTGTTCAGTTTGTTTTTCACTTCGTGCTGTGCTAAACAGATTTGCGTTAAAATATTACGTAATACATTGACTGTATATATATTATTATATATATATATAATATATATAATATATAATATTATATATAACATATATTATATATATGTAATATAAGATATATAATATATATTATATTATAATATATATATATTATAATGACTTATTTTGGACATAATAGAAGGACTGCATAAGATAATATTGGCAAAGCTGTTGTTGTTAGGTAACTTTGAGCATTATGATGCTACTTGAGATTATTGGAACTGCTGCATTGAAAGTAGTAAGAAGCATTTGGGTATGCAGACCCTTCTGCTCTGCAAGCAGATTGCTAAAGTGCCAAGGGTTGTTTTCTTTCCTTCTCACCTGAAGAGAAAACGTTATCCCTGCCTTAAGGTGGCTTCTCCACAATGGTTGGGTTATTGCATGCCTATTTGTGGGCTCCAGCTGTGAAGTGGGAGACTTTCTAACCGCAGTAGTTAGTGTGGCCACAGCACAGACATACGAGGTAATGTACATAGTCATTTCAGAATTAGGCGCTTGGTTGACTGAATGGATTTTGACTGTTTCTTAAGGGATCTTTTTCTACATAAACCCTGGAGATAACTTTGTGTCTGGTAATATTGCATCCCCAAATACTTACATTTAAGTTATGTGATGCTGAAAACAGAATGTTTTCAGTAGCGAAACTCCTTTCATTGAACACTTTTCCAGGAAAAGTCAGAATAAATCCAGCCTGGATCACTGACATCCTTTTCTCATAGTCATGCCCTGTTCCATCCTCCAGGGATGACGCCCATAAATCAAAGCATAAGATGAAGGATGGGTCCCTGAAGGTACAAATGATAGCTATAGGTGTAAGTGATGCACTAGATATAAGTAGTTTGAGATCCTGCTTAAATTTTGTGACACTTGGAGACAAAGTTGATGGATGTTTTGCAAATACAGTTAGGAGAATGTGTGGCTGACTGCTGCCGCAGAGTTACAAGCAATGCGGAAAAATGGTTGAAGTAGAACTATCTTTCTAAAACTTTCCAGTGAAAAATACTGGATTTTTTTCAGTATGCTAGGGTCCTGTGGGTTTTGTTTTTTCCTGCGAAGTTCATTGCAGAGACCAGAATCCGGTGACTGAAGAGGCAGTTAAGCGCAAGTGTTCACATAACGCTGTCAGTCAGTCATCTGCAAGGCTCCTTATGAGTTCAGTAGCCAACACCAGCATAATTGTGCCTAAAGTGACAAGCTGACTTCAAGGACTCGCTTCAGCCTCTGCTGTCAGAGGCCTCAGGAAATGAGCAAGTATGTGTTGCTTTACTGGGCTTCAGGTGGGTTGCATTAGCTGATTTGCAGAGAGGTGGCTTCTCTTCAAGTAACAGGTGATAGGTGATTGTTTCCTGGCAAGGTGCGGCAAAGGGGAAAGCCATTACTGCCCTGTCAAGACTGGACTCCAGAGAGCATGAAGATCAAGGGAGTTTACTGTGAGGAAGAATTTCAGCTGTGTTGCTTTTGAAGATAAAACAGCCATTGCAGCATAGGTGGTACATACAGCTCCTTACCAAGGGATGTCCTGGTGCAACTGCAGTGGCAGAGAGCTCAGGACAGTATATGCTAACACGAGCTACTGGAGTGTCACAAAGAAGGATAAATCTCATCGGTTCTCAGTGTGTTGATAGGAAGTATTCTGGGGCAACTTTCTCACCTTTTGTTTTATAGTTTCCCCTGCTAAATTAGGGTGAAACTTTTGAATCTAATAAAACTTTTGAAAAAAATGCTTGTGAGTCTTCAGCCAGTTATCTTTCCAAACCACCACTGTCTCAGGATAGAGAGTGTTCTCCTAATCACCTTTTGTCATCGGTGTGCTTGGCAGGGAGAAGCAAACTATTCTTCTATTTAATCTCATGTTTTACCACATTCTCGGCTGATTTTGGTTTGCGTTTCACTTTGGCTGCTGAAGCAAAGACCAACATGAAAGAGTTTCTTCTGCTGTTGAATCTAATTCACTGATTTCAGTGCTGGTTAATTCTTTAAGGCTTTTTGCTTTTCCACAGACATCTGAGGTTGGCTTGCTTAAAGTTAGCCCTTTTTTTTTTTTTTTGTTTGTTTTGTTTGGGTTTTGTTTTTCCATTAAGAACACCCTGTGGTAGGGTTTTCCATATGTGCTCTCTTTTGAAATGGCGTGATCTTGGTTGGAAGAGAACCGAGACTTGCTGTGACAGGCAGTGATTGTCTTTTCCGTGCCTGTTTTCTGTGTTTGAGCAAGTAAGTATGTAATAAAACTTCTCTTTTACTTGAATGCCACAGTTTTGTTTATCTGGAGGAAAATGGGAAGAGTAGCATCTTACTGTTTTTTCCCCTTCTCTGTGCTAGAAGAAGTACTCTCTTCACTTATGTCTTCTTCTGCAGATGGACAGTCAGCGGTTTGCGTCATTGCTGATGTGTGCTCTGCCTCACTGAAATGCTTAGATGTGGGTTGATCTTCACTTTATTTGCAGCAGCCTTTCCTTTGGCTTTTAGTCCCTGGTCTCCAGAATCTGAGAGTTTCTGCTGTTTATTTTTTTCCTTCTTTTTTAATGTGTCTGATACTAAGGCAGGGAGATTCTTTGTCCTCAGATTATTTGCTTTAGAGCAATATTTTGTTGTGTTTGTTGCTGTGCATACATGGAAAGAAACTGACCTGTCCCCAAGGAAAGTACAGTCTGAACTGTAATAAACTAATTTAGATAAGGGATTAAAAAGACCAAGTGTTACTAAATCATGTTCCAGATCGGATACTGAGCACATGAAGAATGATATGGTCAAATATATCTAGTAAGATCAACTAATTTCAGAATTAACTTTAATTATTTCTCTTCTGTTTTTAAACTTTCAGGTCTGTGCTTAAGGAACAGTGAATGCATTAGAGCAAATTCTTTACCTAATGTCTTAATACCAATTCTGTGAACTGTGTAATGATTGTTACTGGAGCAATATGGAGGAGAGTGTTGCTAGCTAATTTTTCTTCTTCCTATTGCTCTACATTGGCTTTGGAGGGGGTAGGTTGTTCTACAGATGCTGCAGTATTTTGCTTTTTATTGCAGGGAGTTTATGGAACAGCATGGTGAATTCTCTCCAGTCTGTATTTACATGCGAGATGAGGTAAGTTAGCAAAGTCTTCTTAACTGTCTCTTCTCCTCTGTCCCTAAAAAATAAGAAAAACTCAGCTCTGCTTTCCAACCTGGAAAGTGTTTCTTTTGAACTTTCTTGAGAAGGGAAGTAGAAAAATGTTGGTCTTTTCAAAGCATGACGTGTCTGTATGGAAAAAAGCTCTCTTGGAACATAACCCTCGGCCGTTTAGACCTCTGAGCCCATAAAATGAGCTCAATGACCTGTTTGTGTTTTTCTTTCCAACTTCTTTTAAAGCTCAAGTCAAAACAGTGGTTTCATTTTAATAAATATTTGCTTTTCTCTATGTTTTGATCTTTTGCTATTAATGTTTTGTTTGATATTTTGTATGTGCGTATTATGGAATTTGCTCTCCCTAGCTGTCCCGTTCACTTCCCACTGACCTCTGTGGACAGATCATCTTTATTCTGGAACAGGTCATTACAAGCAGATGGGAGGTGTACGTAATAAAATCGGCCATCTTTCAGCTCTGAGATGTTGCCTGTGATTTAACTTCTGACATAAAAATGATGCTTTGCTGAGGTTGGATTTGATTTGGATGTGTGTATGGGATGGAAATACATGTACAGCATGTTCCCTTGTGATCATTCAATAAGTGGTGAATTTGGTAAAGCAGTAAAGGTGACTACAGATGGACTCAGGTCTCATTTCCAACTGCAGAGTGTGTTTTCAGCTGTTTCTAGTGTTGTGTGGTCTGTTTTTTTAACAGGCTTCTTTCTAGAAAGAGCACTTTAAATCCTCTCCAAGGGAGGCAGTTGCCATAATTACTTTCCTCTGATTTTGTTGCAGATATTGGGAAGAGATGCCCTAGAGAAGACAACACTGAAGTCACTTGGCCTGACTGGAGGCAGTGCCATCATCAGGTTGGGAGGAGCAAAGTTGAACTCATTTATTTTCCTTTCCACTCTGGTGGTGAATTTGTTTTGTTTCAAATACCAACAACAACAACAACAAAAAAAGGCATGAAAAAAGTTCAAAAACACAAACATTGTGGCACTCAGTAATTATTCCATTTGCCTGTTTATCTGAAACTGCTGCCCAGATGTGCTTCCCACAGCTGCAGATGCTGGCACTGACTGGTCATGTGTACATTAAAGGGGCTTCTTTGTTTCCCCACCCCTTTTGTCTTTTCTCTTTGGGGGGGGGGGGGGGGGGGGGGGGGGGGGGGGGGGGGGGGGGGGGGGGGGGGGGGGGGGGGGGGGG
>JAVJGJ010000001.1:126142900-126172125 GCA_035590215.1 Microhierax caerulescens
CCCCTTTTCTCTTGCCTCCCCGCTCCTTTTCTCTTTCCTCTTGCCCCCCCCTCCCCTTTTCTCTTGCTCCCCCCATCTTTTTTTCCCCTCTTTCTTCTTTCTCCCCCTGTGACTGAAACAGACAATTCAAAGTTAAAAGTCTGTCTGAGAGGGTGATCATCTACTTGCTTTGGATTTCAGATGTTGAACTCCCAGTCCCTGCAGTGCCTCCTGCTGACTGGGTGGGTGGGTGAGGTGGGGGACAATGACAGCCTTTCTGTGATCTTCTAGCCAGTTCTTTGCAGTATAGACAGAAGGCAGGAGTGATGAGGAGCTGTGCTTTACAACTGACTGCTGTTTTCTTCCTGTGGAGCGGGTAGTTCCTGTTCAGTATTTTTTTGTACAAGCCCCTGACCCCCCCACCCCTAGCTTCAGAGCAACTGGAGCTTGTTCTTCAGGAGTGTCTGGAAGAAGTAGATAATTAAATTAGGGATATATTTGAGTCTAGCTGTCGTCCTTGTGTCATGGTCACGTTGAGAATGGGGAGGGCAGTACTGTTAGAATGAATGATCTTATTTTTATTCCTTTTGGTGTCTTCTTTAAGAGTTGTCATGAAGAAATGCAGTTCATCTGGTCAGGAGGAAGCTGTGGGTGCCACGGTGCAGTGTAATGAACTGCCAACAAGGCCAGGCTCTACTGAAGGAGCAGTGGATGTGCCCGTACCTCAAGCAAATACATTCCCAAAGGACTTGGACCACAGGGATGTGGCCATGTCTTTAAACAGCTGCACAGACAAGCAAGACTCGATTAGAGAATCTGATGCCAGCTTGGAGGAGCTGCGGCCTTCCTCGGAGCCTGAGTCTACCCCATTTGTCCCTTTTTCTGGAGATGGACAGCATCTGGGGGACTCTTCTGTAGCTGCACCATCTTTTGGGTTAGATACGCCATCTTCAAAGCTGCCAACAACTTTTTCCAGCCCTGGAGGCCCTTCTAAGCCAAAGAAGTCTAAGAACAGCCAAGAACTGCAAAAGGAGCAAGAACAGGTAAGGGGAAAATTGTTTGCAATGAAGGCTTTTTTTTTTAATCATGCCTTGCCTGATGCTGAGCTCCTACAAGGAGAAAGATGTTTCCATATTTAAGACTTTTTTTTCCCCCATAATATAGGGTTGGGTGCCTTGGTGACATACAGTACTGCCAAGAGTTCAGTTATGAAGTACTGTGTTTTGGACAATTTACTATAGGAAATATGAAGGATGAGAATTGGAGAATTTGCTGTCCAGAGGCAAGCAAAGCTTTGAATCTTGAGGTGTCCTTGATGAATGGTGCTAGTGGAGGCAACACAACTGCATTGAAAGCACAGTCCAGAAGAGCCTCAACCTCTGTGCCTCAGATTCCAATGCAACTTTCGTTAACAGATGCCCGTTTTGTCACCTGAGCCCTGGGTACTTGTCCTCCTAAAAATTGCTGTCTGCTGTGTAGTTTTGCTAAAGATGGGCAGAGTTTGGTCAGACTCGTGTTTTATAATACTGTGAAGGTGCTTACTGCTTCTTGTGACTGACTTCTCTCCCAGATCAAACAGAAGGTATGAGCTTGGTAGAGTTTTACATATGGAAAGGGATAACTTTTCTAGCTTATTATTGTAGGATTGTCATAGGAGCAGAAGCAGTCTTTGTTGCAACTCGATGTTATGGCTTCCAAGGTCTGAGAAGATGGTCAGAATTTTTAACTCTTAGGTTGTAAGGTGTGCTTGGATTTCTCATTTGAGCCTTTCTGTGGAATGTGGAACTCCATAGTAGAGCTATTGTAAAAGCAGTGTCCCATGCTAGTGGTAGTTGACATCTGCTTCCTCAGAGTTCCTTCTGCCAGTGCTCACTCTGATTTACAGTTTAACTCTTTTGGTGGCATGGGTGGTAGAATGTATGGGGTGTAGATCAAGGAAAGCAATTTTTCAGCTATAGTTGCATCTTACTTGCCAAGAGTTTGATATTTGAAAAAAACAACAAAAACCCCAACCAACCACCCCGCAACAAAAACCCAAAATAAAACAGGTCTCGACCTCTTCCTTTCAATGTAGTTCCATCCCTTCTGTGAGTCTTAATTTTCTCGGTATTGCAGATGAAGCAGAAACCTTCCATCCTTTTTCTTCTGTTATTTCTGCTTGCATATAGAAGTGTTTTCTGTCTTGCTCTAAAATATCCTGCTTCTTAAAGAAAGTCTACCTCTCTCTAATTCTTTTCCCAGAAAGACAAATTGAACATCTGTCATGATTGTTGACATTTCTGAAGTCAAACTGTATTGGTCAAAATTAAAAATGCTTTAGCCCTTGTAGAGATACCAGAACTGATGGCTCAAGAGTGCTGTGACACCATTATAGGATGGCCTGTGAATGATGTTAAATATAATTTGTGTATGGAAAGAAAAGATCAGTGCTCCCCTTCATTGCTTCCCACTCTTCAGTACCTCCTGGAGTTGGGGTTTTGTGTTTATCTCTGGTTCTGATCTAGCTGCATAGTAGAAAGAAAGGATGCCTGATGAGGTTCAAAGGGAGCTCAATTCAGGAGGAATTTAGCAAGAGACTATGTGTATGCTCCCACATTGATGTAGAGGTTCTACCTTGGTTGACTTCTTTGTGGTTGCAGTCCGTTCTTGATGAGTTTCTGAATTGTTTAGGAGCAGAAGCCAGACCCTGGAAGGACTCTGGAGCAGTTGCAAACATAGCAGAAAGAGACCTTGCCAACCCAGTGGTGAATATTTTGTTATATTAGAAACATGTTTGGGTCCATGTAATCAGTGTTATTTAACCTTTTGGAACAGACCCTAAGTGTGGAGAAACAGTGGGCTTGGTGATTTGTCCAGCCTAACGTGTTGCATCAATCACACTCTCACCTTTGAGGGATTTGGAAAGGAGGAGTTTCAGTTGCGTTTGAAAAAGAAGGAAGGAAGGAAGCATGAGGACTTGCGGTGGTATTCTTCACCATTCCTGTTTGCACTTCTCCGTGTGCTGGCTGGAGAACTAGTTTTATCGTTTTATTGGCTACAGCTTAATGTGAAGCTGTGCTGTTGGGCACATTGCTGAACAGTGGTGGTCTGGGGACTCTCGTGGTGTGGCATCTTTCTCAGAGTCGCAGTCCAGTTCAAACCACTCAGAGGCACTTCTGGAGCCAGCCTCCCTTCCAGTTTGGAAGCAGCTGCAGATTCTGTTGGGGGGGTTCAGCCCTTGTGTTAAACAGCATGTGATTTTGACAGCTGCTTTCAAGCCCTTTGATCTCTGGTGCTTTTGCTGCTGATTGATTACATTTTGTTCCCTCCTCCATTCCTGCCATCCTCCGCTCTCCTTGCTCTCAGCAGCAACAGCAGAGCAGGGCTAGCCACATGGCATCTGCTTTTTGTCCCTTTTCAGTCCTGAGGAAAAAACCCAAAACAAAACAAATTATTTTTAAACATCAAAGGTCCGTTTTTGTAAAAGAATCTTCCCATTAATGCTTTGCCTGTGTGTGGTTTTTGAAGCTGAAGAGAGAGGCTGGATAAAATCTGTGCTGGCGTCCCTTCATTTCTTGGGCTAAAGATGGCTTACAGACAGCTGCAATGCTGACTTTGATGTCAGAACATTAATTATTAGAAGGTAACTTTACACCAGATTCCCCATGAGATTAGAGCTCCCTGAGGTGGTGGGGAGGAGGTGAGTCTCCAGGGAGAGCTTGCTGCTGTGGAAAGCACCATAGCCACTACTTCGCTTAAAATGAAAGAAAAGTTTTCCTCAGCTTACCTGCATATTGAGGTCTGGGGTGGCGACCACGGAGTGAAGTGCGTTCTTCCTGACACCTGGCTTTATCACATAGGCTGCAGTTATGTAGGCTGCCTAGCAGACACTGCTGTGAATAGATGGCTTCAGCCTGCTGGTGAAAGATGCCTAACATCTCAGCTTTGGTAGCAGAAGTAGACTTTGAAGAATGAAGGGGACAAACCATAGTGCAGCATCTTTGACTCCTGAAAGGTATCGCTGACAGAATATGACAGCAAAATGCACAGATTGCTTTCCTTCAGACATAGGTAATGGAAGGTAGAAACTGCTGTATGGTGGCCATTTATTATTACAGGAGATGGTTACCTTTTGTCACAATTGCAGAAAATACTAGATGTGTAGGGCTCTGGGAAGTGAGTTGGTGTACCTGGTAGCCTCCTTTTTGTAAATCGCCACAGAAGGGTAGTTTTCGCATTCTGTCTGTGCTTTGGGATTGTTGGTGACACATTAAAATAAGGCTGTATTGAGAGTACTCTGATTGAGAGATGCCCGATTGGAATGTCGAAGTGAGCAAATGGTAATGGATGAAGAAAGAGGAACAGGATGATTACTGGTCTCTGGGGGAAGAGAGAATTGGTAGAGCAACCAGAATGGATACTAGTTTCTCTCTGAAGGGTGTTTCTTATGTCTGTAAGGAGGCAAGATGTATTGTTGATTCCATGGGGTTTTAAACATGGCAGCAGCGATATTATATTGTTATGATGTGGCAGTCTTTGCATCCTCGGAGGCAAAATACTGGTTGTCTTTTGGTTGCTATACAGTGCATAGTAGACACCTTGTGCTGCCCTTCTCTTATATCAGACCTTGTTGTGCAATTCAGGAATTGAGTTGCAGAGACTCTGAAAAAAAGCTCAAACCACCTGAATTATGTTTCACAAAAGCTCACTCATTATGGCTCTCTCCAGAGTTCTCACTCCGTTAGTGGGATTTAGTTGAAAACGTAATATTACGGAATTCTTACTCTGTGTATTTTTGCAATCTTGTTAGACATGCATACATCTGCTCCTTCTTCTGTGTGGAAAAGTGTTTCTTCATGTTAAGTAGTAGCTAAGTAACGTGTCTTAGTTTGGAAGTTAAAATACTCAGCATTCAGTGTCAGTTGGGGAAACAGGTAAAATTATAGATCCAGGAGCTAAAGGGTAGCTGTGTGTCTGTAGGGGGCCAGTACAGGTATGCTGCAGAGCATTAAATGGGGACATGTTGGCTGGATGTAAGCTGGAGGTCAAGAATAAGGCATTTATGTCTGGGAAGTAGTGAGTTTTGTACTGCATCATGTAGGTGGCTCTGGCAGGCTGGGGAACAGCTCTAGAGAAGTTCCTGACTGCCCATTTGCAGTACCTTGTTGGCAATGGAGACTCATTTTTTTGAATGAAGATGTCAGGAAAGCAATGCTTGAACAACAGCTCTAAGGTACAGCAGTCTGGAGCAGAGGAGTGAACACTTAGGACTGGAATATTTGTCCGCTTTCTGCTATCTCATGATTTCTGATGTCTTGGCTGAAGTCTTTTGCTACTACCACAGTTTAGGCAGTGACGGTTGCTTTCCCTGTGTGATCCAGCTACTGTTAGGATTAGCTGAAGTGCTTGCTTGAGCCAATACAAAACATCGAGCTTAGGATTTGCTAATGCAGACATTGGAATTCTCTCCATTGTATCCCAGCACCCTTTACAACACGCCATAGGGTATGCCTGCTCATTCTTTTTGGTTTTGGGTGTTGGGTTTTTTTTTTTTGGAAGAAGTCTATTTTCAGTATGTGTGTGTTTAGAATGAAATTAAATGCAAGCCTGTTCGAGGAAATGGAAGTATACCTGGTTATTGGGAGGCCTGATTAATTCTTCTGTAGTCTCTGACATCAGTCTGACCTTATCAGTCCAGCTGTAGGCACCAGTTCGGACCACTGTGCAACAGACCCTTTCCCAGAGGGTGGCTCTGCACACTCAGGATCACTCCTGCAGAGCTAGGCATTCCTCCCCCTGTGCCCCAGGAAAGCTGCAATCAGGCTCCTTCACCCGCTAGTTAGAGCTGACCCTGCTCAACTTTCTAAAAGTAGCCAAGGGTCCCACCCACGCAACCTCACTCTTTTAATTTCCCAAATTATCCTTTAGTGCCCACAAGCAGAGTGAACATTGCCTTGTAATTTGTGTTGTCGCTTTTGACAATTGAGGGAGACTGCTGTTCCCAAGGGGCCTGTGCCTGGGGGAAGGGAGAAGGGATGGAACAGATGAAGGGGAGGACATTTGGGCATTAATTAGGATCAGAAAGAGTATATGAGGGAATAAGGGGAGAAGAAATGGGCATTGGGTTTGTTCATAGAACCTAGAGCTGTGTTAGGCTGACAGCAGACTGTAAAGGAATACCGCATTATCAAAGTTTCTGTTCTCTTGGGGCTCTTCAGCCATGGACTGCTTCCCCCCACCCCCGGCATCTCCTGTAGCCTGCAGTACACAGTTCTATTTGTTTTCAGGCTTTGTGTGTTTAAACATTTCTGTGAGTTAAGAAGTTTGAATTGTTCAAGAGCCAATAGGTGTAACTGCCTCTTGTGCATTTGACTCTAGTAGTGGTTTATATTCACATACTGACACAGCTGCTGCTTTTGATGTGAGGGAAGGTAGCCAGTATCTAACTTCCTCTAAATTGGGAGGGATACATAATGTCATTCTCCCTTCAGACACAGCAAATGCTGTTTGTCTAATAGGCTGGGGGGTGGGGGGTTTGGTGTTGGTTTGTTGGGTTTTGTTTTTTTGTTTTTTAATAACTGCAACCAGAGTTATGGGCCAGGACACAATTGCGCTGGAAGGTTTGCTGTCACGATACTCAGCTCCCAGTTTGGGCTCTGGAGGCAGGGGGAGCAGAGCAGCCAGGCTGCCTGTGCCCAGCCGTGCAGGTGAGAGGGGTGTGTTGGCTGTTTGAGGTCTGTGTGCTGCTTGGACAGCCTATCCTCAGCATCTGGGGTGGAGGGAAAGTTGCAAATAAATGTATTGAGTACCTTTTATTGCAGCTAAGGCATACAGTGAACTGCTTCCCTCGCTTCTGTCTGCTTTGCCTACAACAAAGGCTGATTTCAGTGCTCTGTACTTTGTGAGTGCAAAACAGGAGTTTTCACTTGTCTAAGGGAGCTTTCTGCACATCAGAAGCCAGGTTAAAAATTTGAAATGCATACAATGAAACCCTGCAGTGGCTCAGTTCAGAGAACTCAACAGGTGAGAAACTACCATACCAAAACAAAGGATTGCTCTCTAGAGTAAGAAGCAATGGAGGGAGCCCTGGCTGGGAACTAGTGCCATTGGTTCTGTGACAAGCGAATGTGGAGCAAAGAAAGCAGAAGATGTGGTGTGAGCCAGGAGTGCATGGCAGCTGAAGAACTTAAAAGGGCAGTTTATAGTCTGTAGTATGAAGAACAGCATCTGTCTAAGTTGCATGCTGCCTGTGGAATGGTAAGGAAGTGATTACATACTGAGAGAGGTTTGGAGCAGAGCAGAGAGAGGTAGGTTACGGTCTTGGGGTAGGAGTAATTTCTGAGCACTTGTAACAAGCTTGTAACAGCTACGTTACTAGCTATGAAATATGGCGCATCTGCAAAGTATCATTGAATTGTAAGTGACGAGATTCCACAGGCTCTGCCTGGAAAGGAGTTCTCTCTCCGTACATTAGGTGACTGCTGAGGTTATCATCCTGGGCTTCCTATATGGACAGTGGAGAGCAGCTAACTGCTAGGGTGATGCTCGTCTGACAATGTGGATTCCTGCTGCTTGTTTGGAGGAATTGTGTTCCAAGCTCTGTCAGCTATAAAGAGTGACAACACTGACGACCTCTATATCATTACTCTGATCTTAGTGACATGAATTTCACACTAGTGATTGCATTCCAGTTTGCAGATACTGTCCTTTTACTTTTTTTCAGGAACCTTATAGCATAAGCAAAGCAATGCATGTAAAATTAACCAAAGCTTATTCTTATGCCAAAGCTTGTAGAACGAGAGCCACTTGTATGTCACCTAGACCTACTAGAACCGCTTCCTGCTGACCCAGAAGAGCTTCCTGATGAGTTTTTTGAAGTCACAGTGGATGATGTACGGAAACGTTTGGCACAGCTGCAGAATGAGAGGCAAGTTCCCTTTTTGCTGGCAGCTGAGGTTGCTCCCTATCCCTTTGTGGAGCACCGTGACACTATGCACTAGCTGGTTGTGATCTCTGGATTGTAGATATGTTACTGGGTGTGGAATTAATGATTGGCACTGGAAATCTCTACCCTTTATACCATTTGAGTTCAGGGGCTATATCCTGTTTCTGTGACAGAACTTCTGTTTTTGCGTGAGTGGGTTGAGCATTTGTGCATGGGATAATGGTTTCATTTGGATGTTGAAAATTTCATCATGAAGCGTCTGTGATGCCTATGTGGTGGTAAGTTTACCCGAGACCCTCAAGCTAGTCAGAGATGGGCTCTCACTGAGAAAGGATTAAGAGAAAGATTCCTTCCCATGTTCTGCATTTCAGGGAGTTATTCAAAACCACTTAACAGCCCACCTCTTTTTCTTTCCTTGTCCTCTCTTCTGAAAGAGAAGCCACAGCTTTTGTGTTAGATCTGCTCTTATTTGCTAGATGCCCAAAGTAAGTGGTGAGCTCTTGCTACCTGTTTTGATCTGATTTCATGTTAACTATTAGGAATTAAATGGATGCAATTTGTAACTTGTGATGGACAAATACATGAATGCAACTTGCCAGCTTCATAAGAATAACTCCCACTGACTTCAGTAGTATCTAGTAGCATTTTCAGCCAGTAGGAAACACCTTGTATTTTAAGTAACAGAATTAACCTTTTATTAGACCTCATCAGAAAAGGCCAACTTGGAGATGTTATCCAAATGAAAAGAAAGCAAAATCCAGCTTAGCCACAAATCAAGACATGAGAATGTTTGGAACACACACAAAGAAGGGGAAGAAGTATAGGAAGCTGCAGTAACTGTGCTTCTCACTGTTCAAGTAGCTTGCTGTCAAATTAATGTTTCTACTGTATTCATATGCCAGTTCTGAACTAAAAACTCAGGTAGCCTCCCTATCACGGCAGCGTTTTGCTGTCTTATATGTTCCTTGAAACTAAATATATTCATGAAATTAAATTTCTTTAAGTGGATCATAACATTTCTTAAACATTACAAGCATTCTCAGAGACTGTGGAACAGCCTACTTTACACTGTAACCAAGCCAGAGTTGAACAGTTTACTTAGAGCTGATTTTTTTCTTTCCCCACAGGCCGCTGAAATCCACATAAGTACACAGATTGGCCTGAAAATTGCTCTGCTGCTTGTGGGTCTGGAGTATTTAGTGGTACAAATGTAGGATCATTTGGTTGGGGGTTACTGGAATACAGTCCCCTCACAAGAAGACCTAATTTCCAAATTTGCTGATGCTTGTTATCCCTTTTCCCCTCGTAGCCAGGGATAAAAATAAAGGCAAGTTTCACATGAAACTGATACCAGTTGCCTTCTTATCTCAGCTGGTGAATCTTACCAAAAACTAGCTGCATACAATAAAATATTTTAGATGCAATTAAAATTTAATTCCGTCTTCGTGAAGAGCTGAGAATTGGTATCAATCAGCAGTTGGTACACAAAGAAGGAATGGAGCGGGTTAGTTTTGTGTTTGCTTTTCAGAATGAATTGGCACTTCCACATCATCTTGGAATGTGATGTAACCAGCTCACAGTTCTGGGTACGGTTGGTGAATAAGCCTGTAATGGTTGTATTCACCTGCTGTTCCTGAGACACCTTGATGATTCTTAAAAATAAAAAGAGATTCTTCAAACTGTATAAGCATAAGAGATTAACTTGCAAATAGTTGTGCAGAATTACACGATCAAATTTTTCACCAAAAATCTAGCGTGGTACATCTGTTATTCAGAATTAAGTGCAAACAAGGAAAAGGGACTAAAGCTGAACATGGGATCTTTTGGATCTAAGCTTATTTGTTTACTTGCAGGAAAACATATATGTAACCGTTTTCTTGAATTTATTCTTTCATCATAAATACAGGTAGATTTTTTTTTTTTTTTTGCATCCACTACTCCTTTTAAAACACCAGTCTACAATGCCTGTTCTTGAATGATCTGAAACATATAATTTTTGTTTTGTTTCCCTGTTGCTAATTAATACCCGTTAATTTCTTGTGGCAGCATTGTTTTTCAGCTTCAGTAACTCTTCTCTCTCTCTCTGGAGTAATCATATCCAACTTTAATATCTGTTTTATTGGATTAATAAGTTCATCTTTTCTTGAGTAGTCTAAGCAAACATTCCCCTGCTCTTCTTAGTATCTTTTCTAGCATCTGCTGTAGTGAGCTTATTTTTAAACTTGTACAAGAAGAGTAATTTTATACAGTATTATTACTGATGCTCAATAGTTCCATATATGAGATTTTGGCGTAGGAAGCACAGGAGGTGGGAAAATGCTGTGAGGGATACTTTGAACAATTGAACAGTTCTCATCAGCCCTTCTTGGACCTTTCATTTTCTTAATAAAATAAAAAAAAAATCTTAAAATTACAGAAGTGACAGCTTGTCTTCTTCCCGTGTATCTAGGAAACGCCTGGAAGAAGCTCCACTGATGACAAAATCTTTGAGGGAGGCTCAGCTGAAGGAAAAATTAGAGCGTTACCCAAAGGTAACCTTTGTTCTTTTTCCAGTCCCTCTGGCTAGGCCAGACTTGGGGGTTGAGTAACTTTGGGAATCAATTGTGATCCACAGGGTCTTGAGCTATGGAGGACTTACCAAATTCCTGTCCCTGTTAATTGTTTGTGGGACTTGCATAACAGCTGCACCATGTAAAATCAGCTGTCCTGTAATGATATGGTTGAGTGGCAGGCAATATAGTTCCTCCTGTTTTGTTCCAGATGTTTCCGAACCCTTATGTTGTGCACACATCAGTCTGTATGACTGACCTTTCCTATCTGCCTCTCCTCTGTAGACTTACATTTTGATAGTATCTCATTACAAGTTAAATGATAAGGTGTTACAGTTTGGAGATCTTGCTTTGTAAATACGATCCTAATGCAATTTTTGTCTTTGGTGACTTGGGGGTGGGCAGGGGGCAGGGAAAGTTCCCAAGTTAAGTGCTTTCTGACCAGTGCTGGAAATAGAATGGTACGAGTTACTTCTGACATATGGCAGAAGGATTGCTGCCGCTGTGGACACTTCGGGGTGCTGATACGCTGTACCTGTCCATGGGTGACTTTCTGCTTTGCTTGTGTATCACTTAGCACAGGGAGCTCCTGCTCTCCCAGTAAGCGCTGCTGCATTGTGCGTCAGGCTGGTTCTGTAAGATCAACTCTCTGAGAGCCTTTGAAAGCCAGAGAGCCCGTGTTTTCTGAGGAGCTACACAGTAATTGTTAGCCAGTGTGCTAGTCTACTCCTGTAGAGTTAATACCTCAAATCTCCCCATTTGAAAACAAGAACACCAAACTTGCTCACAAATCCTGAGCCAAGGACAGGTGTTACAGAACAGTCATAAACAATTGACCTGATGTGCTTTGCCTTTGACTTAGGTGGTGTTGAGAGTCCGTTTTCCAGACCGTCATGTTCTACAGGGGTTCTTCTGTCCTACTGAAACTGGTGAGAGCAACCCTCCGCCTCAGTCTGCTTGGCTGCAGCTGACCTCTCTCATCATCAGTTAGTTGCATGACAGAAGAGAGTGGCTCTGGACAGACCTTTCTTCTGTCCAAGGAAGTAATACTGCTCTGAAAAAGCAGCAGTAGCTAGTTACACTGTCTTTTTAGGGCCCCTGAATGGGATGAGAAAAGAACCTGGGGTAATTAACTTAGTTAAGGGGAGTTTATTTCCAGGACTAGTTGACAGAAACTGGCAGGCTACTTGATGGCAAAATAACTGTACTCGGGAAACTGTCCCACTTGATATCCTATTGTTTGTGTCCAAATGGCATGTTACCGAGACAAGTTTGAACACTTCTATGTTAATGCTTAAAAAGGCTTGGGGAAAAAAAAACCACCCCCACCCTCCCCGATCCAAAACAAAACCAGGAAGAAGAAAAAGAAGCTTTACCTACTGTAATAAGTACAACAGGGGATGAACATTTCTGCCTTTGTCAGTTCACGAAAGGTGGTCAGACCATGTGCCAAGTAGCTCTTACTCTTGTTAATGGAGATCCTGTTACTCTGGGCTGCCCGTGATGGTTACCCACACAAGTTTTTTGACACTTCTGTATGGAACAAGAACTAATAACTGGTTACCAGATCTCACCTGGCTGGTCTCTGCAAATCTTGCAGCTGCTATTGGATTTCCTAGGGCGAATCTCACTGGCATCCTTAGATGTTGCCAAGGGACCACCAGCATGTCTTAAGTGGGTTTTGTTTGTTTGGGTTTTCTTCAAGATATTTGTAATAGTAACAGTGTTCTGTAGAGGAAAAGACGGCCTACAGACATCGTAGAGGGCAGTTCTGCTGTTACAAGTTAGCCTTTTCACCCAGTGTCTGAAGAAACACATGTAATTCAGCAAACCTTTCTCTCCCTTTTTTCACAGTTGGCGTTTTGAGAGACTTCGTAAGAAGCCACCTTGCAGATGCAGACTTGCCATTTTACTTGTGTGAGTGTGCTGTTGGTAATATTTGGCCTTACTTTACAAAGCCGATTCCTAGCTGTGGTGCGTATGGGATCTTGTGATGCCATGAGGTATGTATGACCTGGGGAGGAATTCCTTCCCTAAATACAGCCTCGGAGCACAGAGAAGGTGTAACGTGCTCGTTCAGCCACATTATGCTTCTACCTAATAAGAAGCCTGTGTGTGGGCAGTGTGAACGTGTCACTCCTTTAAAGAGCAGTAATCCCTCACATACCTGCTGTATTTATTGTTTTGGTTGCTGGGTGGTCCTGTTTTGTAACTTGTTTTTTAACTTCAGTTATTGCACCTCCCAGAATCATCTTGAACGATGAAAGTTTGACGCTCTTTGAGGTAAGGACTCATGTGTGCTCTGTGATTCTGACTTGCTGCTTGCTTCTTAAAAGAAGCTGTGTAACGTTGTGATCCCTGTAGGCTTCTGCTTAGCCAAGACTAATGGAACCAGGTGTTTTGGAGCACAAGCTCTTCACCAGAAGAGGTCCACCTTGTGCAACAATATGCACTGGCATATTGTGGCAGGGTTGGGAGGGCTTCACATTGTTTCATGCATACACTCAGTGCCTTACAAAGTCTGAACTGTATTTCACCTTGAAACATCATTACAGGAGCTAAGCTAATGGGAGTTTACTATATGTCTGGTTGGACTAGTATAGTAAGAGCTGTGAGACTGGATTTGGACAGGTAACTGCTTTCAAGTTCTACAGCAGGAGCTAGAGGCCATATTAGACAAAAATCTGACCTTTTTGATAATCGCTATGTGAGAATTTATTTTAAGCCAGCTTGTACATTGAGGAGTATGTACACCCTATGTGTAAATTTTCTCAAAGGCTGAAATTTAGTTTTTCAAAACTGGATTCCTGGAGATTTTTTACAAATGTCAGATAAGGTAGTCTTGAAGTCTCTGGCTAGAGGCTCTTGACTGTGTAAATCACACACGTGTTAAGAGACTGATTGAGTGATTTTGCCCCAGACTCACCCTCTTCAAAATGTGTTGTTATTCAGAACTTCACGGACGTTTTTGGAATGATGCACTGCAATCACTTGAAGGGTAAAGGGTCAAGCAGACTGCAGTGAGAGTTTTTGCTTGATGCCCTCAAGGGAGCAGAAGGGCTGGGGCAGGGAGAGGGATAGAGAAAGGGACTTTTCAGGCAGCATGGTGAATTAGGTAGGGATTAGCATGCCTCTGAAGTTGTTTGTAATGGAGCTTTCCAAATTCCACAACTTCCTGATCAGGCCATGTGGAAGAGATTCACGTGCAGCTGCTTTTAGACTATTGAATGTTCAGGGAAGCAAAGTGTGGATCTCTGTATTCACAGTGGGAAGTCTTTCCCCTTCCTAATACCCTGCTAAGAATTCTTTGTTGAAATTTGAAGTTTTGGGAGTGGTTTTGTTGGTGCTGGGGTTCCTTGTGTTGTCACCGTGCCTGTGACAGGTTTAGCTTCCTAGGGAGTCCTGAGCCTCTTGGGGATCATGGCCCTGTTTGGTTCTGTGGTTCAGGGGTTGCTGTGCAGTAGCTCTTGGCCTCCACCCAGCTTCACAGCCCGAGGACTGCTCTGTTTCTGTCAGCCTTCCTACTCCCTACTTGACCATGGCCTCTGTTCGCATGTGTGGAGTGCGCCGCTGTGCTTCTCCCACTGGCAGGAATGGGACAGTGTATGTTGGCAAGACATGATGTCACTGTGGGTGGGGAGGACGATTTTTATTTTCAAAGCCATTTTGTATATTTCAATTAATAATGAAAACACCAGTGGAAAGCACTTTGTGTCTTTGAGCTGGGAGATTTTTGCCGTTTGGGCATGACGGCAATTCTGCCAGCTTCCTCTGACTTGTGCCACCTCACCCACGTCTGTCATGCAAAACACTGTCTCAAGGCACACATGGGAACCACGGTGGGAAATGCAAGGGACAAATCCTGTCTTCAGATTTCTGAGAAATCCCATGAAGGGGAAACTGGCTATGGTTGCACTGCTAGTGATATATGTGGAAAACATTCTGAGGAACAGCAGATAATAAAAAAATGTTCTGCACTTGTTAGCAATTCTGAGGCAAGGGAAGCAGCTGTAGAGCTGTGACTAGCACAGACTGGTCTGGCATGGCACATGCATGCTACTCTCAACCTTTCTTTGTCTTGTGGGGGTTTTTTTGGTTTGGTTCCTCCCCCCCCCACCCCCCCTTTTTTTTTTTTCCCTAAGCTGTTGTGTCTGAGCACATCCCTCACCTAGAGTGCCTTTATACACATTTTCTAACATGCTTCTTTTCATCATTCCAAAGCATAGTGTCTCTGTAGCTCTTGCCAACAGAGGTCCCCTGCACAAAATGGGTGGTATTTCGTCGTCTTCTAAGATTTGATTGAGATGTGTTCCCAAATTTTCTGTCTCAGCCTTCAGACTTGTCCCTACAAAATGTCCTGCTTTCTTCAGAGTATCTCTGTGGGAAGTGATGTTCTCCGCCACCCCATATGCCACATCTTCCTCCAGAATCTCATGGACTTCCAGATTTTGGCATTTTTAAGATGGGCACTTTTTTGCTTTGTTAAGTACATCCTAGGTGCTGAAGACTCAAAATCTGCCTCTGTAATGAATCTTTGTCCTGTTTTCCGTTAATTTTCTATTGGATATTTTGTGGCTCCTTTGAATTCAAGGTACTTACCTTTTTGACACTGCTTTCTTCCTTTGTTTTCTGCCACTGTTGAAGAATACCCTGTCTGCTCACGTGCCTGTCCTTACCAGCTTAAAATCTCCTGTGACCATTCTTTTCCAGTTAGGTTCTAAATCCTTCTCATGCCATACTATTTCCACAAAGAAAAGGAGGTTTCTCTGCCTCTTCAGTGCACTTGAATGCAGCACCCTTTTTGCTGACCTACATCTGCTTCCTATTCATCTGACCTCTGATGCTGTCTGTCCTGGTCTCCACTGTTAGCTTTGGTTTATCTTCTAAATAAAGTTCAAAATCCTCTGCTTACCTATATTCGCCCCTTGCTGCCTAGCCCCTGCCTGCCCCGCAATACTGTTCTATTTTATCTTTCTCAACATACATCTAATATTTCTCTGGATGTCTCCTGGGACATTAAGTTGTTCAGTGAAACACCACAGAAATAAACAACATCTCCCTGTTTTTGAATCAGAAACTTTATGGCAGGAATTTTAATTTGGTGTGTTAAAAGTCTTTGTTCTGTTCCTGGCACCATTGCTTGTGCTTGTTACACATGTGGCAATTTCCCAGTTTCCTAGTTGTGACATTTACCGTGTAATTCATTCAGCAACCTGAAACATAAAAACGTGTTAAATTAGTGCTCTGTAAAGACTTTGAGGTGCCTTACAGCCTGGTGTTTTAGACTCCTTCAGAAACCACAACTTGATGAAGAACCTGGTCAGTTTTTGTGTTGAACGTCTTCAATTTGTAGTGGCTTTCCTGAGATTGAAGTGCTTGCTGTGTCACAGAGCAAAGGTGCAAAGCCTTGACATTAGTATGAAACTGACTGTTCAAGATACGGTGCTCAAAAGCTAGGAATTCTCCTGCAAATTGGCTGTTCTAAGGAATCACTTTTCTCATTTCTCACTTCCTCTGTGTCAACGCAAAATAACAACAACATCCAATTAAGATTAAGGGTGGCAATTCCACAGCTGATGTAAGAATATTTTTTTTAATGCATGTAATCAGTGTCCTCTAGTTAAACTGTAATTAGAAAGTGATTGTGTTGAGAATTTGGGCATAAGTAAAGAAAAATGGATTTTTTAAGGATAATCTTAAGTACACAGAATCACTACAATTATTTGCCAAATGTGGAAATCAAGTAAAATCTCATGCTTGAAGTATTTTTAGGGATTGTAAGATGACATTATGAAGAGGTTATTAATCACATTGCTTAACAGTTGCATGACTTGGCATTTTCAGTTGGCTCAGAGTAGGTAAATGAGGTGATGTGTGTGCAAAGAAAGATATTTTGAACTTCATATGTATCTCAGTGAGCTCTTGGGTTGATTGTCACTGCTCTGAAGCAAAGTCTTAAGGTGATGAAATCATCAGGTCGTTACTGAATTGTAGTCAACCCCAAAATGACCTCCTTTCCATCCCGCAAAGTTCTCAGAATGAAATGGATAACGAAACAAAGAACATCACTATGACATTGTATGAAACCAGGGTTTGCTCACATCTTGAGTAATGTGTGCAGTTCTGGTCTCTCACCTTAAAAAGGAACTGATAGAGGTGCAGAGTAGGGTAATAAGGCTCATCAGAGATCTGGAATGGTTCCTGCATAAAGAAAGGCAAGTAGGCTAGGGCTTGTCAGCCTGCAAAAGGCGTGACTGGGAAAGAAAGAACGTATCAAGGAGAAGCTGGAAGGGGTTGATTTCTTCGTCTCTCCAGTACAAGAGAGGGGCATCAAGTGAGGTAAGCAGGAACTAGAATAGATGGAAGAAGCTAGTAGTTTGTGCAACAGAAAACTGAGGTATGTAATTCCTTATCACAGGGTGCTATGTACTGAAAGTGTATACTGGTTCAAGAGAAATTTGGATGAGTTCAAGGAAAATATCTACTTGAGAGTCTTTCTTAATCTACAGAAACCATGTCAGGAAGCTTTTGAACTGAAAATCATTGCTGTGCATCTGCTCGCTGTTAGAAACAGGATACTGGCTGGGCTGAATGGGCTTTTGGTCCATGTACGGTTGTTCTCCTGTCCTTGTGTCTTGCTGGAAGTGGACTGACCAGGCTAACTTGACAGTGTACTGGACCCAACAATAATTCCTATATGGACTCAACTACCCTATAGTTTGAATGATAATGGACTAATATGCGTGAAACGGTACACAAAATTTCACGTGTCGCAGAGGGTTTAAACTGGCGTATATGACTTGTTTCTTCGAATATCCCGGAGTAATTAAGCCTTTGTGACTTTACTGCCTGTTACATGTTTATGTTTTGGGGCTTTTTTCAGCTTTATGATTTCATTAATAGAACTATTTTGTATATAATTTAATTTTAAGGAAGAAAAAAAAAGAAAAAATACAGACTGTATGAGCCTCAGAGTTCTGGAGAAAACAGCTGATAAGATCAGTGGAATTAGTTAGATTTTCCTTTGCTATGTGACATCCTGTGTAGCATTTCACATCTGTGGAAAAAAAGATGCAAAGTACGAGATGTTGTGTTCTTCTATACTGTGCAAGTGGTGACACATATAGGCAATGGAAAATGAGTATGTGAAACAATAAGGGCACTGCAAACTGCTCCTAACCAGGTGTCTTGCAGAAGCTTTTTTTTTTTTTGTGTACTAATTTTTGCTCTTTCTTGAGACATTTCTGCTGAAAACCTTAAGGTAGATGTTTGTTCTTTAAAAGGAACTTTATCTGAGTAATTTAGACAGCGGGTGCATAGCTGCTGGTTACAGCTGAGTCAGCTGAAGAGACTGCTGCCCCAGTTGATCTCATATCTGTCACCTGGGCTGCTATCTATCCCATTCTACATGGCTTGGATAAAAAAACCATTTTAAATAACAGGCATTTGCAGGCTCAGGTGTCTTGACTGAAGTGGATTAGAGTTTCATAACATGCAAATTGAAGTGGTTGGTAATACCTTGTAATGGGTGGTAGTGATGGGTTGAAGAAAATAACCTTTCAGGGATGTAGTTTGAGCTGGAAGGGCATCATGAAAGTAAAGGTTTTGTTCACATATGTTGCACACACTGTACAACAGTTTGCTGATGCAGTTATGCCAATGGACCCAAGCAAACTCTTTTTGCAGGAGACCTTGCTGAAGTTCATGGTGAGTTTATAAAAAACTCACTGTTGAGTTTTATATTTTTTCCTCTTCTGCAGTTGAGTATATAAACTTTACAAAGTTTATACTTGTAGTGTACTTGTAGCCTATCCCCATAGCCCATCTATGGGGATAAGCTCAGATGGCTGGAAGTGTGTATGCAGCTATAGATATTTAACCTTATAGATTTTTTCACTGTGCATGTGGTGTGACATTCCCAAATGCTATTGTTTTCAGAAGTTTATTCCCAGAATTAGGGAAATCCATCCAGTTCATCACAGCTGACTTGCAAAAATGAGTTGATGGTGAAAGAACCAAAGCGTTTTTGTAATCCACTCTTTTTTTTTTTTCCTTAAAAAAAAAAAATATGTATTTTTAATCAAATTATATTCAGGGAGTCTTTAGCTTTGGCTGCAGGGCCCTAGGGCATTGGAAATGAGTGCATGATTTTACCCAAATGCTTGAGGATAACAACACTAATGAGGTGAGCAGAGTAGAGGTTTAGCAATAAGGGAAGACGTGTGTCACTGGATTGGCAAGAAACAGCAGGGAAAATGCTTTGTTTGAGGAGCAAAGAGATTCAGGGTGTATGCTCAGGGTGAGGTGTGAGACAAAACAAGGCTGCGAGGTGCTGAGGTGACTTGGAAGGATAAAGCGGGGTGAAGAGAGGGAGCAGAAAGAGATGTGTGCCTGGACAAGGTTGTGTTCCACCGTCTGTTTAAAGTTTTAGATTTTTGGGGCAGTGGCTTCTGTGCTGCCAGGAATGTGTGCTGGGGGAAGGGCACACCAGCATGTGCGTTGGAGCCTTTGGTGCAGCTGGGTGTAAAATGGCTATTATGTAAAAAGGGATTGCAGATTGCAAGAGCTCTGTTTAATGCCAGTGGCTGTGTAGCCTGGGGCCCTTCGGCCCTTTCAGGTCATGGTCTGTTTTGGCAGGAATGATTCTGTGTGTTTATAAACATTTTATTTGGATGAAGCATCAAACAGGAAAAAAAACAATTCCTGCCGAGAACTTTTCATACCATTCTGGTTACCCATACTGCTTGTCTGAGACCGCAGTGCTCTAACTTACTAGGATGGTGCCTTACCCCAGTTTAGGTCGGCTGATTCTGGGTGAAGCTTCGCTCCCCATTACCAGTGCAAATCCTTTTCGTCTTTAATTTTTGCCTTGAGTCAGTGAAGGCCCCGTGCCATCATGTCTCCTGCTTGGCTAGGCTTTGCCTTCTGCTGCTGCAGATCCGAGAGCTTGGCAGTAGTTGAAGGGGGCTTTCTTCTCCGGGAAGAAATGGGTGCGGAAGTTGCCTTGGCTTTCGTGGCCCTGGCAGCTGCGTTATTGTTGGATGCCCTTTTTGTAGGTGGCTGTTAGTAAGCGGGCTGCTTTGCCTGAGCCTCAGTAAAAATGACAGCCCGGGAGTAAGAGAGGTGGTATTTCTGGTAGAGGGCCAGGCAGGGCAGCGCTGGGGACAGGACTTGTGCACCGCTTCTCACCTGCTCGCTAGCATTGCCTTCCGAACGATGACATCTTCAGTCTGGGAATAAGCCTGGGTGGGCCAGTATCTGCGCTCACCGCTGAGCTGGGGGTGCGGAGCTGGCTCTGGCGCCTGGTCCCACAGCGGCTGGGGTCAGGCTCTGTATGGGTGGGTTAGGCGAAGACTTTGCCCCTTTTCAGGCTTCATGTGGTCTGTGGAAGGGAAACCTTTTGTGCTTTAGAGTTGCCCTTCTGTTGCCATTATCTGGAAGGAAAGAGATGAAAAGACAGCTGCTCTGTAAAGGGAGGAGGCATATGGTTAAGGTATTTTGTAAAACATGTGGCTTTCGGGCTGCGGGAAGAGCAGCTTTTGTGCTAAGGTGACCTTCCACTACTCAGCATCTCCATAGTGTGAGAGCTTGTTCTGGAATAACGTTGTGTTTTGGTACATAGGATGCAAATGTGAATGAAGTTCAGTGGAGTGTGTGGTTCTTCTGGACATCGTGGGGAAAAGGGAGCATGGGTAAAGTAATAGAGCAGCTAATTTCTCAAGCTTTTCTGAGGTTTGGTGCGTTGTTTGGGGGGGAGGTTTTAGGTTGTTTTGTTGGGTGGGGTTTTGGTGGTGGTTTGGTTTTTTTTTTTTTTTAGGACAAGTGAAAGGTTTAGGAGGGAGGTTGTGTTTGTTCATAGTAGTACAGCTCTTCAAGGTTGTCAGGTTATATTATGTAACTGCCAAAATTCCCAGCTTTTGTGCCAGGTGCTCTGTGTCAGTAGTATTAGCAATAGCCTCCTGGAATGCTTTGCACCTGAGTGGTTCCCTTGCAAAGATGCCTGCACGTAACCTTGATTTTAATGGGGTAACTTGATTTTAATGGGGTATTTCTTAGATGACTAGAAGCCTGTGTTTCTGTTCAAAACAGGTCTTCCAAAATAGGTACCACCACGTTGTACACTGTTCTGGATTTTTCAACGTTAACTTTCATATTATCAGGCTGTTCACCCTTTCATGCACATCTTACCTGCGCAGAAGATAACATAGAGGTAGACTGTAGGTGCTTTGTAGAACGCCTCTGGAGTGATGTGCTCATTAATCAGGAATAAAGTGGTATTCAAAAGAAGCAAAGGCAATCATAAGGACAATTGAACTGAAATCTAATTATATCAGTGATAACTGTGAGTTATAATTGAGATTGTATGGGCCTTAGAATTCCTGACTTTCAAACATGAGATTTTTTCCAGTTACCCTGTTCTGTAAATGCTTTTCCATTTTTTAGTGTGGTTTGTTCTCCTTTTGCTCTCAGGGACTTTTCACATTTTTGTTCCCCAAATATGGTACTTAAACTCTTGCGAAACAGAAAATGAGAAATAGTTGAGAAAACTAAAGAGTAAAGGAGTAGAAGTTGCCTTACAGTTTCTGCATGGTCCGGTCCTGGTTTTCTAGGTTACCTCATAACTTCTGAAAATACATGAGGCTGTCATGTCTAAACCTAAGTGGACTGTTGTTATTTCTTTTAAGTAAGACTGTGGCAGAGAAGCATCCAATTATTTATTCCCTTCAGTTTATTCACGGGCTACTTAATTGCCTTCTGTTTTCTCCTTTTCTTTGAGAAATGCCCTGGTACATAAGGAATTTTAGCGGCATCCTCCAAGGATATGGGAATTCTCTTGATGAACTTCAAAGGTATTTTCTAGAAACTTACAGTCTTTTCAGAGACTGTCGGACTGTTGGTCAGGCACAGTGTTCTGGATGTTGACCACTGCCAGCCTGGATCCTTTAGGAACTTACTGTCATGGAGACCGCATGATTTCTGATGGTATCACAACCCCACCTTCTGCTAGCATAGAGGGTAGAGTTGCTTCTCCTGTGATATGGCTGGGAGTTGGTTATTTGGGATTGCTTGTCCAACGTCAGACAGGAATCACAGAGTTGTTCCTAGCTTTCTAGGTCTTAAGTTAGCAGTAGGCTATCCTCCACTCTGTAGGCTGCCTTGGTGCTGTCTGTGAATAGTGTCTGAGGCAGTAATGTGAGCACATTTGAGCGTTCAAATATTTATAAATGACTGAAACTTGTGCTGAAGCCAATAACAGGAGTCACTGCAGATGGTGGAGTACCGTATTATCAACAGTTGTGCTCTCTCTCCACCCTCTCACTCCATTCAAGCTGGTAAGATTGGAACCACAGTCATTAAATTTTATTGCTTACAAAGAAGGGAGAACCTTTACGTTGCAATCAAGAACAGGAAAAAAAGACAAATATTGTCAACTTGCTTGCCAAGATACTTGGGCTGAAGGAACTGTCTGAAGTGAATTCTCTCAAAATATGTGTGTATTTACAGTATAGTGAGCACAGAGATTGGCAGCAATGTGGAGTTTTCGGAATCCATAAAGACTCCAAGGCATTGCTTTGATTTTTTTGTTATTGCTGTTTTTGCTGGCTGGCTTATCCTCGTGTCCCTTGAAGTGTTTTATAATGTTCTGCTCTCCAGAACTGATCAACTGCAGGCTTCCCTGTTGCAGCACTTGGCTTTGGGTTCCTTGTAGCTCCAGTTGCTTGTTTGTGTTTTTCTAGGCTAGCTGAGCTTTTCAGAGTTGCTTCTTTGCTTCTTTCTCCTCCCAGAAACAGGCACTTGTTTAGTGCATATCTGGGGCGTGTTAGTGGAAAAAAATTATTGATTGCTGAGTTAATACTAGGAAAGAGTTAGCAGGAAGTAAGAATATCAGCCAGTGGAAAAGGCAGCAAAGAAGGCAGAAGGCCATCATCTGTCTTCAGAGGAGCTAAAGGAATCCGCAGGCTTCCACATAAATATTTAGATCTTTTAATTAGATCTTAGAGTGCACTGAGTGTTTCCTCTGGCGTATACTGTGGGGCAGAAATCCAGAGGAGCTGTTTGTTCCTTTCTTTGCCTTTGGTTCTGTTTCCATATCCTATTTGTTAATGCCAGTTTGGGCAATACATCTGGCACGCTTGTTCAGCAAAGGCAGCTACAGATTGAGCAGTGTGAAGCCTTCTCTGCTTTTGGCAAGAGTCTGAATGCAATTTCAGGAAAAATTACTTCATCAGAGTCAGTCCGTCGGAGGTATTTCCAGTGGCAAGCCTTGCGGTTATTCCACTCACTAGCAAAGAAAATTGCAATTAATAGTGAAATTCATCCAGCCCAGAGGATGGCATTCTCCTTTCCTGTATGAAGGCTTAGCCCTTTAGTTAGCCATTCAGGATTTTCTCATCTGGCTAGATTTTGGTAGCAATCTTACCTCCTGTTTGTCTTGCGGGGTCTGTTAACTGTGCTTGCAGAGGCTGTCCATACTCGCTTCTCTTGCTGACTTGGAATAAGGCTGGGTGCTTCGGATGAGTGCCTGCCTTATGCGACCGGGTTTAGAGCGGAAATTCTGCCCAAAACATTTTCTCTTCTACTGTCAGTTTGGGAGGCCAGATCTTTCTGATCTCAGCTCAGGGGCTCAGTGAATGCTCTTTATACCTGGATTCCTTCATAAGAGTAGCCTGCTCAGAGTAGTGCTTTCAAATCTTATCTTTGATGAATTTTAAAGGTCCCTTGCTCTAGCTGGGTCAGACCTCCCTCCGTATTGGCTGCAGAATATCCATCTTCTTTGGCAGTTGCAGTCCACATTGAGCAGCTTTGTTCTCAGGTTATAAACACGAACCACTTAGTCAGTTTGCCCCTTTCACCATGACTGTAGTGTTTATTTCTGTTTCAGCGATGCTTTGCAGTCTTGCTGGAGAAGCTTTTGATCCACCAGCTTTCCGACTGAATTTTCCAAGAGCTAGTTTATGTGTTTGGGGTGTGTGTACTATGCAGTATTTCATGTTGGTAGCTTGTGTTTCTCCTTCCATGCGCGTGTTCCTTTGAAGTGCTTATTTTCTTATTCATCTTTTAACATCAAACTAACAGCAGACCTGTGGCACTAATCTTTTCAGATCATGTAACGGAAAGAATGCTTCTCGTTCCGGCAGCTGCAAGTTCCCCTTAGACAGCAGTCTCTGCCTGGTCTGAAAGCATCACTCTGTCAGTGAACAGAGTAACTGTATAGTAATAGTGTATGTATTTTGCAGTACTCTATTCTAGCATATTTTTGAATATGTATGTCTGGAGATCCCTAGTGAAGGAGGACATATTGAGACATTGTTTGGGGAGGGTCCTGCCTGAAATCTTTTCTGTGCTCTAGAGAACAAGTTATAAAACATGCAGTAAAACAAAGCAGAATTGTTTCTCTTGGTGTATCGCAGCTGGATTCACAGGGGAATGTTGTTCTAGTGTAGATATTTTTATCATGGAATGCAAGATGCAGTAGCCCCAGTATACCACTCTACAGCCAGGATGCCCTGCTGTCATAAACCACGCTCACCGCTATGGTGTCTGAGCAACTGCACTCTGCCTGCCTGAAATAAAACTTTCAGTTACTTAGCTGCATAGTTTCAGACTAGATGTGGCTTTATGAGTAACAGCCTGGTCTTCAGATTTCCGAAATGGAAAGCATTCATTTAAACTTCAGCAACTGTAACTAAGTAAATTGATGAAGCTGTGTTATTTAGATCTTTTTAAAATCTGAGGAGTTGGTCATTTGCAATGATGCTTCTTAAATGGGGAGAGCAATAAGAAGGACATTGGCTTCCTCCACTTCTTGCCTCATCAGTGACTTTCTGATCCCTGCAGAAGAAAGCTGTCCTGTGATTAAGGCCTTGGATGGGACTCTGGAGACTTACATGCTTAGTTCTCGTTTCTGCTACTGCCGTCCTGTGCGATTTTGAATAAGTTATTTAATCTCTTTAGGTCTTGGCTTTTCGTCTGTATCACTCCCCCACCCCAAAACCTCATACTGTCTTACACTTCTATTTATATTGTGTGTTGCTGCTTATTACATACATTTAATTGCACAATGTGACACCGTGTTCAATTGGATTTCTAGGTGCTGTTGCAATAAAAATGATAATCTTAACTGTATCTCATAAATCTGCCATACAGAGTGTGATTTAAACATAATTGGGTAGATTCATAGCATCTGTTTTCCTAGTCAGAATGACATCGTATCTTTGGTGGATATCAGAGGAGCAAGGAAGAGAAATGCTGGATATTTGAGTATAGTAACTAGTTTTGTTGACTCATTCATATTGTAGTAACTCTTCGCATGTAACTGAATGGAGTTTTTTGAATATTTGTTTCAAACAGCGTATGATTCTTTTGGTCAACCTGACAGACTTGGTGTGAGTCTAAGAGGTTTCTAAATCTGGTTTGATTCACAGATACTCTTACAAGAATCCTGTACAGTGAGGTTAGGAACTGCAGAGTTCTTCTAGAGACATTGATACATGCATTAGAACAACCACAAATGAGGAAATACCAACTGACTTGACAGTATAGCTTTCAGGTATTGGTCTGCCCAGTGTTTGATCCTTGCATTCTTAGCAGTGTTAGAGAATACTAAAGGCTCCAACTTCGGGTTTGTATGTTTTCCTGGACTGTAGCTACTAAAGTTTTCTCATCTTTATGCCAAGACATTCCTTGGCCAGTGGGATCATTCCACTGGCTTTTTTTTAAATGTGAAATTGGTGCTGATTTAAATACTTTTGTTACCAAAAAATCTCAGACAGTTTTATGTCCTGCCAGTGACTGGCCAGAGAATTCCTGGGGTGATGGGTGAGATGTAGCGATCTGCTTTCTGTACTAAGCCCTCAGTGCTGAAACTGGGATGGTACCTGAGAATTCTGCACAAAGGAAGCTAGACAAAGAGTTGTTTGAATGAGCCAGTAGTCTGTTTGAATTGAAGAAAAAGGACTTACTGGATGTAAATTTGGCAAGACGGTACCCTGTGTTGGCTGACCCCAGGAAAGGGTAGGGATGCAGGGAAATGAGCCATGGGACGGAGGTTGCATTCTGTGTACTGGAACTGTCTAGTTCCTTTAAGTTTCTTTCAATGTAAAGATTTTTGAACTGAAACATTTGTACTGAAGTTTTGCCAGCAGTGAGAAATGGTTGTGGACGTGGATCCTGAAACTTGGAACTATGGTTATTTGTCAACCTGTGAGTAAATAGGGTAGATGTTTATATTGGGGCACATTCTGTCTGTGCCTTTCTGTGGAGTGTGTCTGTCTAGCTCTTGGTCTGTGTTTCTCGCTCTCTTTTTCTCTTTGTGCCTCATGCAGGCCCTGCCATGAATTTTCTCTGACCCCTTGGGGCCATTCCCACATGAAGCTTTGATGTGTGTGCCCAGAGCTTGATTGACAAGGAAGTTTCGGTGGCGGCTGCAGGGAAACGAGAAAAGGGCAGGGCTTTGAACTAAAGGGCTTTGAGCTCTGAGATGCTGTGCTTACTTATCTCCTTCAGAATGTTAATTATTTACCAAGATAATTGGTTGGGAGGGGAAAAAAAGAGAGGGGAGGTTATTAAAAAATTCCAACACTAACACACTACAAAAACCTCATTTTCCAACTTGCAGCTGGCATGAAAAGGATGTTGTGTGTAAAAAGGCTTGAGTGTAAGTGTGTTGGGGGGGGGAGGGGGGCTATTTAAGGCACCCATTTCCTAAATAGAGGGATCCCTTCAGACGAATGCAGCGGAAACATCAAAGCTCTTGCAAGAGTTTTCTCTGGGGTTTCTAAACAGTGTCTGGTACTTTTTAATTAAAAAAGTTTATGGAGAGCTGTCTTTGTGACTGGAGCAGGCAACCTTAGACCATGTTGATTGAGGAATGAAATGTTAAAAGACCTAATAAATAAAGATTTCTGCTAAAATGTGAGTTCAAGGATGTGAAGATGCCTGGGTACTTTAGCAGGAGTTGAGACTTGGAGTAGACTGATAAATGTCTCATGCCCCAGCAGCCTAATGTGATGTAGGCCGTACTGTATGTGAAGGTCTCCTACAGCCTTTGGATTAGTGTCAAAACATTTGTAATACCGCATACTCATTTTAAGTTTGTAGTCAGGAAGATAGGTGAAGCTGGTTTTTTTTGCTTCCAGTTAATACGGTTTTATTGGTCTCTGTATTAGGTAGCAATCCACAGGTTCCTTTGAGTTCTACTAATTGCTGTGCTGGATCAGGTCCAAGGACAGTCATTCCAGTATCCTGACTGTGCTGATGGTGGCAACAGAGGTTCAGGAAAACTCAGGAGCAGGCAGTCTGCCTTGCACAATTCACAAGTATGCATTAATGATGATACAAAGAGGGGCAGTTGCTTGCTTTTAGCTATTTATTTGTTTATTGGACTAAGGTGAGAAATTTAGTGTTACTGTTTAACTGGAGTAAGTTAAATCTGTAAGTTTCTGGCTGTGACAGTACTTACTTCCTTTACACTATGATGATCTGGTTTCTTTACCAGTCTCTTAGTATAAGGCCTTCCAAAAGCTTAAAATAATTGTTTCAACTAGTTTTTCTTTATGTATATTATACTGGTGGTATTCCAGTAATAAGTATGATACTTTTCTTTCAGAATCCTTACTGATACAGCTGGTTACACCATATTGTATTAATCCTCTGCATATCACCTTCAAACCCTTTTAAAAATACAAGCCTGTGCTTGCTGCAGTGTCTGTTTTTAGCGTGAAGCTTTCAATCTCTTACTCTGCAGTCCCTTGAGAGCACTTGGGTGTACCATCTGGACATGGTGATGTAGTGCTTGTTAAGGTACTGCTTAGTTCCAGCACCAGTTTTTCTGCTGCTTCAGTTTCTTTGAGGGTGTGGTGTCATACTGTAAGCGCTGTAAGTGGCAGGGCAAGCTTTGTAGGTAGGTACCCTCCTCACTCACCTGCAGCTGCTTTTGTGATTCCTCAGTTGAACCGGTGGGACTGTGAGTCCAAAGAAACCTGCTCTCCCTGGCTCTGCGCAGAGCAGAGGGATTCGGACTAGGCAATCTTCAGGTGTTCTTTCCACCCCCAGCTGTTCAGTGATTCAGTGGTGGCAATGACTGACATTGCTCGGTATTTCTGTCCTTGTAGCTGCTCGGGTCTTACGCCGTTGTGGTTTGTTACAGATCGAGAACAAAGTTGCCCTTCTCCAAGTCTCCTTGATGTTGAAACTGACCCAGAGAATTCATTGAAATTTTCTCCTTTAATTGGACTCCTTGATCTTAATAATGGGTTGTCCAATGAATTATTTTAGGGACTTTATCTGAACTTCTTATTGTAACTTTTTGTTGGTTTAATCCTTGAATTGTATTTTAGATCTCTGAGTTTCCTTCTCTAAACCCGTCCTGCTGCTTTATTCTTTATTATTGACCTTAGAAGTATTAGCTGCCAAAGTTGAAAGATCTTTGTTATTTTTTTAATTATGGGTAAATTTCAACATTTTCTAGTTTGCTTTAATGCTTGCTTTCCTGCTTGCTTTTTTTACTTAGGGCTGCACAGCATTTCTAAGACTCCATTTTTCCAAGTAGTGTTTATTCAACATCTAAGGATTCAATAGCTAAGGATTTTACTTCAATTTCCTCTGACAGCCAGGTCTTTTATTGGCATGCTTAATGTTGTTAACTCTTTCTTTCTACAATACAGCTGTTTTATGTCTATGTTAATTGTTCGTGAATCTTCATTTCTTACGGTGTTGAATTTTATTACATTGTGATCATTGTTTCTTACTGGCTTGAATCTGATCCCGTATATTACTTGGGGCTAGTTGAACATAATTTCTTTTATGTTTAGAATTACTTATCATTTGAGCTACTGACAAATTACTTCTCCACAGTATAATGTCATTTCATGTGGTAGTGTGTTGAACATAATTCATATTTGTATTGTATTTTATTCGGTATATATTTATGGAGAGGTAGTTGAATAAAGCTATTTAGCCATGACATAAGAGACTTGAGTGTAAAGCAATGAAACTTCGGGTTGTGTTGAGTATTTAAGCATAATTAAAAGCATAACACAAAGCTTCATCATTTTGATTTGTTGCTATTTATAATCAGAGAAAAGCAAGCCAGCCACTATCTGGTGCGTTACATTTGAATAACTTGAGAGACATCAGTTGCCATCTCATTCTTCCTGTGTGAGGGATATACACCTTAGGATGGGGGAAAGTGAAGTGTAAAGCACTGTGGTAAATGTACAAACAGGTTCAAATAGGAACCAAGCCTGTTGATTAGGATTGTAGACATTGCACTTTTCCTTCCTTTTTTTTTTTTTTTTTTTTTTTTAATTTTTACCCCCTGCATCCCCCTGCAGAGTGTCTCTTCTCTCTGGAGTGATAGTTAATGGTGCAGTGGCAAAAGCTGACTCTGGCTTTATTGCACTTCTGAGTTGCAGAAGGAAGAATTTCTTCTCTTAGATTATGAGCTAATGGGAACTCTGTTTAACGGGGTTTTTTTGTGTATGCATTTGGCCAGAAATTGCTGCTTGTTGTTGAGTGCTGAAGAGGTAGGCAAAGAGATAAGGTTGAAGGCAGTGCGGTGCATGCCTTCCTGGGGCTATTCCCAGTGAGACAGGCAGCGTCTCCCATCTCTCCACTGATGTGGTCAGCCAAGGCACTGTGGCACTATATGGAGACCGTACTTACAAGATCACAGACTCAATAAATTTACATACTTTTAATTTACTTTCACTTGAATCAGTGTTTCATGTCTGGGGGGGGGGGGGGGGGGGGGGGTGTGGGGGGGACCATCA
>JAVJGJ010000001.1:126181201-126192725 GCA_035590215.1 Microhierax caerulescens
TCGGAAGTGCGAGGGACGACCCCGCGGGGGGGGGTGCGGGCGCGGGCCGCCGCGAGGTGCCGGTGGCGGGACTGGAGCAGCGCCCCGCCGGGCTCCCTCCGCAGCGCGCGCAGGGGTGCCCGCGCGGGAGCGGTAACCGGCTGGTTAACTTTTTTTCTACTCAGGCGTAAAACTTCTGTTGCATGGTCTGTGCTCCAACACCTCAGTCAAATCTTTGGATTTGAAGGTGAGTCCGTTCGAATACGGCGGAGATGCAGGCGGGAAGGCGGAAGGAGCGGGAGCTGGATCCCGGTTCAGGCGGTCCCGCTGCGGGGCGTTCCACAGACGTACCTTCTGCAAAGCTCTTGTTCCCGAGTAACTCAGTTCTGGCCTCCTTAACGCCGTGTTGTGACTTTCCAAAGCTACTTTGCGGCTCTCCTTTTTAATTTGGTTTTAATTTAGTTACTCTGGTTTGATAGGAAGTTATGACTGTATATCTTTTCGGCAGTTACCGTTGGTCAGATGAGGCGCATGTACGCTTTTCTTTGGGTCCCTGCATTAATCACTGAATTACTAGTTGTTTGATTTGCACTTCTGTAGAGTTTATCCAGCTTGCCTGTGTCTTTCAGGTACTCTGGGCTTGGAACTAAGCGCCTACTTTCAGAAACGATGATTGCTCTACTCCAAGAGTGACTGTGTTCCTCTGGCACATAGCTATTCTCTTGAATCTACGGTCCCAAACTGCATACACCTTTCTTTCTTATCTGTGCTGGTGCTAGCAGAGTCCTTTTTAATGGCTTGTGTTGAAGTGGTTCTGCTTAGCTAGAATCAGCATTTTCCATCCCATTGTGGGCCGTGCAGATCCTATGCTATTCTGTGATTTTTGTGAGCTCTCAGTCGTGATGCCTCATAAGACTAGCAGTGTATGTATCCACCATTCCCCCTGGGGTCTTTCATTTTCTGGAAAGCTGACTGGTACATGAAACAAGTGTTTCGTAAACCGTCTTTGACAGGCTGAAATCAGCATTATAGGTGGGGTGTAGCTGGTGGTGTTTGATGGGATAGCTTGACTGGGGCAGGGCTTAGCCTACTGACCACCTGGGACTTTTGTTTCAGGGAAATAACCTGCGAAACGTGGGAGCTGAGGCTTTGGGAAAACTTCTTAAGCAGAACAAATCCATCAGGAGGTAAAAATTTGTATCTGCCTGTCTTTCTGTTGTTCCTGCCAGATGATGCACAACATTAGAAAAGGGCCGAGCGTGTTTTTTGTTGGGGTGGTAGGAATGTCAAGTGGTGCAATTTCTTGTAAGGGATGGGACAGGTTAAGGAGTGAGAACTAGAGGTGCCATTTTAGAGGATGCAGGGCCCTAGCACCATCCTGATCTTAGAAACTGGGTCAGTTAGCAGAGCTGGGTGTTCAAATGTGTACTCTGATCCAGGTGTCATTTGACCTCTTGCAACTGTCTGTTTACTCCTTGAACTCCCATCCTGTCTGATTTTCCCTAGCCTAATCTTGGAATGGAACAGCCTTGGTGTGTGGGAGGAGGGCTTCTCCTTTTTCTGCCAAGGACTGGGAGCAAACAACTTTCTCCAGCGGCTAGACCTGCGCAATAACCAGATCAACCATCAAGGGGCTGGAGACCTGGCCATGGCACTGAAACAAAATGCCAGCCTTCAGGAGCTGGGTAAGAGTGACTAGTTCTTTGCCCACCTACGTATGTGTGTGCACATGCATGTGTCTTCAGATTTGATGCAGCCTGCCCTGATCTCTGCTAGCTGCTCAGTGTCATTCCCAGCTCCTGTCAGTCTGGAGTGCTTTGCAGGCTTTGTGCAGGGAGAAGTCGCATCCCTGTGGCCTTTGGAGAGTGGGAACTGTAACTGGAATCTCTGGAACCACACTGGCAGATGAAGTATTGTGTACTTGGAGAAGAACATTTCTTGGTGGAGGAGGGAATGGGTTCATTACCATGTGTGGGTGCTGTTGGCACGCCTCATGCCAGACTCTGAGATTTCACACTTGCTTTGCCCTTAGTAAGGAACTTTGCCAGAATTTCCTTCAGGAAAACACAGTTCTTGGTGCCGGTTCTTTCCCATCTGTAGATTCTGGTGGTGGAAGGAAGGCTCGAGAAATGAAAAGAGGCTAATCTGTGTACCTTTTGAACTTTACTGGCTTCCTGCGCTTCACTGCACTTAAGATTCATCCTTGCCTTTCCTGCTTTGTCTGTTGTTCTCTCTCACTCATGTGTCTTGAAAAGGGAGATAGCGTTCATCAGTGTTTGTGCTAAGACCGTCTGGGATCAGTTTGCTATGCTTGTAGATGTATTTGGAGCACGGTTTCTCTTGAGCCCTGTGTTTTTCAGCAGATGTGTGGTTACGGGGGTGAAAGTTTGCTGTCTTTGTAGATTTGCGTTGGAATAATATTGGGCTTCTGGGTGGCCGAGCTTTGCTGAACTGTCTGCACAGCAACAAGACCCTGAAGAGGCTGGAGCTGGCTGGGAACAACATTCCTGGTGACATCCTGAAAGCTGTTGGTAAGTATTACTTGTTGCACAGGAAAGAATCAGTAACTGCCATTTCAGCACTTGAGGGATTTGGGGCACTTGCTGCTCCAGAAGAGAGCTAGCTCTCTTCCTTTCTCAACAGCATTTACACAGTGCCGTACATTGCTTCCTCTTGTCCTTTAGCAAGGGCTGGTTAAGTTGGAAGTGCCACTTTTACCAGCAAGAGGTAAAAAATAATTTGGATTGAATTAGAGATGACTGCGTCATGTGAATGTGGGAGAACTTGAGACTCTAGTTTGCCTCTGAGTAGCCGAGTTTGGATATGATCAAAGCAGCATGTCCTTTGTTGTCCTACCCACGGTGGAGTTGAATGGCTCTCCTGAGGCTGGGGTCTTGATGACCATATACACTGTTCTGTTTGGTTCCACCCACCCCACCTTGTGTCTCTGAGGTGGGAGCAGTCTCTCTACCTGGGCCAGCCTGAGAAGGGCTGCTGTCCTCGTGCTTCTGATAGCCAGGTGTTATCCCGAGTGCTACGTCTTCCAGCAGCGCCTGCTGTTCTGTTGCATTAGAAACACGTGCATACTCTCCTGCTCTCTCTGTATCAGAACAAGCCACAAATCACAACCAAGACCGTGAGACTATCCTGAATGAGACCCAGAACCGAACATACATACTCAGCAAGGAGGTTTTGAGTCTGAAGGATGAGAAAACCAAGCAGGTCAGCAGTCTTACACATTGGCAGTTCAAATGGGGTAGCTGGAATCCTACACTTGCCCTCAGTGTCCCCACGAAACACTCAGTGACAGGATTATTGTGCACTTGAAGTTGCAGGTGCGTCTTTATGGGTGGGCACACAGCATAGTTTAGTAAATTGGGTCCTTCCTCTGAGCTAGGTTGCCCAGGAATCAAATCCATAGCAGTATGGGTACGGAAACATGCCCTGCTGAGCATATTTGCTCTGGATTCTGGAGGACTTCTAGTGATTTTTTCACCCATGTTTGTGCTTTATGTTCTTATGCAACTGGTTTGATGTTTTCAGAGTGGTGAAAACCTTGAAATGTGTCTGCTTTTCTTCTGACACTTAATGGTGCAGAGTACCTATAGCTGATTACCTCAGTCAGATGTGCTGATGAACCCGTCAAACCTCTAGTTTGCTTGCTTTCGGTAGAGCAGCTTGACCTGTCTTCAGCTGTCACTAGGAAGAGAAAGATGAGAAATGTAAATGCTCTTCAAGCTGATGCAGTTAGTTTCCTTACAGATGTTTGTCTTGTTCACAGTTCTTGGATTTGATGGACACTATAGATAAGCAGAGAGAAGAAATAGCCAGGAGTGGCAGGTGAGTTGCATTTCTGAATGCTTTCTGCTCTTTGATAGAATTGGGTCCTTTCCATTTCTTGGTAAAAATTACCTGTTGGGGTTTCCCCCCCACATCCTTTCTTTTTTTCCCCCCCCCCCAAATGCAGGATATCTGCAGCACGAGTCAGCCAGCTGCAGGACGCGTTGGACGAGCAGCACGCTATTATGAACTCACTGAAAGCCAAGTATGGAGGAGTAAAACCTTAGCCTTCCCTCTGTTCTGTGCTGTATAGGCAATGCTGAGCAGAACCATTCAGAAAAGGGATAATCTTGTAGAGTGCCTGGCTTATTTTTCGCTTAGTTCTGCAGTAGCATCCAGGAATTTCAGATCAGGCCTTTGGGTTTGTCGCGCTAGATATTTAGCCTGCTTTTAAGTAAAATTACAGTGCACTGGTGTAAAAGCAAGTGAATTACAGAGGGTGAAAAGGAAAAAAAAAAAAAAAAAAGGATTGTGGGGATGGGGACATGTTCCTTGCACAGTTCACAGCCTGGCAAGAGTATGTACCTGCTTCCTCTGGCAGTTGGCAATATCCTTCGAGAATCACTGCAGCTGTGGAGGAACCTGACCAGCAAGACTGTATGCTTAGGAACAATGAGGTCGAGCTGCCTGAAAACGGTGTTAGGTTGTGTAGAGCCACATGCACGTGACAGTGGTTAGACTTCAAACATTGATGAGCCTCGCTTGTTCTATCCTGTTAGGTAAAGGTAGTTCCATTATGCCATGCCTCAGCGTGGTCGTGTCCCTCATGTACAGATTAAGCAAGTCACTCAAGCTACCTGTGTTTAAAATTCTATCCCTAACTGTAAAGAACCTTGTAGTGGTGTAAAGTAGCTAGCTTTGTTCTCCTGTGAGAGTGGGAAAATCCTGGAGTGGTCCAGGTGTGGAAAACAGCTCATGGAAGACAACATGGGGAAAACGCAACGAGGCACCAGAACACCAGGCTCTGAGAAATCCCAGGTCACTTACGTTTTGCAGAGACTGTTGGGCGCAGAGATACGCAGTGTCTTTTTCCCAGGGGCAAGAAAAAAAAAAAAATCACAGTATGGTTTGGGTTGGAAGGGACCTTAAAGATCATCCACCCCCTGCCATGGGCAGGGACACCTTCCACTAGAAGGAATTAAAATGCCTCATTTAGCAAGCCTGATGGCATCCACTGCCAAATATGCATTAACATCATGTACTGTGTGGCACTGAGAGCTCACTGGAAGTGTCTCCTTTATAAGGGACTCTGGAAAGTGTTTCTCTGTATAGGCTGCAGATGACTGAAGCTGCCCTGGCTCTGTCTGAGCAGAAGGTGCACAACTTGGGAGAACTTCTGAATGCTGTAAAACAGGAACAAGCCAGCATGGCTGAGTGCCACTTTATGGAGCTCCAGCAGCAGAAGCAGGTCAGCTGGAAAAGTCCTAGTCAGGTTTGAGAGCGGGGTGCCAAGTCATGCCTGGTTTGTGTAGATTTGGGGGATGCTGAATGGGGTAGGCAAGCATGACTTTTACAACCATCAGGTAGCGGGTTAACCACAGCTACCATGACAAAAATTCTTCTGTGGATGAGGTAGGTGAGTGCTAGGCATGAAGAGGAGCTATGGTGTTTATGGGGTAGATGGGATTTAGCTGGATGTGGAGTTGATTGGAGTAGGTTGGCAGTGCAAGAACTAAGGTGAGTACAGGTTCTTAATTTTGATTCTGTTTGCAGAAAGGTGCTGATCGGGAAGGCAAGCTTTTGTATGACTTGTCTGCTGCCAGTGAGAAAAATCTGCTTCTTAGAAACCAGGTAGGAAAGCAAGTCCAAGGCTGAGAAGCGGGAGTTTGGACATGCTTTACTTCTGCTCTGTATATATGTTCTTTACTTTGATCCTTGTTTGTGTGTCTGCTGATTTTTCTGTACAGCCAACTTTCTCTGCTAATAGGAAGAGAAAATCCTTTGTGGTGGTAATTCCCTTGTAGGTGGATGAGTTGGAGAAGAAGTGCAAAGTTCAGCAGGATCAGCTATTCCAGGTAAAACAAGACCTGACCAACACAACAGCAGAGCTGAAGCTGCGGGCCATGCAGGCTGAGGGTGAGTGGAGGAGCAGAAACGGCGCATGGACACCTATGGGTTGGGATTGCTGTCCGTGGGTCAGCAGTGCAAGGCAGCCAAGGAGAAAGGGTAGAAGTGTTTGTGATAGGGTACAGACATAGCCTGCGTGGCATGAATGCTGTAATTGCGATATGCCTGCTTTTAATCTGCAGAACACCTGGAAATAGAGAAGAAAAGATTTAAACAAAGCCTTGAAGACATGGAATCCCTTCGGGTAAAAGAGGTAAGAATAGGCACTCTGCAGCATACTGAGGTGAGTCTTTGGTCCTGACATACAGGTGCAACTGGAGGTTATTGCTGTCAGCTACTCTTAAACAAGTTTAAATATTAGTGGACTTGGTCTTAACTGTGGGATTAATAGGCCATTTCTACAAGCAAAGCCTCGCTTAAAGAAAAAAAGAGATGACAAGACGTTCTACTAGCTAGTAAGATTTTTGTAGCTTGCAAAAGTACGGACCAGAGTGGTACGTGATTCTACAAAAGAGGCTTGGAGGCTGACCCTTGCATCAGGCTTGCAATGCATAGAGGTAATTCTGAATAAGCAGTCCTGTCGTGCTCGCTGACATAAAGATGCATTAATGGAGGAAACTGAGGCATATGTGCTGTATGCAACCAGTCCTTTAACAGGGTTCAGCTTGCTAGTTCCTTCTCTGTTATGTTTCAGGGGGATTCTGTCTGAGTGCGGACAGGACAAGAGGCTGTGATCAATTCTCTTTTGGTGCTTATTGAGGTGTGGAATCTCTCAAAAATAAAATTATACAAATAGATTTTTCTGAAGATTTTGAAATCTTGTAAGAAAAGACATAGGCCAGGAAGATTTTAGGCACATTACAACTAGAGAATGCACCTCTGGTGTTTCAATATCACTTGAAGATCAGAGCTTGGACTCTGTATCTTTCATTTTGGCCTGGAAGGGATCTCTGTCTGAAGTTCCCGGTTTCTAGAGGGCAGATTCTATCTTTGTAACAGTTTCCTAGTGGATCTCTGAGGGAGGTAAGAGTTTTTCTTTGGTGGGAGGTGGGTCAATGAGAGGATGCTCTATCTCGTGCCAAATGGCCGTGCTGCTATGCCTGGAGAGACAAGTGGGTTTCTGGCACTTGCTTAAATGGTTTCTACTGCTTTGCAGGTGGGTCATATGGCACAGCACATTGAGACCAGTGAACGTTCCATGCAGGACAGGATCCAGAGGCTGGAGGCCATCAGGATAGCTCTGGAGGAGGTGAGAATGGATGCTCCAGGCATGTTGGAATGCTCAGGTAGCAGTGGCAGGAGAAGGCTTCCAAAGGAGCTTTGTGGAGTTTTCCATAGCTGGCCTGTGTAAAAGATTGTCACATGCTGTAGGGAGGAACAGAAAACAGCAGTTTACCAGCTAAAATTATTTTTCACTGCTTTGGACTAAGGAAGGAGAAGGTTCCAAGGAAACACTTCTAGAATCTGATTGAACAAAACCGAAGATCCCATTGAACATGGTCAGATTCTTACCAGGATTTGACTTCATGGGTTTCCCACGTGGTCCCAAGTAGCGTAGCCTGTTTTTCCTTATCTGTCCCCCAGCTAGATTCAGCACTGCCTTCTCCTGTTCCCCTGTCTTTGGAAGGCTTACCCTGTTACTTGCCCTCATATAACTGAAATTCTCATTGAGTTTAGATGTCGGTCTTGGGGTGAGAAGAGGTTATGTAGCCTAGGTCTGTTTTCTCTGCCCCTGAGTGAGAGAGACAGCTGTGTCACATTGTTGTCTGTGATGGGAAGCTGCTAGTGTTTTCTGGCCAGTGTTGGCAGTGATGCCGGTTCTCTTGCCTGGAATTATCTTTCATGTTTCTGTGGGCAGGAGCTGAGCCAAGTCAAAGCAGCTGCACTTGCTGAGCGAGGCCGTGCCGAAGAGGAGTTAATGAAAGTCCGGAATCAGGCACGGCTGGAGGAGGTAAGGCCAAGACCTGTCTGTGGACACTGCCTCTATGGGAAGGAGTGGATTTGGCTGCCTAGCCTATGTGTTTTTGTCTTGGGGAACTGCTGAGTAACTCCCTGCTCTGGGTTTCACTGGCCTGCAAGTAGTGTGATTTCTGAGCAAGGAGTTCTGAAAAGGCTGCTTTTAATTGTCTCCAGAACGTAACCACTGTCCCCACCTGCTCTGTGCTTCCCAGTAGTAATGGAACTGATGGGAATCGTTCTATTTAACAGAAGCTCTCATGGGCTGCTCCTTTCTCTGGACTTAGAGCAATTTCTGCAGGTCGCTACTGCTGCCAGATTTAAAAAAGTCACTGTAGAATTGAACTTTGTGAAAATGGCAATGAGGTCAACATCCTGTGAAAGGGAACAAGGCGTAAGGAAAACACACCAAAGCTATTAAAAGTGTTTACTTATATGTAACATCACAAGTTACATTTAACAAGTTACATCTAACATTTACTGAGTTAGAAACGTATAAAAGCTGCATTGTGTGTGGTGGGACACAGCAGTTGCCTAGCTGTGTAAAGCAGTGCTTCAGAGCCATTTGGGATATGGGGGAAGTGAAGGTAGAGCATTAATTGTAACCATTGGCAGTGGTGTTGGTGCTTCTGCCAAGGACATGCCTCTATTTCTCAGTGAGTGAATTGGGCCTTGCAGCATCTCCACCAGAATGTTTTCACTGGCAACAGAAAGCAGCTTAGATTCACCCCTGAATGCAAGAGAGAAGTGCCGTATCTGTTATGGCTAAGTCCTGTGCTTGTTCTTTAGTGCCAGTTGACTCAACCAAGGATTTGCTTGGTTTAGAACAAAAAGCTGAGAGTCCCTTTGCAGGAATGGAATGGGACTGAGGTATTTTCCTTTGTGTGTCACAGCGGCAACAGCTAGAACACCTAGAAGAGAAGCTGCGGCTGATGACTGAGTCACGAGATGAAGCTCAGAACTGCTGCATTAAGCAAAAACAAATGATTGCTGAAGCCCAAGCCAAAGCCAATCAGTTGAGCCTGCATGCTGATGGACTCAGAAGGCGGCTAGAGGAACTTCAGCAGGTAATGTGGACTGGAGTAGAGATACAGTCACCACAGGGGCAAGACAAGTTGCTGAAGTTGTTTGGTTATTCATGGGCTTCTCTTTGTATGTCAGGACCTAAAGAGTAAGGAAGAGGAGAAAGTGACAGAGGTTAATAAAGTGAAAGTGGAATTACAAGAGCACATTGGACACCTGCAGGCTGAACGCACAGCACAGGATGGGCTGAGAGAGAAGATTGCAGCCCTGGAAAGGCAGCTGAAAGGTGATGGATCCTTTCATGCTTCACATGGTAACGCTGAGTTATCCAGCAGTGGGCCTGGAAGTGAGCTGCACTTACAGGTGGCGACAGCAGTGCTTCCTTGCCTGTGCGTACAGTTGTGAACTGTACCCTCCATCCTGATGTATTTGCAGGGACTCCTGTCCCCACTTCATAGAGACCGAGACTCGGATAACTACCCAGAACTGCACAGCAAGCAAAGTGCTTGGATTTCCTGCACAGTCAAGTGTAACATCTTGTTTGCGCAAAACCTCTCATGCTGTCTCATACAGCTTCTCTTGTGTGCCTGTGATCATCCTGCTTCTGTTGCTTTTGCCTGTAATGTGTTCTGTCTATTCTAGGGCACCCTAATTTTCTAATGCTGCTCTTATTTCACAGCCCTATCAAGTAGTCACCGTGAGGCACTGCTGGACAAAGAAAGTGAAATCTCTATGCTGCTGGAGAAGCTGAGAATGAAAGAGGCTGACATCTCCAGGATGAGGGAAGAAGAGGCCCAGCGAGCAAGTTTCTTGCAGAATGCCATCATGGCATATGTTCAGGGCTCCCCCTTGGGAACCCACAGTTCTAGGAAATAAGAGTGTGGCTTAAGGGATCCAGATATCTGCTGTCAGGAAGAGGGTGAGCAACTTGGGTACAGCCCCATCTAAGTGGGACAGTTTGTCAGAGTGGGGTGACACAAAGGCTTGCAAACACAGAAGATTGTTCTTACTCTTCAGAACTCTTTGCTCCCAGCTGCATAAAGGAGAGGAGGAAACAACCATCCAGGGCTGAGATGGAGGCTCGTGGATCTGAGTTCATTATGTGGGGTCCTTCCCCTGCACTGCTACTGTATTTGAACTAGTTTGTGTCCTTTTTATACAGCACCACTCTTTTGTCAGCATGCCCTGTTGTTACCGGGGGTCGTATGTTCCCTGGGCAGCGCTCCTTCTGAAGTGTTTTGTCTGGATGCCAGGGCTGTTCACAGTGAAACCTGATAAACGATGGGCACAGATGTTTACAGTTCTGTGTAGGTGTGAGCCATTTCCTTTGCCCATGGGGTCCTGAAGCTGCTGGAAACACCAGATCTTACCCAACTGTGCTTTCATACCCAGTGCTTACAGATGGAAGCAGCAGCTGGCTGGGCACACTTCGGCTCTTTTACTTTCCACAGCTCTGGCTGCAGCGATGGGTGGTAGGTGCGCATTTGTTATGTATGGAAACAGCTGTATGCTGTACATATGCTGTAATGTACGCAGAGGGAGACTGCTGTGCAGTGGCTGTCCATATCCATGTTGGGCAGCTGGGCTTTGGCCACGGTTCAAGCCTCTACAACACTGACTGGCATGGAAAGGGTGGGGTGGGATGTTGGGGGTCAGCATCTGTGCTTCCTCACTGTGAACTGCAACCGCTGGCTGGAGTTCTTGTGGCTAAAATGCATCCGGATTGCATTCCAGTGTGACAGAGGACAGACGGCAAAAACGCCCCGCTGGCTTCTCAGGATTGTGGAGCAGACAGTGAGTGCCGGTTTTTGGGCCTTACCCAGGAGAAGGTGCTGGTGACTCGCCACTGGGGAGCTGCTTCTCGGAGCACAAAGGGGAGAAGGTGCTTCCTTTTCCCAGCGCCAGAGTCCTCGCGTGGCCGGGAGAAAGGGAAGGGATGTGAGGGTCTGAATGGGAGGCAGTGGAGGCCTCTGTCAGGGCAGCGCAACGAGAGCCTCCTGATAGTTTCTCCAGTGAGTGTGGTGGGGGAGATGAACTCGTGGTGCTACATGCTTTAAGAGGCAACTGGAAAATGAAACTTTGAGTGCAGACTGATAGGTTTATGTTTGTGATTTTTCATACTGGGTTTTGCTCTGCTTTTCTAATAAAGAGCTGCTGCATTTGGCCATGACACTGGGCTGTAACAAGCTGGACGTTTGGCGGTGCGGAGGGAGGGCCCCCCGCGGCTCGCTGTCGTGAATGTCCCGCGTCCGTCCCGGAGCTGGGGCGCGGTTACAGGTGGGGAGCGGCGTGTGGCTGCAGATGGCGGCTCTGAGCGGCGACGGAGCCGGGGACCTGCGCGCAGTCCCGGGGAGGAGGGAGCCGGTGCTGGGCGGCAGGGGAGGGAAAAGCAAAGCCGGTTCATCGCGACGCGAGTTGTCGCTGTCCCTGGCGGAGCACCGGGAGAGGAGGCGGCACCCAAAAGCCGCCCGTGTGCGGGGTTTTGCTGCTGTATCTTCGCTGCTCAGCAGCTCGGGGCAGGTGAGGTGCAGCCGGGTTTCGAAGCCCGGTCCTGGCCGCTGCGAGTTGCCGAGCAGCGCCGCGGAACCGTTGCAGCGCACCCAGCGGCCGGGGCCCCGGAGCGGGCCGGGGGCTGACCGGGCCGGGGGGCGGGGGGGGG
>JAVJGJ010000001.1:126211272-126244522 GCA_035590215.1 Microhierax caerulescens
GATGCGGGCTCGCAGCGCCGCGCGACCCGGAAGTGGAAGCCGCGGCAGGGGGAGAGGCGGGGAGGTCAACCGGAAGCGGCGGCGGGGAGGGGAAGGATGCCGCTGCCCGTCCAGGTCTTTAACTTGCAGGTACGGGGCCGTCGCCTCTCGCCGCCTCTGTTTCCCCGGGGACCGCCGCGGCTGTGCTTGGCCGCCTTCCCGCGCTGTGTCTAGCAGCACGGCACGGCCCCGCCATGGCCTCCGGGTGGCGCGGTGCGGCCTGCCCCTCGGCCCCGCGCCCGCCTCTCCCCTGCGGGGAGGGAGCCGCTCTCGGCTGGCCCGGGCCTTCGCTCGCCTTTTCGCCGGGCCCGCCTGCGTCGCTTCAGCCGCCGTTCACGAGGCGCAGCGCCCAGCCGAGCGTCCCCTGCCGCTGCGGCGGCCCTCTCGCGTGGTTCTCGAGTTCTCCGTGCCGTGGTAGGGCTTGGGTAGCGGAGCAGGGTGTAAGGAGGTGGCGGATGAAGAAAAGCCGAGGGTCTGCAGCGCGGGGGAAAAGGCGCAGGAACCCACAGCGGGTCGGTTGATGTGCTGAGCCCGGACCTTAAGTAGCCGCACAGGTGATCCCTTTGCGAGTTGACTGCCTGTCTTACCTTTAGCAGCCAGCGCGTTCTTTGTCAGTGCGTGGGGGTGTGGAAAGTTTGTGTAGGATGGGGAGCAGTTCAGCATCCAGCTCAGCTTTTTGATCACTAACAGATCCGTACGGCGTCCTCTCCAGCGGTAGGTCACTCCCTTCCGAGTACAGCAGGAGACTTCAGCCCGAGTGTGAGTGCCAGCTTGTCAGCTTGTGTGAGGCCTTATGAAGAACCTTCCAACAGGGTGTCCTTCTGGGCTCAGAGAATGTTGGGGAGTGAGCACTGGTTTATTTGCTTTATGAGTAAGCTCTTAAGTAAACCTTGCATCTTGCTTCCAAAACAGTTGTCTTGAAAATGTCAGAACTTGGCGTGTCTTGGTGGGAATTCCAGCCCCCTTGTGTTTTGCCTTGTCTGGGAATTGAGAGAAGTACAGACTACAGCCTACCAGTGTATCAGGGCACAAACAGTTTTGCTCCTCCAGCTGGAGTTGCTGTTAGTTTCTGTAATGCTGATTTCTAAGGAGTCCCTATGAGGTTTTTACTATGGAAGGCAAACAACCTAAAAAAAAAAAAAAAGCAGCCCCAATAAACAGTGTTTATGATGTAAGAAAAGAGATAAAGTAGATAAAAATGAAAAAAGTAATCATCTCAATATATGGTGACTTAAATGTTTTTTATGCACAGTTTTCCTGAGTGGTGATCTGGACAATCAAACTTTTCTTTGCACCCTCCCTCCCTTTCCTTCACGCAGAGAGTAACAAACTAGGGAATGTACTTTTGTATGCTTTACTTGCTTTTGCTTCATGTTTTGGGAGATTTCAAGTCATTGTTGAGATATGTGTGTGTTTGGTACGTACCAGTCAGTGAAAGAATAAACAGGCGGTGGGTGAATACAAGATGCATCAATTTTTAGAGTTAGGAAATTCGGGTCTGCCCTATTCCTCCTCACAAAACAAACCAAAAAATAAAACCACCAACCCAACCTGCAACCCCCTCAATCTTTGATTGCTTAACAGTCAGCAAATTCAATAAAAACATGGAAATAGCATGGTTAAAACATGAAAAAAAACCCCATGGTGTTGGTGGGGGCAAGGTGTTGTCATTTTTGTTCTTTCTAAGTTCCACTCATGCAATTTACCCCAAATCAGGTAATATCTGCAGGTATTTGGCATTTTATAAGAAGACATTCAGCTTGGTTTTCCTGAGGTTGAATTGGTAACACCCAGGGAGAATGTTCAGCACACTTTTGACCAGGAGGAGGAGAAGTATTTTGTGCTGGCATACCAACTTTGTTTGTGGGACTGCATAGTAAATTGGTCTTAAATGGGAACCTGTGGAGGTATTGTATTGATGCAGTTGTACTAGGTCACTACTGGTATGATTCCTCATGTGCGTCAAAGCAGTGCAAGACATACTGGGAGAATAAAATTCTGTTGTTCCTGCAAAAGGGAATCTACCTAAACAGTTGGACTCGGATGGCTATAGTAGAATAGTTCAACTAATGGTAACTTTTTCTAGTGCAGATACATTTTTCCCCAGTGTTTGGTAGAAAGTGTGGAATTGCCATTCTGCATTCTATTCTTTACATTTTTTAATACTTCTAAAAAGTGGTGTTGTCTTCCCTCCCCCAAATATTACTTCTAAGCGTTAAAGTAGCTTTGAAAAGTTCTGGTGAGTTTTTTGGGTACTTTTTTTACTTTGGGAGCTTCTTGAGTGGAGTGTTAATGACTGCTCTTGCTCAAGGGAGAGAAATGGAAAGTCATTTGGAATTTAGCATGCATGCTCAGGATACTTTGCGGAATCAGATTTATTGACCCTTTCACTTTCTTGCTTGATAATGTACCAAACAAAATAAAATGCTCTGTGCAGATGCTAAGCCTTAGTGCAGCTTGTTTTAGACAAAGCATCATGCTGAGTAGTGGTGTTGCTAGAGAAAGTTCCTAAACGCATCTGAAGACTGCGGAGTGTTTTTTTCATTTTTAACGTTTAATGTGTATTTAAGCAAGTCCTTAATAGATTGAATCACATGCTTGTTTCCTGCTCAAGTGTAGTAAGCTACTTTTGACCTCATTTTGCTGTTTTAGGGTGCAGTGGAGCCCATGCAGATTGACGTAGATCCACAAGAAGATCAGCAAAATGCACCTGATATCAACTATGTGGTGGAGAACCCCACTCTGGTATGTGCTGGTTGGGGGCTAGTGGGTTACCTTTCTTGGGCATGGCCTCTTCCTTGAAGGCTTTTGAGAAGCTCTCTCATTTTACTCCTTGTCAAATTGTGATTTAGAGATTAATTGATTCTCTTCAAAGCAAGGTGGGGTAAGAATAGCAGTGATCTTTTCTGCAGCTCCTTGTCACGTACTGACCTCTACTGCACCTTCTGAGATGAAAGAGGAATTGCTGTTCTGTGACTTGTATGCTGCCTGTTTGACAGCTTTCGTTCTGAAATAGTTTGTACATCTCTCATTGCTTGCAGAGACATCATTCCTTTATTCTGAGGCTTGTTCTTTGAGGAGCAAGGCTCAGGTGCTTTAAGTACAGAATTCTTTCATTGTTCGATCCTCCGGAGACTGGCTAAACCCCTGTAGAGGCACAGTTGCAGAAGACTGTATTTACTTATATCACTTTCTTCAATTTTGAGTTAATGGTTTGAGATTTTGGCCAATTATTATATGTCATCTCTGTAACAGTGAGAGGTAGGTGCTGCAGAAGAGAACAAATAAGTTAATTGGAAAAAGTTAAAGCAACGTAAGAATTGCAAAATAAAACATTGTTAGGAAGCTCTGAATCTCACATAACCTCTGAAGCTTTAATTTGTTCCTCTTGTCCCTGTGCCTTCTAACAGTTGTCACACGGTTCATCATGTTTACTGCAGAACCCTTTTTTTGTTGTTGTTTTGTTTGGGTTTGGGTTTTTTTTTTGGTTGGTTTTGGGTTTTTTTCCAGTGTATGACCTGATACCTTGTTTGATTTCATTGCATTTCAATTCTGTTCTGAAGCTAGAGTGATGAAGCAATTATGTTGTGACCTTTATGCCTTTGTTATTACTATGTTATCTAAGTCTGCCACAAAAATTAGTGACTTTCTTTTCACCCTAGCTGATATGAAGGAGCATAATTCCCTTTTGACACTCAAAGAGCTGAGGAGTAAAATGAAATTACTCAGTTATTTCAGGAGTATTGTGCACCATCAGGCATGAAACTGTGGAAGAAAGAATGTTCCTGCCTTTGTATTTTTCAAGTTCTGTAGCAAATAAAGCATGAATCCTAAATACAAATTTTCAGTGCGCACAGTCCTGTTTCAGTCGCGGAGCAAGATTGTTCTTGCGCTGAATCAGGCAACAATCACGTTAGGAAATGCTACTGTGACATCTGTAGTCGTATCTTAATGTAGACATATGAGGGTCACGGAGTCAGACGTGACGCAGGATGCATATTAAATGTGGACAGGCAGCCTGAATCTAGTGTTTTCCTCCTGCCTGACTTTACCCTGAGCATTCTGCTACGGTTGTTTGCATGTGTACTTCTGTCTTCAGGAGATCTCCCTGCAATGCCGTATGGTATCTTTACTAGACATTTTGTGCTTCTCTTCTCCACCCCCAGCCAAGGCTTAAAATCTGTTAAGTGTTCAGAATTTAAACCTCAGATCCTTCCTCAAGGGTAAGGGACCCTATTTGTTCTCAAATAAGATGTTGTAAGAAATTAGTATGAGCAAAAGGACGCAAATTGCCATATGGAAGCTATTTTTCAAGTAAAAACCATCTGGGATGGTTGTCTGATTTAGGAAATTTTGGCTCAAATGATGGAATCTTGACAAAATTATTAACAGGCAATGTAATGGGTGCTTAAAGGGGGGGTGAGCTGATTAGCTTTAATGGACAGCATCACAACTGAAATAAAAAAAAATTAAATTGTAATGTACTGCGTATTTCTGAGGAAGTTGCTAATGTTTGAAGAAAGCAGAAATGGAATAATCTTACCTGCTTTTTTATTTGTCTGAGCCACGTTGCCCTCCACGAAGGGGTCAGGACTGCAGGAAACACACTGTGGGTCACAGTGCTGTAGCCTGACTTAGTGTTGCCATCTTTTCCTTCTAAGACCAGGTTTTGTTTGCAGGATTTGGAGCAGTATGCATCCAGCTATAGTGGTCTGATGCGAATTGAGCGGCTACAATTTATTGCTGATCACTGCCCACAGCTACGGGTGGAAGCTCTCAAGATGGCACTGTCATTTGTCCAGAGAACTTTCAATGTTGATGTGTATGAAGAAATCCACAGAAAGTTGTCTGAGGCCACCAGGTACTAAGAGATCATGGGAACCTGGGGAGAGTTTTTGTTTGAGTTAAGGCTCATGTGCCACAGTGGGGGACCGTGCACGTGTATTGCTAGCGTGTTCCTTATACAAATTGCCTTTGCCCTTATTCGATAGCAATGAAGTGTGTGTATTCAGGCCTAAGGTTCAATCTTTTTTAGAAGATTAAGCACAGAAGACATTATCTGATTCTGAAGTTTTAGTGTTTTAAAAGGCTACAGTTAGATACTGAGGAGAGTTTAGTCCTTGTGACTGCTTCAGATATTAATGAACATGGTTGTCTTTTTTTAGTAGATTATGGACACAAAGCCTCTTCTAGATGCTCTTGTGTTCATAAATGAAAACCTTACCTAACTGTTGGCCTTGCCTTGCCTTGGTATTCCCCCACACCCCACCCCCACCCTCCTGCCGACAAGAGGTTTGCTGTTAAAGGTAGCCTGTGATACTTTACTTATCCATCCCTACTTTCTGTCTTTGCGTTATTTTTGTTGCTATGCATATTTGTTGATTTCTTGTCTGTTTTGCCTTGGGAGTCTTTACCACTTACCTGTGACGGTATGTTTGTTCATTGTTTACTTATATGTGAAAAGAACTGTTGGTAAAAAACCACAACCAAACACAAAACCAAGAAAACCCACCCCACAAAACAATAAAACTCAGAATATATCTTTCCATTTACACTATTAGAAAGTGAGCTCAATGCAAGCAGATATGTTGACCTGAGCGGAATGGAAAATGAAGTTGAATAGTATCTGTACAGTGTAGCTTTGCTGTGAAGCCATTGCAGTACAGCTGGGGAGAGGACTCACGGACACGTGCACCCTGTGTTGCATGTGCAGATGTTTTACTGGATTCAATGACTCTTTATAGAGTTATTAAATGCTTTCATGGAGTGTAATATTTCTTTGCAGCACTGTTAGTAACTTACTCTCAATTTATTTATAGAGCAGGTTGTTTCTTTAAAACCAGCAATGACTGACTTGTTAATAAAATACCTGCAGGAGATCAGTAGGATAATTTTGAGAAGAATTTTTAGACATCTGTGATGCTTACGTTGCTGTTCTTACTGGAAATCCTAGCAGTCGTCGTCTTTTTTCCCCACCATCCATGTTTTCTCCTTGGTTTATTTTGTGTATGCAGTACTGTTTGTTAGGGTAGCAGGGCCGGGTGCTTTAGCAGACCTCTGTTTTGAAAAGTTTGCAGCATAATAGCCCCCTTTAAACTCTTTCCTTTCAGAGAGCTGCAGAGTACACCTGATGCTGTCCCTGATAGTGGAATTGAACCCCCTCCTCTTGACACAGCTTGGGTTGAAGCTACACGCAAAAAAGCTCTTCTTAAACTGGAGAAACTCGACACAGATCTGAAAAATTACAAAGGGAACTCCATCAAGGAGAGTATCAGGTGAGATGCAGAAGGCTCTGCTGGAGCAAGGAAGAGCATTTTGCTCCTCCAGGCACCTTACACAGGATGTCAACTGCATTGAGTGCCTTAGGTCAGTGTGTTGAGTTACTTGTTTGGAACAAGCTGACCGTGTCCCTTTCTGAGTACACAGTTCATTGGTATTTTAATTCCTGTGCTCCAGGAGAGGCCACGATGACTTAGGTGATCATTACCTTGACTGTGGGGACCTCAGCAATGCTCTCAAGTGTTACTCGCGAGCCCGTGATTACTGCACCAGTGCTAAACATGTTATCAACATGTGCCTCAATGTCATCAAGGTAGGAAGGTTTGCAGGAAAAATAGTACTTGGTGTCTTCTGATACCTGCTGTAAAGTCCACCTGTACTTTGCTCTGGTTACATCTTTTGTGTCTGCAATGATACTGTTTACCTAAGTAACACCATTTATCCATGCATATTCACCGTTTCTGGCTCTCTGCAGGTCAGTGTCTACCTCCAGAATTGGTCTCATGTTCTGAGCTATGTAAGCAAGGCTGAGTCTACACCAGAAATCGCAGAAGTAAGGTCCTGCTTTTTAATTGCATGCGTTTTCCCTTTGTTTTCTGTCTTCAAAATCTGTGAGACAGTTTCTTCCTTTCCCTCTTTACAACTTGCTCCTTATAAGACTCCCTTCATCTAACGGTCTGTTCTTTCTCTAATCCAGCCTCCTTGGCTGCTGTGCTATTTCTCTGGCAACTCGTTGCTTTTCTCTCACAATATGAGTGCAGGAAATCTGACTCACTATTAAATCAGAGAGAATTCCCATCCTCAGTTCTTGTCATATTCTTTCCCAAAACAAGTAAGATGAAGTTGTCTTGCTGTTGAGATTTGCAAGTTAATCATTAGGATGAAGTATCCCAAGGACAGTTACAATCAAAATGGGGTTTACGCTGCTTGCTCACTACTGCTTTTCCTTATCCTTTAGCAAAGAGGAGAAAGAGACAGCCAGACACAAGCAATTCTCACCAAACTGAAATGTGCAGCAGGTGAGTGAATCCTTCAGCTTCCTGTATTATCTGCCCTGCCTGTTAGCTTTCCATAGGGCTCTTTGACAACAGTGTGTGCTTGGTTTATTTTTTTCTCTCAGGTTTGACGGACTTTGTATTTTCTCATCAGAAATGCAAAATTTAATAAAGCTGGATGAGATGGAACTGCTGACTTTTTTTGCCATTTCTTTCTTCTCCCCAAGTTTCTTCAGAGAGGATGCCAGTGTGAGTCAGTGTAGTTCAATGGACACTAGATAAGAGTCTGAGAGTCTTGTTTCGCTTCAATAGTGAAGGCACTAGCGACTGTTTGGAGGCCTGTCCTACTCCCCAGGTCTTGGAATTTCTCCTGATTTGTATGCTATCATAAACTAAGGACTAACTTTTTCTGGTTCCTAGGCTTGGCTGAACTAGCTGCTCGGAAGTACAAACAGGCAGCAAAGTGTTTCTTGTTGGCATCGTTTGATCACTGTGATTTCCCTGAGGTAAGGACCAAGGGGGAGCCCTGTGCAAGTCTTGGAGGGGCTGTAATTCTTCTCAGTGCTAGGTTGTTACAGTCAGATATTGTAGTTATTCTCACAGCGCTCCTGCATAGTTTGGTGGTGCTGTGAACTGTGTGGTTGGGGTTTTTTTTAAAGTCTTTCTTCTTAGGTTCTCTAAATGATCTACTATAGATCACATGGGAATTACCTGTGAGATTTATATATCTGTGTAGCTCAGTCAAAAGACTGGCTGTTGGAATTGGCTTCTGCTCTCTTAGCAGTGATCAGTCACTCTTCGGGCTCTGGGTGAATGCCTGAGAGCACACTGAGTGGTTCAACAAGGGCTAATCTTGTCACTGTGTGAGAGACGGCTATAATACTTAATTCCAACCTCTCTTTCTTCCCCCCTCTCGCCCTCCCCCTCTCTCTACCTCCACCCTCCCAGCTGCTCTCTTCTAGCAATGTGGCTGTGTATGGTGGTCTCTGTGCCCTTGCTACCTTTGACCGTCAGGAACTGCAACGAAATGTTATCTCCAGCAGGTAGGTGATGCCTTGAGGGGAGTTTGTACCGGACATCTTTTGGGACATGGGATCTTGGTTGAGATTGGATTCTGGTGGCAGTAATAGCTTTCTCATACAGCAGAGAAAGAATCACTGAGCCTTAGTTTGGCTTTAGCATTAAGTGACATTTCACTGTCTAACACACAGTGGTTAACCACAGCTGAAATTTTCATAGCATAACAGAAGTTTCCAACCCAGGTCAAATCCAGCATCACTCCATCAGCAGTCCATACCAGATATTAAATCAGAGGGATAGAGTTCTACAGAAGGCAGCTGTAAGATAACATGTCTTCATGTTACCACTTGTTCTGGTGTACGTTAATCATATTAATAAAGCGTAATAATTGTTAATACAACTTGCAGCTTAATATGATATGTGCAAGGTTTAAAAGAATTAGTCTTTGGAAGAAAATGGATATTTATGTGTCACAGATTGAATTATAATGATACTGAATTCTTGTCAGCTAAGTGTATGGAAGCACAGATTTTAAATTTATGTGGAAAAAAAGAGTTGTTAGCCTCACTTTTATTGGCTGATTCATGGAGGGAGATCCCAAGGTTCAGAAATCTGTGGTGGAGAATTGGGAGAGCACCAAGACAGTTGCATGCTTAACCTACCTATGGCATGCTGTACTTTGTGAAGGCTGTGAAAGGGAACACAAAGATGGCCAGCACAGACTACAGTGTGTTCATGGATGTCACCTATGTTTTCTGGTAGATCCTGATTTTGCCCTATTGGACCTAATTTTTTTGTTTTGTGTGGACAAACATTTCTAGTGCTTGGTTTATCAAAAGTCTTCTGCCTTTTTTCACCACAGCTCTGATGCTGTGCTGCGTCTTGCTGTGTTACCAGTCCTGCTGAAAACGGGCTAGCCGGCCTGTTAGAGAGTAAATTCTTGGAATCTTCAAATGACAGTGAGAGTTTGTAACCTTGCAACTTGGAGTGGTGAGGTTGTGGAGTATTCAAGTGGTGGGTTCCAGTGTCTGATTACTATCATCTTTATCTGTAGCTCCTTCAAATTGTTTTTGGAGCTGGAGCCGCAGGTTCGTGACATCATCTTCAAGTTCTACGAATCTAAATATGCTTCATGCCTGAAGATGCTGGATGAGATGAAGGTGAGCTGCAGGGGAGCAGTGCAGAACAGACCCTAAAAGTTCCCTTTGCCTAGCCTGTTGTAAGAAGCAGTGACTGTTAAAAGTAGCTACGAAGAGTGTTCAGCTCTTCTGTGTCATCTGTCTCCTGATGTGGTGAATGGAAATTGGGAGTAATTTAGCAGTGGAGGGTGGGGAGAAGTGATAAATATTTTAATATACTGCTAGTTCTTGTATTCAGTCTTGGTTTATGGTATTGTCTTGCTGTAGTGTAATATCCTTAAGTTTTAAGTATATACACATACATGTTTCAGAACATAGGAATATATATTTTTCCAGGCTGCTTCTTGGGTCCTGATGTGGTTTTTTTTTTTTGCACAGGACAACCTGCTGCTTGATATGTACCTTGCACCTCATGTCAGGACACTTTATACTCAAATTCGAAATCGTGCCCTTATCCAGGTAATTGTTCCTGTAATCCTGAGCGGTGGATGAGCAGTGAGACAGGCCATCTCTTTGTAATTGCTTTTTCTATGGTTTTTTGGAGAGCAGGGAGCATCTTTGGCAACTTAATACTTTCTTCTTCCTAGTACTTCAGCCCCTACGTATCGGCAGATATGCGCAAAATGGCCACTGCTTTTAATACCACAGTGGCTGCTCTGGAAGATGAACTTACTCAGCTGATCCTGGAGGGACTGATCAATGCCAGAATAGACTCACACAGTAAGGTGAGTGCATCTGAGCCGCAGATTATAGACTGGACAGCTGTACTGAGATCAGAAACTCTCCATTCCTGGGACGCTTCAAAATTGCATTAATCTGTTGTGACTGGTAATTTCAGTAGGGCTGATCTGTGTGTAAACTCAGGTTCTGTGATACCTTAGCTTTGTTCCCTTGCACAGAAAGGGCTTCCTGCTGTGCCACCCTGTCCTAGCTCCTCTGTACAGTTCTCCGTGTTGGTTACAGATACTTTACGCTCGAGATGTAGATCAGCGCAGCACAACTTTTGAGAAATCTTTACTAATGGGCAAAGAGTTTCAGCGACGTGCCAAAGCTATGATTCTGCGAGCTGCAGTCCTCCGCAACCAGATACATGTCAAGGTATGGGCATGTTAAATGTGGGCTTTGACACACTGTTAAGGTTTTTAATTACTTTTTTTTTTTTTTAAACTGAAACTATAGAAGTTGTTTAATTGAAGATTCTGGAGGGGAATGGATTTAGTGTGCCCACGACTGGATAAACTCTCACAGTAGTAAATACTGACTGTATAAGGAACAAGTGTTTCTAGCTGATATATTGACCTGCTTGTACAACACAGAATGTCCTTTGAAGTTTATCTGCTTGGGTTGATTCTAACTAATGCATTCCAACTAATTCTTGATACACGTATCTCTTATCAAAAGAAAGATTGTTTGAAGTGATTATTTTTAGTAGAGGAAGTAAAAAATACATTAATTCCTTCCACAATGCAGTTCCAAAAGAATGCCCTTAGGGGAGGATAGACCTGCTACAGATATTCTGCGACAGAATGTGTTAAATTCTGTTGCATATTAATCTCTGTGATCGCTACATGCCAGATAGGATTCCACTTCTGGGGCCAACAGCACCTTGTACATGGTAAATAAGAGTGGCTTAAAAGTTCTGGGTTTACTTTTATAGGAACAATTCTCATGAACTGTAACTATAGAAGTTGTAAACACAATGCTTTTGCAAAGCCATCGTTATTTATGAGTTTGGGGTATGCTCTCCCCCTGCTGCTATCCTGCTGTGCTTCATTTGGTCTCTCAGGAAGCACCGTGCAGCATATTTACACATCACTAACTAGGATGTGTTTTGGTCTTGTTGCAGTCTCCTCCAAGAGAAGGTAGCCAAGGGGAGCTTACTCCAGCTAACAGCCAGTCCAGGATGAGCACCAACATGTGAAAAACTTCGTGCACTACCAAAAGAAATGGTCCCTCCAGGACTGTACCCAATGTCTCACCCACTAACTGCTGAGCTTCACAAACTGTCCCTGTCTCCCTCACTTCTTGCTCGGATTGAGAGGGTCAGGGCTGATGGTGGATAATATGAATATTCCAATAACTTCAATTCTCCTTGAAAAGAAATTCTTTCTAAAAACAGCATCCCTGCAATGGGTCGTCATTTCAATTTTGGTAGAACATCTCTCTCCATTCTCCTTCCACCACTCGAAAGAGCTGTCAGGTTATTCGTACAGATGCTGATTTGAGAGTTTTTCAGCTGCTACTCGTTTTCTCGTTTCAAAGCTGCAAAATAGACTTTAGTGTTAAGCTGAATAGACAGGCATGATCTAAGATGAGTTTTGCTGGCCTGAAAGTATTGCCTTGATTCTGAGCAATGCTGAACTTTCTCTGTTTATTCCAGATAAACCTACAAATGCATTGCTCTCAATTATGGAGGTAGAGTTCTGACAGGAGAGATTTCCTGTGAGAAACTCTTAATGATTTTTCACCTACACCAGAAAACATGGCAGAAAACAATGGCTTCCATGCATTCAGTCACAGGCCTTTATTTTCGGGTGTTATGTTTACCTGGATTCAGGTTCTTTCTCTCTGGTCTCTTTTCAAAGACCTGTTCCCTGATGTGTTTCCCACTTGTGCATGACCTGGCTTTGGGGTCCAGTGTTATCATAGCAGTAAATCTCTACTTCATGCAAATATTGCTGTTTGTCCAGTCTTACTGCCATAGCGTGTGATGGCTTCCCAACATGTGCAGCAGTTGCTTCTGGTAGCATGGATAAATGACATAAAATACTACTTAAGTCCTGTGGAAGAGCTGAAAGCAGCCGGTCTAGGTGTGGGCTCTCCAGATGCATTTATTCTGCTTTTTCTTTTATAAAGGGGTTAAAGGTGGCAGCCCCGATGTGTGCGTTCTCTGTTAATGAAAGGAGATATGCACTGAATTTTCTGAAGTCACTGCAGCCTTGCATTCATCTAGTTCATAAGGCAAACTAAGAATTTTGTTCCAGCCCTGACTGGTCTGGCAACTGACTACGGATGTTACTGTTAATGTGTTAATGCTTTGCCCAGTGCCCCCCCTCCCCCCTTTTTCTTTTTAGTAAGTTGTTGTGTCTAGTGCATTAAATAGCAGGATTAAAAAGCTTCTGAGTATTTTGAGCTTTGTGTTAAAGTTGGGGTTTAGGTATTTTGATCTCAAGCCATTCATTTTTTGCTAAGCTTGATGACGTTTTATAGGCAATTGGATTTTGTTTTCTGATCTGGTTGGAGATGTGGCTTGGATGAGCTGTGAAGAAAGTGCAATTTGAGGAAACATTCTAACAGCAAAGTTCCTGGACTGTGTTTGCACAGCTGTTAATTGCAACCGTACTCTTTCCCTCTGGCTTTCCATGCTTTTTATGACTTAGGTGCTGAAAATGGAAGCAGTAGCTCCTGTGAGGTCTTTGGTTAAATGTCTTCTGTTTGGCATGGAAGAAGAAACCCATTTTTGAGGGGAGAAAGGAGAGAGTTAATTAAGAACTGTAGTCAGGTATCACCAATGGCCAGTTTAGTGAGAAGGGCAAGTTGAATCCTCAGGTAAATTGCTGGACATCCCTGTAGAAATGCTGGGAAGGTCACTTTAATGCCTTCTGCTCATGCTGAAAGTAAGTCATCCAGTCCTGGTAATACTACTTAAATGTTCTTTCTTCCCTAAAATGGGCTGCTGACACCTTTTCTAAGGGAAAGATCTTATGCTCTGCTCTTGTTAAGATCGTTTTGCAACCCAGTTAGGTGCACCATGTAAGCTTTGCTTACACACTCTTGATTTTATTAGATTACTTCTGTTCCTTCCTAGAGACTTTCTGCTGGAGGAATCCTCTCTTGCAAATGGATGTCTGCAGCATGCTGACTTGAGAGTCTGCTCTACCAGATACTAGTGCTTGTCTGCTCTTGGGAGGTGGCTGGAAGCCAGTATCCTTTAGCAGTCAGCATGGAGCCCACGAGGTGGCAACAGTAGTTGCCAGCTCTTGCTGTGGCCCGAGGCAGTTCCATAGCTGGGGCAAAGGAGATGGGTTTTTTCTCTCCAGACAATGCTTACAAGCTCTTTTGGACAGATAGGGCATTTGTCTTTGATTGCTTAGTTCATAGGTACTGTTCAAGCATAGTGTATGCTTTTGTATGGCATGCAATTCTTTCCTTTAGCCTGTGAAATAAGCTACTGTTGCTTGTAAATGTGAGTCAGGCCTGTCCAGACATATTTCTTTTAGACATTGTTCAATGCCTGCTTCAGTCCTAACTACCCACCAGTCCAAAAATTAGGAAATAAAAGACAGAACAGGTATAGTTCTTTGTAACTTGCATTGATAAGCATTTTCCTCCAATGAAATATTATTCTTACCTTAAACTTCTAGGTAATTTCCCAAGTAATAAATGGGAAGATAGTGATGAATGAATTGTGATTCCCTGTAACCAGCAAGGTAATGCAGTGGATGAAATTGTGTGGACTCTGTAGCATGTTGGTATGTCTAGGATATGTTCAGAGGAACTTAAGTGGATTTCTTTAACTTATGCTGCACCATTTTGTTGACAAGGAAGGAGAGGCTGGTGGTAGGCCCTGGCTGATGGTATCATCATGCAGTGGAAATCATATACTGCTTTCTTTACCTGACCTGGCTAGGGGTAAAGGAAAAACAGTTGGAAGGAACCTGATTCTTTTGGTGAAGGCAGTTCTAACTAGCACAACTAGCTTTAGTGATAATGTAAAAACTGCCATTATGAGATTTGTGTTGGAGTAGTTGGGGACAATTGGCAAATGTTTGGCCAAAACTTGTCCAACATAGCAGTCTGTGTTGCTAAGATTTGTAGAGGGAGGTCTATAAGAAGGGGAGATTACATTATGGCTTGGACTGTCACTGGGTGCAGCAGCATCTATGGGTTACTGTCACCTGAGAGACTTCAGTGGATGAGGGAGAAAGTAACAGAGTTCTGTCTTTGCCCTGTGCCATGCATGTACGATCTGTATGTTGGTATCTGGGACTCTGCCATGATGATCTCAGCGTTACTTCCTAACTTAGTTGAAATTTCAGCATTATTCCATCCTCTGGACAGCTCCCAAATCTGCCGCTGAATAATGTATTATTCCTGATATGTGCAACGTGATATAAACTTTCAGAAAAACAAATGAGGAAATGTTAATAGCAACGATGCTTCTGACAAAGACCCATTATGCATAGGCTGATCAAGCATTTTTAAATTATTTTTTTTGAGAGTAAAGTCTCAGCCAACTTAATTTGGCTCTTCAAGGTTCTTATGCCATCTCCTTCATTACTTTTTATGTGAAGCAGATGACAATCGGGGAGCAGTATGCTCCACAGGGCAGTGCTCTTAGTATTTTCTGTGCTACCCCCTTGTGAGAGGTGAGACTAATACAAGTCAGCATTTCATTCTTTCAGTAGCCCATCAGTTAAATTTGCAGTAGGGTGAAAAATACCAAATTGGTATGAATCTGACTTCAGCTTATCTCTGATGCTGTCAGGGTGTAAGGGATGAATTACTCTGTGCTTTGCAAATGAGCTTTGTACTTCAACTGATAGTAATTTGGCTTCTCTGTTCTATGGATCTGTGAATTCTGTTCAACATTTCGTAGGTTCTGATAGAACAACCTAGCTTTAGATTATCTTACAGGATAACTTGATCAGGCTAAATTAACTAGATAGGGAACAGAACCTGGCTAATAGGTTATGTCAACCTCTAAGAGAAATATATGAGATTCAGTAGTTAAAAGTTTGGTACAAAGTTATAATGCAAGTTAAGACAGTTTCTTGATGACAGAGAAAGAATTCAAGCTTAGCCTTCAGCGAACTTATTAAAAGCTACAGACTGAAGGGTAGCTGCATTAGTAAGAGATGGTCTCATTCAAACAAGAATTCAGATGGCAAGACCTGAAAATCTGTCTTACGTGGTAGATCAGGCTAGGTAATCTTCCTGTCCTTGATCCCACAGATGCAGCTGTTTCAGTTCTTTAATACTTACACAGCTATAGCTTTGACGATTATACTCCATGTGCCTGTAGTTTATGTAACCGTGAAGTCTATGTGTACATAAAGTTTGTACCCTGTAAATACATGCTGAGATCCAGGCTTTTCAATCTTTGTTTTGATGTATTTTTTGTCTTTCTTTTTTTTTTTTTTTTTTTTTTAAATTCTCTGATATCTCATCTTACAAGCTCTTTGCCAAATAAAGGCCGTTGGTTTTCTTTTTGTTAGGTGAACTACTACTACTACTTCTTCTTGTGTGTTCTGAAAATGGATTTAGCTATGGGAATCTAATCTCCCTCAAACCTAGAGACTGAGGATCATTTTCACCATCATTCTACGTGCAGAGCACTGCCTTTTCCTCTCCCTACTCCCATTACAATTAAATAGTGTGTATCTCCTTGAGGGCCTGTGAAACAGAAACAAAATAGGACATTACATTGCTGAATTGGCAGGCTACAATTTTTTTATTAGAGATAAACAGTATAATTGGTATATTGCCTAGCCTGAAAGTAATCCCTAGGTAGTGTAGGTGCAGGTGTGCCCAGCGTGAATGGCAAATGGCTTGGCTTTGCTTATGTTGCAATAGTGCCTCCTCATTCACAAGAACTTTTTATTAAGAAATTGATATAGTGGTCATCTTTACCTTATTAATTGCAAGGTTATAATATTCTAGAATGTCTGTTGAAAGTTCAGAAAAAAACCTTTTTTTTTCCATTAGCATGGTGACTTGTAGTTGGATGCATAAAGGGAGTTTTGTGTTGCAGTGCCTGACTGAACAGTATTCCGCTCCTGCGTTAGGAGCGCTGCAGTCTTCTGCCTCGTCACGGGACAGAAGCTAACAAGACGAGCACGTATCTATCTGCATTGCCTATTAATCAATGCCTCGGGAGAGGGGGTGGGGACGAATATGCCTTAAACACTAATTCTGTATAGAAATGTGTCCAATTAGCATTCCCAAATATAAGGCCATTCCTGAATTTAGGAGCCTAAAGCCACCTTGATTCTTTCTTTACAGTGGTAAGTGATTCTGTACTCGAGAGATGTGTTCTAAAATCCCACTGTGTGGTCAAGAACATAACCCAAATCTCTTACACAGCACCAGTCCACTACTGTGTTCTAGCAGTGGATGTTTCTCATGCAGATGCCTTTTCTGATTTTGTAAATTTTCTCTGGCACAGTGAGCAGGAGAATGGCTGAGCTTTCTGATGTTTCTGGGAAACTATGTAAACGGGAATGGGTCAGGTAAGCAGTCTGAAATTCCATGGTAATGAACATCTAGCTTTTCATTAGAGGAGGAGCTTTTCAAACAGACCAGGGAACTCTGAATTATTTGACAGCTTTAAAGTGTATGCCAGTGCAAGGGAAGAAGTGGTCTCTTTCCACAGGAGGTAGGAGATGTGGTTTCAAGTTTCCATCTTTATAAGATGGAAATATATAAGGCAGAGAAGCATTTTTAAACTTGGTTTTCCCACAGTAATTGCTGGGCTGTTTGGTAAATGCCACATCCTTTTCCTCCCCCTTGGTGTCTGTGCTAGTTCCAATTCACAAGGTGAGCGAGAGTAACACCTACCCAGCTTGGTGTCCAAACTTGATCTGAATACAAGGGTAGTCAGAAATTAGGAAAGCTGATGAAGGTCTTGGTTAACAAGCTGATTAAAGTTGGAAGGTGCTATTCCGAGAACATAATGGAAAATATTTTGTTAAAGTAATGAGCAAATTAAATGGGAAGACTCAGTACGAGAGTTTGAACTACTTTTATTGTCATTATCTGTAGAAAGCCATAACTAGACATTAGGCAGCATTTGAGTCTGGCCTCCAAATGAGTATGAAGTTCTTGCCTCTTGTGGTCCTTCTAGAGGACTTGGTGTGAATTAATGGGAATGGCTAGATAGAAGCTGGCTACATGTAGACAAATGGCCAAAAATGGACAAATTAAGTTGCAGATGGTCATGTGACAGGGAGGGTGCCTGAAGAAACAGCATGGAAAATGTGAACTCAGAATGGAAGAAAGTGAGCACAAGGGTGATTGATGTAAGGGCAGGCCACAGCCTCTGCTTCACGTATGATGCTCGGCTTAGTGATCTGTTAATCTTGCTCATGGGCTCTCTTATTAATGCTTTGAGAACATTTCTCCATGGATTAAGTAAGTCTACAGCTACTAGTAGTTACGGGTGTTTTTTGAGCGTACTGTTCCAGTCCATGTATGAACTTACGACTGTAAACTACAGCATAGTTTGTAATGCAGGTTAGGAAATGATCTTCCAGGGCTCAGGGGTGCATGTGTACATCTGTATGCACACACACATACACACACACACAGAGGGAACGGTTATTGTTAACAAACATGTTAAAAATTGTTTATAAAATAATCAGGGCATGCTGTTATCTCCCGATTCCTTAAAGTGCTGTGTTTCTGTCATTAAAAAAAAAGTCCTGAGCCCCTCTTTTGACTGGGGGTGGGGCAGGGAAAGGTCTTCCCTATTTTCAGAAATGCATGGTTTTCTGACTGGGGGGGCACTTTTGGGTTATGATATATTACAGTTCAGTAATCTTTCTTTTCCATGGCAAGAGGCCTTATGCACTGAGTAGACACCTTGCCAGTGCTTTGCGCACACCTGCTGTGCTGGGTTTCCTGCTCATTTCCTTTCAGACCCAGCGTAACTTCCAAAAGGGAGTATCTGACAGGCAGAGGAAGAATCTCTGCCATCGGGATTTAGGAAAATAAATGTCAGCCAGATGAGGCATCAAGGAAAGAATGTAAGTGTTCTGGCTCCTGTCCTCCCATTTGTGTTCAAAACAGCTATACCATGTCCAGCATTGATGCTAAATGATCTATTTTTATTTTAAATTTGGGTAAAGTACCCCAAGTCAGCACCAATCTGTGGGTGTTGTGTTGCACAGACTGAATGCAAGAACACATAGCACCAGCTGAAATAGGATAAGCTGTTTTGCTTGTGAAATGAAGTAGCCCTTCGCCCAGCAAACCCTCAAAACCATCAGTGGGTCAGAACTATAGACCAGAAAGTGGTAACACAGAGTATCCACTCAGAATACATTACATACTGTAAGATGTTCACCTTGCTAGACATTGTGTTGGCATTTTGCTTATTGTATTTCATTATAAAACTGACAGCTAGACCACAACATAGTTTCGTGTTACTGCCAGTGCTACAGTAGGCTGTTAGAAAAATGTTGGGTTACACACCAGCCTGGAATAAATTAAAAAAAATTAAGACCGGTTATGAATAAAACCTGCCTCCATGGAGGCAAACTTAAAACAGGCTAGTGTCGTCTAGCAAGCAGAGCATGTCACTAAGCATGCAGTGAAGTAAACGTGAGAGGGAGATAAATTGTCAAAGCAAGCTAAACTTTATTTGTTCTAGGTTAAGCCTCGGGTGGCTTGACTTCCATTTCTTCAGTCTATTGAACAGCTGCATACCAGTGCCGATTTTTTTTGCTGCTGGCATTCTGTACAGCATACTGGCAGGCTACACTGACTGACAGCCCAGGAGACACACAAAGCCCGTGGGGAAGCGGGTAAAAGCCAGGCAGGGGTCTTGCATGTGTAAACCTGCATGTGGTTTTGACATGGCTCACAGAATGCATCAGGTGGGAAGGAGAAAGAATGATGATATAATTAAGTACAAGACTTTGACAAGGGAGAGGTTCGTGGACTGGGTTCTAACTTGGCGTATAAATTCAGGCAACCCTCTATTAAAATAAGAGTTTCCATTTTCCCCCAACCTTTGGCTCATGGAAGACCGTAAAGCTTTGTCATACTGTATAAAACAAATAATTGTGTATTAACCATGTGGTTATAGCAAAAGCTTATAGTTTTAAATTCATGTTTTCAAAGTGCTGTAGATTGCTTCCTGCATTGAAAACATGGCCTACTGAAACTCAGACAAACATGACGTTTTCTATTAGAGAAGAAGTCTTTGACATCCCTATTTTAGTGTACCAGAAGGCTGTTCTAATACTGGGGAATCAATTTCTTGTATTAAAAACAGGACATAAAGGGTTAATGAACATACAAGAGGCTGATTGTGATGGCAGCTTATAGATGTTGCCCCCCCCCCCAAAAAAAATAAAATAAAATGCAGCACTGTCAGTCTTGAAAACACAGCATGAGAAATTTAATTGCATCCTTTTTATTTCAAATGCAGGTAATTCCCTGAGTAAGCAGCTTTTTACTTAAATAAAACTTTTCCAGAACTTAAAATAAACCTGTGAAACAAGTTCACACAGCTGACGGTGAGCTGGAGATGGCATGTTCTTTGGCCCAGGGAAGCAGAGGCCTGGCAGGAGCTCTTTAACTATTCACTTCCAAAGCTTCACACTGCACTGTCACCAGCCTCCTTCAGTACAGCAGTCTCCCCCACATCTACATCTCCTCTCCGACTGATCTCTGGGTTTTGAATTACTCTTTGACTACTCTGCCATGAAAGGGATTTTTCGTATTTGGTCTTAAAAAGTAATCCATGACCTGAAGAAGCAAGGATAGGGGGGAAAAAACAAAACAAAACACAAACCTGAAATGAGATGACTGCAACTGGTAAACAGAACAGCTTATTCCTTACAGTTACAAAGCATGTGTCCTCATAGGCTGGAAACTATGCATCCCAAGGGTTTGGAAGCAGAAGAACTACCATACATAGAAGGAAAAGCAGATTTTAAAAACATACTATGAAGTTTGAGATAGCTGTGTAAGTTGAGTTTAACACACACATCCCCCCCCCCAAACCAAAGGTTAAGGTAGTGAATATACATGGGAGATGAGACTTGCTCTCATCAAGCAAAAAGAGCTGCACTCACCTGGACAGTCTGCTGTCTCCTTGAATGCTCGTTTCTTACAGCATCCTCGGCACATGTTAAACACACATTTATTGCCCTGGGTTGGAATTGGGGTGTAAAGAAGCTTGTATTGGTGAAAACTGAATTATTATTTACCATAATAAGCAACAGTACAGCTCTGCACATTCAGACCTTTAGAAAAAAAGCCCCATGAACTCGTAGATTAGGCAGTCCACACCTTGGTCTAATGAAGATGACAGAGTTGATGGCACATGGTGGGGGCGGGGAGCCCCAGCTATCAACTGTACATTGAGAACAAAAAACCAAAACAAGCAAACAAATTCTCTATTCCACTTCTGCACATCAGTAATCTGTGGGGCAGCCCAAGTTACACAACACAAGCAGGCAAGTGCCACAAGGGCTTTGGAACAAGTGTGAGTGTGCTGTAGTTCTCTGCAAAAGCAGTATGTGAAACACTGCCTGACATGCTGTCATCTGTAACTATGCCTAAAATAAATGTTACCACAGCAATTACTTCCCTACTTGCAGCGTAAAATATATTTGAATATATATTAAAATACATGCTGTCCCTTAGTGGACAGCAGCATTTGAGCCTTGGGAGAGCTGACAACTTGGCTATACTGCACTGGGTGTCTGTGGTGCTTTGGCTCACACATGCTTCGCGATCATCTGGGGAAGCAAGAGTTTTGTTTGGCGTGTCTCCCTCCAGCCCAATTAAAAATTCCTTCGTGTTTATGGAGTCCTTGGCTGAATATTTTTTTTGCTTGTTTTTTGTTCTCTCCCCATTCCACAACATAGCTAAGCTTAGAAACACATGATCTAGGAAAATAAAAAAAATAAAATATAGGCCCAGGTACAAGATTTCAAGGGCTGCCTGCAATATCACAATGATGCAAGAGCAAAACAAGAGAGAGACTAAGCCCACCTTCAGCCAGCATGGTTGACACACCAAGCTGTGTCACCTGGATTAGGTATGAAACAGGAGGGCTTTGAAAGCCAGCCAGGTGAATGCTCCATTTTCCCAGTAACGAACACAGCAAGAAAAGCATTTTCTTCTGTAGCTGCAACTCCAAACTGAGCCCCAGCCTATTTCTATGGTGCTGCAAGTGTTACAAAAGAGAGCAACACCACATGCCTGCGTCCATCTCCCCACCCCATAGCTGTCATACTCTTTTTTCAGTTACAACACAAAAATTACTCCTTGCATCTTGCACCCTGCTTGTATGTCTGTGTGCACAGGTTTATTAGCAGCAATAAACACACTGTGCTCACTGAGCTCAGCAGTATCTCCCTGTCAAGGAAACAGTTGTGTTCCCCAATAGGAAACAAAAAACCCCAATGAACTCTCTTCAAATATCAAATATTTAAAGTTTCATATATAAATTGTCAAATATATATGCTATATACAACCTGGAAAAGAGCTGCCTTGTTTAATATTGCTCATGGTGAAAGCTGGTGTTAATCTGCTAGCAGAACTAGAGCTGAGAACGACCAGGTGCTCATTCTTGTTCTGACTCAGGACCGAGATCCAAACCCAGCGACAAAAATAAAAAAACAGAGCTGCAGATTGCTGCTCAATGCTCACTACAGACTACACTGCGATGCTGTTTAAAGTATTTCTATTAGTACACCAATCACCACACCACTTATTCAGATTCTGAATTCTTGCAGAAAACCACCATCCCCACTAACCCCAGTAAAGAGGGATTTTGCTTTTAATTTTACAGTAGAATGTGAAAGCACTGGAAGGTTGGAGATTTGTTTCCAAGAGATCTCAGGAAGTTTATCTAGCTCACTCAACTGTCTTGGCAATATATACCCTCAACAGCAGTAAGACGGCACTTTTTTGGGTTTTTTTTTTTTTTTTTGAAAGGCAGGCAAATGATCTCAAAGAACCTACATGTTAGTGATTTTTGTGCAGCACCTTCACCTCAGAGATTGGTTACAGTTAATAGTTAAGAGGCTTTTGCCCAAGTATGGCCAACAGGCCCTGCTCAAAACTTTTTGTCTTTCATATAAGGCCCCTTCAAATACTGAAAGGTGGCAATCAGATCTCCCTGGAGCCATTGCTTCCCCAGGCTGAACAACGCCAACTCTCTCAGCTTGTCCTCATAGAAGAGGGGCTCCAGCCCTCTGAACACGGTTGAGGCTTCCTCTGGACCTGCTCCAACAGGTCTGTGTCTTGCCAGTGCTGAGGACTCCAGAGCCAGAAACAGTGATCTGACAGGGGGGTCTCACAAGAGCAGAGCAGAGGGGCAGAATCCCCTCTGCCGTCGAACTGCTGGCCACGCTGCTGCTTTTGATGCAGCTCAGGTTACAGTGAGCTTTCTGGGCTGCGAGCTCTCATTGCCAGCTCATGTCTAGCTTTTCACCCACCAGGACCCCCAAAGCCCTTCTCTGCAGGGCTGCTCTCAAGCCCTTCATCCCCCAGTCTGTACTGATACTGGGGCTGCCCTGACCCATGTGCAGGACCTTGCACTTGGTTTTGTTGAACCCCATGAGGTTCACAGTGGCCCACTTCTCGCTTGTCCAGATCCCTCTGAATGGCATGCTGTCCCTCAGGCATGTCAACTGCACCACTCAGCTTTGTGTCCTCTGTAAGCTTGTCGAGGGTGCACTTGATCCCACTATGTCATTGATGAAGGTAGTAAACTATACTGGTCCCACTACAGACCCAACAGACACCACTCGTCACTGATCTCCATCTGGACATTGAGCCATTGACCACTACATGGTCATTTAATTTCCATTTAATGGAACTACCTTAATGGACACTGGCACTGACTTACCTTAGGGTTCCCACATTGATCACATTTTGCATATTTGGCTGGAAAAGAGAAAGAAACAGAGACCTAATTTTAGCAATGGTATTTTAATGTGGAAAAATTAAACCAACCAAAAAATAAAGAAACCCAGGCTCAGACAAAGCTGGGGGCTTTTCTAGCCAGAGAGAGGCTCTCTTTGAAACAAAAATACAGTACTTCAAAGAAAGCGCAAAGGTGAAGCTACTGTGATGTTATGAAGTGCCTCTAAGCTAAATCCAAAAAGAAAATTTTAATCCTCAAGCCAAGTGTAAAAGAGGAGGACATCTGCTTGAAATGCTTAGGAAATTTCAATTTCAAATACTAGTGGCATCTACAATTTAGTCTGTAAAGCATTTTGATCTTAAAAAGATGCTTATAGTGCATCAGTGATCTACTACTTTGATCCTTAGTTTCCTTACTGATTAACATAGTTTGAAACACATTGCCTACTACTGAAATTTCCCAATAATCCCCCCTCTTTTTAAAGAGGTTTCTACAACTACACGAACAAGGAAAACAAGTAGTGGCAATTTATGTCAAATGTGGTAACAGCAACTTTTCATGCATTTATGCCAATAAATGTAACTTACGTTTTAAAGATGGATCAAAGCTTTTATTTGGATTTCTTAACTTCTTTTTTTGTTTATTCTTTGACAGAAGCTCAGAATTTCCATCTTCTTCCTCTTCCAGAGCACGTTTCCCTCGCACACCTTTTTCAGTCCCACTGGCTCCATTCTCCTTGCATCTCTCCTTTGGCCTGAAACAGTGAATATCATTGTAGGCTGGCTGAAGGGAGGAAGCAAGTGCTCCCTGGCCACTGTTCTGGTTTACAGAAATCCAGGTAAACTGTAAACTTTTACATCATGGCTAAATTACAAGGAAGTGTCATTGCCCTTAGAGAAGTGGAACAGAAAAACCTGACATTTTGGTTGACATTGGCTGCTAATAACAGACACGCTGTCAGATATATTGGTTGGGAAGTCAGTGAAAGCTGTCAGTTAAATTAGTTAGGCACCTGTTAACCCATTATTCCCAGGTTTTACTAAACTATCAATCTTGACACCCCCATTCTCTTCTTCAGCCCAATTTTCACAACAGAAAGGGAATAACCTATCTGAAAAGACTGTCCATACAACACGGGAAATAAATTGTATTCTGTAAAGGATGCACGTCTTTGCTACCCTGGGCAGTTACCAGCAACATTTGTGCTACATATAACAATAAAGTACTGTCAGGTAACATATTTCTTGCACATCAGGTTCTCTTTCTGATCTGTAATGGAATTCTTGGGTTTTATTTTCTGGAGAGAGAAAAATCTGAGGAGGATCTAAAGTAGATGGAATATATTGAGCAACATGCCCGTGACAAAGCAATAACCAGGAAATACACAAACCAGAATAAAAATAATCCGAAGTCTTCACTTATTTTCAAATGAATGTAAGCTCCTAAACAGGGCTGGATGGCTCTGTGCCGGTACTATAGATGGGAAAGGCCTACAGGTACCTGTCCATGTTAAAGTAACTCACCCTGGCCTGATGTATGGCTGACAGATCCAGTGGAAAAAAGGCAACCCTTCTTTTGGCTTTTCTCCTTCTTTCTGATTAGCCATTTCTTCCTGCAGCACAGAGTTACAGTCAGTGTTATTGGAGTTCTCAGGCAATACAGTCAGTTTTCTTGGAGTTCTCACGAAATAATACCTCAAACTTCAGGACACCACAAATTGGAATTTTAACTAACAGTTACTGACAGTTAACTATAGGCAAAAAAACTCTAAGACAGATGAACCAAAGCAGATTTCTAACTTCTAAATCAGCTTTCTCCCATTTAAAGCTGTTCAGGCTTAGGAGGCTGCTACTGTAGCAAACTACCAATATCAAGGTTGGTAAGCCACAAAGTTCCCATGAAGTGATTAACAGACATCAACTGCATGACATACATGGCAAGTTCCCATCAAGTGCGGACAGTGTTGTTCTGGGAGATTAGAGCCCATCTTGGTACCTGGCATCGCAGTTTCAGCTCCCTGTTGACATCTACAATGCCCTCTAAAGTCTTCACTTTTGCTAATTCTTCACGCAGCTGCTGGTAAACTTGAAGCCTGAGGCAAATCCCAAACATCAAATTAGATTTATTCATTATTGCTCGACGGAGGAGATCAACTAAAAATGCCTTTATAAAACCTTTTTGTAGATGTTTCTTGCTGCACTTGCCTTTGGTAGAAGCTTATCTTCTTTCTTGTAAGTCCAGAGAAAAGCACACATACCTGCTCCTCTTTTCCAAATAAATACTTGGCACACAAACAAGGTACTTTGAGATAAGCTAACATGAATGTACAGCGCATCAGCTGCTCCTCAGTAACTGCCCATGGCCATGCTCTTACTCCACAATAAATGCAAGGCAGCTTGCCTCACAACGAACAAGGAGTTAGTTAACTCATGTTTGCCATGAAGTGCATGTGTGCATATGGGCAATTACTACATAGTAGCTGACGTGCTGTGAGCTCCCGCCCTAGCTTATCTTGTGGTAACTTGTTCATTCCCCATGCCCTGTTTCCCAGATAAACAGTGAAGGGTAAAGGCCTCAGCCCGCATTCTCTCCAGCCAGGTCCGGAAAAGAAAACTTGCAGCATACTAATTCTGGCCAAACAAATCCTTGTCCAGAAAAGCCAGACACTTGCTTAGCAGGATGAGCCCTGAAAACATTAAGAGTTCTCTGGAGATACTCACGTGTGATGCCAGAGCTTGAAGAGATGAGCCCTAACATAAGACAACGGACAAGGGTACTTCTGCACTATCTCCAGGTACTCCTCAGCCATCTCCCACACCAATGGGTTTCGGCCCTCAAACAAAGCTGGGTTATGAAGATTACCTTCTAGGGAATGAAAAGAAATACTGAAACTTTCATTTCAGGATTGAAACAGAAAACATAATCTAGGCTCTGGAACTTACCAGCTCTGTTATGATTCTACCAGCCAGACACAGACCATAACCCATGTACTCACAAAGAGGAACACGGGGTCCACTGAACTCTAGCCTGATCACAGCATACTACATTTCGCTATACAATTCTTAATTGAGCCAAATAGCTCATACCTAATTAAAACACATTTGTCAGAAAAGCAACCAATCTTGATGCAAGACAGTAAAAAAATTAATAAATAGATAAATTGCTGCTTTTGTTAAATACTTGGGCAATGGGTGTCTTATCTTATGTCTGTAATCACAGTTGTCTGGCCCAAGTTTACAGACACTGCTTTTCACTATGCTTTTCTCTACTAGCTTCATAAGGCTTTTGTTAACCAGTATTCTCTAAAAATAAGATTCTACAATCCCACCCCCGCAAAAAAAATATGTTTCATTGCTTTAACTGTGCGAGTGATTGGAAGCTTCTTCTGATGTCTATCCTAGCTCTTGCTGTAGGAGGTTATGCCAATTCTTTCTTGTCCCATTCCACGTGAACCATCTGCAGGAATATTAACTAGCAGACACACTTACTGCCACAAGATCTCTATTTGAAAAACATTCCATCGATTAATAGATGTCATGAAAATATTCCAGGACAATAAGACTCCCATATGCCTTTGTCAAATAATTATATTTGAGCTGTCCACTCAATGATACTACAAGTCCAACATAACCATTCTTAGAAACCTTAAGTAATGCCTGGTCCTGGTAAGAGATGGCCAGTATAAGAGGACAGAGAATTGCTACTCAGCTTTCAATCAAAGCTGTTTTTCAACTCAGTCTGGCATAAGCTTTTAATGAATGTATATGGAGCTGCTAGGAGAGTAAGAAAAGGTTGGTATTTTCATATATTTTAAGTAAAAGTTCATTTTCTTTACCTGCACTCATGACACCGTGCACGCCTGTCTTACGGATACATTCTTCCACATCACTGAGACACTGGATGTTTCCATTTGCAAAGACAGGAATGCTTACAGCTTTTCTATACCAGTGAATAAAACAGATGCATAAAAATGAGAGTTAGAGTCAACCCAGAAATTCTACTCCTGTGACACAGGTCTGTTTGATCTTCAATGCCACAGCACACTCCACTTAAAATCTACCTTCATAGCATGTTAGCAGAAATCCACAAAGATTGGTACTGCTCACTAACCTGACAGCTTGAATGTGCTCCCAAGACGCCACACCAGCAAGTGGTCCTTTCTGTTCTTTAGTACGGCCGTGCACAGTCAACAGCTAGAACACAAAGTTACATTTACTTTCCATGTGTATGAACCACTAGAACAAATCCACTGACAAAAATTTCCTTTGACCCCATACACTTCATGGATGTCACTGAATTCGCACTGCTATTTCAACAGTGCAGGGACATGGGTATCACAGGAAGATATCAGCAGCTCACCTACCATGGCATGGTTTTGGGCTTCTTTCAGCTTGCTATTCCACAGCATGACAAGACTGTATTTTGGCAGAACCTACAGATCTCTTATTGCATTGGCTCACATTTGTGACTTGCTTTGGAATTTGTGATACATTGATCTGGCTTGCTCCTCAGCAGAAGGCCTGAATACTGTCTGCACTAGCTCTAACTACAGACCGTCTCTTCCAGTTTAGCTGGAGTTAAATCCTAGAAGGCTGCCTATTTCTTCACTAGTAGTGGTCATCTTTGGTACTGTTTTTTTCTATAGCCCTGTGGGTTTCACACATTCACACTGCCTCTTGCAGCACTATATTAGACTGAGACGCTCAACCACAGCGAAGGATGCTGCACCATGCACTGATTACAAGAAAGACTCTGAAATCATGGTATCTTCCATATCATACTATTAAACTGCTGCCTATGATTGCAAATAGACACAATCTCTCTGCATCCCTTTTTCTGTGTCTGTAAAACAGTGTAGCCTATTCACCTCCACAGTACACCAGGATCTGGTTGTCAGATGCTTTACAGAGACACGTGTCCAATGCAACAGTACAGGGAGCAGCTGCCTCCTTACCTGGCAGCCAGCTTTCTCCAGCATCTGTGCATACTTCACTGTCTTGTCAATTTCTGGAAAAACGCGGATTTTGCATGTGATGGGAACAGAGAGCTTCTCGTTAGCCAGTAAAACTGGGAAAGATTGAAAAGACAGGTAAGTGGGCTGCACAATGCTATGAAAAGTGCCTACTCTCCTGAAGATCTGATACTGGGTATGGTCTGGAAAAAGCCTGAAAAGTTAATGCTATGCAGTTCTCACAGCTTAAACAACCAGCAATGTCCTCTGCAATCCCTATTGCATATGTGAATCAAGTAATAGTAAAAGATGAAACAGAAAATCCACATTCTAACAAGGCATAAAATAGTCAGCATTTAATAGGCCTAATATTTCCAGTGCATCAAACCTTCACTTTCAAGGACCAACCCCCCTCAAATCTTAATCATTGAAACAGGTTTACTTTCAACACAGGCTATTGTACTCCTACTACTCTGCCAACAACAACACTCACTTGTCCACCTTTCCTACATGACATGCTTTGCTTCTTTCCAAATTATCATCCAAATAATCATGACAAGTACAGTCTTGTCATGGCAAGCAGAGGCTTATCAGCTGAGGTAGGCTGTGGACCCAGTTAAGTAGTAAATGTAGGTTACAGAGTCAGAACATGTTAAACTCCCAGTCTTTACACAGTGCACAGAATCGGAAAACTACTAAAAAGAGAACTAACAAAGACAGCCAACAGGAAAACACTGAGCAATAGCATGCCTGAAATTCTTTTCTCTTCCAGAGCTTGGATGTATAATGTAGGAAGTCCCTGCTGTCTTCTTATCAAAATCCTAGAATCAATAATGGTAGGTAGCTCCTATCACACTTTCAAAGGAGCAAGCAAGGTGTATACAGTTGCAAGCAGAAAACAGTACTCCATCATTTTAAATGAGGCTGGGGGAGAAGGAGGAAGAAGAAGCTTTGCCCACTTTTTATACAACAGCCTAGTAAGTCAACTCTCTTACTAGACAGCCTGGGTTCTCGCCCAACTAGATGACCTGGGTTCCCTTCTCACCTTGAGGCTGTCCCAGTTTGCATCTTTCACTCCTAAGAAGAGCACCCTACCAACCACATTATGTGCTGGGCGGGGAAGCACTGTCTACCTTTCCAGGTTCTCAGCAGTGTCTTTGTGCCAAACATCTTCAAGATTCCATGGACCACAGGGAACACAAACAGACTTTCTAACTTCATGGTTCAGACACTTCCTTTGAAGTGGGGTGAAGGCACATTCTCAGCTCCACGCCACAACCAAGCCCTTGCTTTTTAAATCAGTTCTTAAATGGATATCTTAAAAAAAAAATTACGATACTATTCACAACTGCTACCAATAGTCTGAAAACATCCTACACAAATTTGGAGTATATATTTGGGAGGTATAACTTGCTATGGTGTGGACAGGAAGAGTATGCTGAGTTGATCAGAAAAGGCCAACTGTGGCTTCAAGCAGAAATACAACTCCTGGCACCCAAGAACTTCAAAGTGAAGAAGTAAGGCACTGGAAGTTCTAGTGTTTCTAGAGCTGAGGAGCTACTAAGCCATCATTACATTAGGACTTAATTTACCCCCTTTCACCTGAAGTCTGTTGCAGGTACTGAAGCCTTTGAGCAGATCTAGCATGAGTTTGTAGTGGGATACCACCAAGTATCTTGAGGGTGTCACTGGAATACAGTAAGAAAAAAACCCAACCCAAACACAACCCTCCCCAAAGAAACATGCTGCACCTCCTTTCCCCCAAAATCCCTAAACCTCCTCTCAATGATGAGTTCATCCCATTCCCTCTCAAAGTGAAACCTCTCTGAAGTGAGGCCTTTCTAAAGACTTACTCATTCTCTGAAGAAGATCCCACTCCTCTTGCAGAAATGCTCCATAGTGACCTATAATAGAAAAGCATACAACAGACTTGTACAGAAGATTCTGAATTATACAGCTTTCATAAACATTCACATACAAAGATCCAGACAGTCATGCCTCACTGGTAGAAACCTCTCTGAAGTGAGGCCTTTCTAAAGACTTACTCATTCTCTGAAGAAGATCCCACTCCTCTTGCAGAAATGCTCCATAGTGACCTATAATAGAAAAGCATACAACAGACTTGTACAGAAGATTCTGAATTATACAGCTTTCATAAACATTCACATACAAAGATCCAGACAGTCATGCCTCACTGGTAGAAACAGAGTTGCTCTGTCCTGCCCAAACTGGGAGAGTTGGATCACTCCGTTGCCCATGCCACCCCAGATTTACAGGATAAACAATAAATCCCCACACCCTACTTTCACTGCTGCTCCCAAAGGCTGGTGCATTGACAACAACAGCTAAAAATACTTTTTCTGAAGGATATTCTAGACACGAGAACAGCCACTCAAGAGAAGTTTGAATTAGTTATTAGTGTATCTAATTTTTGCTTTAGGTACTACAAAGCATTACCTGTTGGAAGTTGGCGTAACTAAGTCTGACTTTACCAGTACTGCAGCCCTTGCTCCCCACTCCAAGGCTTAATTTGGTCCTCCTGATGTTTTACTGTCAACATTCAGACCTGAAACATGCTATTTCTCTGTTTAGCCAGGGTTCCTATTTGCACGCACCTCTCTTTGCAATCATTTGGGGGCAACCCAAATTTAGGTCTATGGCATCACAATAATCCTGAGCCAACAGTGCTGCTTGGACAAACACTTCAGGGTCATTGGCACAGAACTGAGAAAGACAAAGAAAAGTGGAATAATCAGGCAGTGGTTTCCTTCAAGTACTGACAACACATTATGACATAGTTATGATACAACAACTTGCTACAGAAAACAGGCATAATATGCACCATTAATAAGAGCAAACATCATTTCTCAAAAAAAAAACCCAAAACCAACAAGCAAAAGCTGTGACACTTACCAGCTAAAGATCCCCAGCCTTCAAATGATAAAATGAGAAAGGTGAGCATTCAAGAGGCAAAGAAATATTTGTATGTAGTACCCAAGAATAAGAGGAAACAACTCTTAGAATCCCCTGTAGAACAAACAGTTGTAGCCTTTTAATACATAAAGGTGGTGCAGAAGAGTTACCTGTACTGTCTCTGGGTCCTGAGACAATTCAAACTTTGTAGATACCAATAAGAACCATTGCCTCTAAAATGGATTCACATTAGTGGAGTGTGAAATAGACACATTGGGTTGTTAGTCAAATGCTCAGTCTTAAATGTAATTAATACTACATTTAAAGGACAGTGCAAAAATCAATTTATTAAGAAGAATTAGGTTAACATGATACTGCTTTGTTGAAGAGGACAGAGTCAGTCTATTCTTCTCATTTATGCTTTTGGACAGATTTTCTAAAATTCATATTAACAAAACCAACTCCCTCACATCTTTTAAATAATACGGATTTAAACATGCGAGCAGGTGGTGTTACTTAAACCCTACAGCACCACATTCATAATGGCCAACACCAACTAAAACCAGAAAAGGCATCTGCTTTCTCTGAGATGACTGAAACAATAGCGCGCCTCCAACCAAGCCCCATCAGTGAGGATTTTTACATAGTAAACAAAGCCCTCGGAGCAGGCTGGACTCAGATTCTATTTCCAAGAGTCTGTGACCAAAACCCAAGCCTGCCCAGAAACACTGCAGAACTCAGTAACGACTGCAGTACTGGGTCAATCCAAAGATTAATCTAGTTAGTTCTGTGCTAGCAGCCAGCAGAAAAAAGGATAATACAGCAAGCTCACAGAAACTCACGCTCTTCGGGCAGGCTCACGCAGGGCACACGGCCTACTGAAGATCTGTGTTCAAAAGACTTAATAGCTTTCTAAGACTATTTAAATTTCTGCCACCTCTACCTTTCTGTGGCAAAAGAAACTACCTCCCACGGGAAAAGGAGAATGCCAAACAATAGTCAACATCAGATGTCTAGGGCACAGCAGAAGCTGCAAAGCATCTTAAAGGCCTCTGAAAACAGAAGTGGCATTTCCTGCGCCTAATGACCCTCACTAGAGTTCTTCTCCATTTGCTTTCTAACTCTTGTAATCATCCAGCATCCAGTACATCCCATAGTAATGAATTTTGCAGTTTATAACTATCACTGCACTTAACACTCGTATCCCATTTGCCATCTTCAAGGCAACCATACTTTCACAGACTTCTCTCGTCTCTCCCCTCGGCCAGGGGAAACCTTCTCTTCCAGGGCAGAAAGTCCTCATCCATTTCACTGCTCCACGTGGAAACCACACCATTCCTCTGCTTGTGCCAACTGTCTTTCCCTGCATTATTCTCCAGCCCCACAGGCTCCTCTCCCTCTTATGGACGAGTGGAGGGAAGTACCTGAATTTCACACTGTACTCAAGAAGCAGAAGCAACACAAGATTTAAAGTGTGTCCTACCTTCCTTTTTCTAAAGCTAAGCACTGAGCCCATGGTTCCAGAAAGCTACTCAGCTGCAGTCCTCCCTGAGTGGTATCAGACCTGAAACAAACCCTGACGCTAGAAGGGCGGCCACCATCTATCTCAAAAGATGGGACTCAAAACAAGTGGACTGACACTCTGTGAGAAGTCCCGTGTCCCAGGCCCCTGAGGTTAAGACACCAAATTCTCTTTGCCAGACAAGGGATTGACAGAAAAGCACACATCCTCATGAACCAAGCACTGCTAGCAGTACCTGGGTGCAAAAAATGAGATTTCTGCCACTGCGTATAACCACTTTAAAGTCTAGGTGAGGTCGACCAGCTTGAACTCATTTGGAAACCTCACCTGGCGCAGGTGGCGACGCCCGGGTTTGCTCACGGGGACGGGGCGGCGGCAGGCACGGCTGGCACCGCTGTCGGGCCTCTGCAGCGCCACCCGGCAGCGGGGGGCTCCCCCCGGCCGCTGCTGCCCCGCCGGGGCTGACGGGGCCGGGCCGGGGCCGCTCCCCGGGGCTCCCAGCGCTCACCTGCACGATGAGCGGCCGGTCCTCGGGACAGGCCTCGCCGTAGAGGTTCTCGCGGCGGTAGTTGGCGTCCCTGAGGAAGACCTGGGCGTGCAGCATCGGCGTGTAGCAGAGCTGGGCACCGTGCCGGCGGCTCAGCAGCCTCCAGGCCAGCTCGCTCTGGTCCACCATGGGCGCTACCACGTAGTGGGCGCTCCTCAGTGTCTCCCGCCAGAAGGCCTCCCCGCGCAGCTTCGGCATCGCCCGCCCGCGCAGCGCCGCGGCATCCGCCGCCC
>JAVJGJ010000001.1:126244964-126264855 GCA_035590215.1 Microhierax caerulescens
GGCCCCAGCCGGGCCGTGCGACCGGTGCAGTATCGGCCAGCCCGGCCACGAGCTCCCCCGGCCCCTGGAGGGCTCCGGGACGCGCATACCACCCCCTGCCCCGGAGCCGGTGGGCTCCCGGTACCGCCCAGGGCAGCGGGGTGGGAAGGGACCGCGCTGTTGCATAAGGGCCCTGGCCGCCGCCGGGCTGCGCTCGGCGCGGGGCCCCTCTGCATCGGCCGCTGCTGCTCAGGACGGCAAAAATCCTCTCTCAGCTCTGGTCAGAGCATCGACGTGACTTTAATCATAGGGGCTTAGACATTTTTTTTTTTTCCAAAATGTAAAAACTCAAACAAAGTCATTATGCACAAGCAGCAGGCAGGGTTACGTGTACAGTCCAGCCCTTCAGCACACCTGTGCGAGCCTGGCCCCTGGCAGCCGTCACAGCTCCAGCTCACTGTAAAAGCCGGTGTTCTGCTCTCCCCAGCAATCTAGCTCCCATCTAGGCTGCGATGAACCCTGCTGCAAGAGCGAACACCAAGTTTCAAGCTCTTCTGATTCTCTTCTACAATACCCCTCACGCTCCCAGAGGCCTAAACCACCAGCTGGGCCATTTTAAACAAGCAGCCCCCCCAGTCCACCGCCAACACTCCGCTTTCCAATTACACCACTGCTCCAGGCTGAGTTTCTTCTGTCTTTTGACCCTGATTTGCTAGCAAGTTGTCTGATCTTAACTTATGGTAACTTAGCTAATTGCAGGAGAAACAAACACCTGCTTCCTTTATTACTATTCTACCTTAAATCTTTTGGGTTTTACATGACCTCTGTCTCAACACCAGAAAGCTTCTCTATTTCTGCTGTCTGGTAGTGCTGTTTAAAGTCACCCATTCTGTTAAACTGGGATCCTCCTATTTTTTTAGCTCTTGGCATATTTCTTTCCCCTCAGGAAGGTGGTCAAATAGAGAAAATAATAAGCTTTAATGCTGATGACTGTGTGCTATGCACCTTATGTTCTTAGTCTTCCTATTAAGGCTGTATTGCAGATATAAGATGTACCGCACACCATTTCAGAATAGCAATGTGAGTTTGTGAGCCTAAATAAGTTTATAGGGCCAACAGGGGAGTGTGCTTTTCAGTCTCAAGATTAAGAGCAGCATGGTGCAGATAAGCCAGTAAGGAGCCAGCTGAGCAGAAGGATGGAAAGCATCAACTGACAAGAGACTCCCACTTCAGTTTCACACAGAAGGGCAGATGTGAAGGACTTTGCTTCTGCCCTTGCCTTCTCACACAGGCAGCTGCAGTATTTGATTTTGCATTATAGTATTATTGTTCTACCTATGTCTATCTGATGGACTACTGAGAAACAATAAGCAATACCAGCACTAACAAGATTTTTATTTTTGGCACACTGTATTCAGCAGCCAGTTACATAATGGGTTACAGGGCAGCAGCTCATAATTAAGACAGTTAATGGGGAAAAAAAACCAAACAGCAAAACAATCTTCTGCTTTTCAAATAACAACCACAAGAACATTGAGAGCATATAGGCTGTAAGTAATTCTTGAGGAACTTTTATTACTAAACTAGTATCTTCAAGTTTTGCTTAGATGAGACCATGCACATTTTAAGTTTACAAGAGAACTCGTCCAACTTCTGCTTTGACCGCTGGAACAGCATCAGTCCTTGCTCCCTCAATATAGCCCATTCAGACTTGTTAAACACTTTAGCACAGAACTATTGTACCTGTTTGCTTAAAGTTTAATCACTCCTTTCTTTTTCCTTCTCGTTTTTTAATACAACCAAGGCAAGTAGGATTCTTTCAACTTTTTTTTTTTTCCTATGCTTACTACAACTGCCAGTAGTAAAATTTAAACCAAACCAACCAACCAGACCACACTTGTTTTGTTTTATGTAGTATTCTATGCTAGGATGTGCACGGATCGTAAGCAGTAGATCTAGTGCAGTCCCACAGTATGCACATATGCCCAGCTCACATAGCCACTCTTCAGTAGGGGAGTCTTTGCCGCTGTGAGGCAGCTCACCCTCACACATTACCCACTTCCCTTCTTCTGTCACCACCTAACACCTAGTCATCACACCTAACAACGTAATAGCATTTATACCCATTGCCTATCTAACACTCTCAAGGACCTTGAGGTAGATGTTATTAGTCCCATTTTACAGATGGGGAAACTGAGGCAGTAACATTAATGGCTTGTCCAAAACTGCGGCAATGGAGCCAGAATCAGAATTTGAGTTTCCACTTCAATCTTGTGGGTGTGTGGTTTGGTTGTATCTAAGGTACCAAAATCATGGCAACCAAGAAGCCATGCTCCAGAATAGTAAGTCTTCTTTATTATTGTTATTATTTTCACAGACTCCAAATCATATATGCCAGCAGCAGTTTTTGCTTTATACCAAGAAATAAGAGATTCCAGGTGAAACACAGGATTTAAGTAGTGGTGGTAGAGAATAAGACAAAAAGCCAACCAGTGACCAATTGTGTTTAATACTAGGAAAGCCAATGAGAAAAAAGAGACACTCTTCAGACCAAAAAGTATTTAAAAAACCCAAAACAAGACTTATTTTGGAAATGCTTTAAGCTGACATTATGTTGTTTTTATTTCAGATTTCACAAAAGAAATACTTTATAAAACTAAAACCAGTTAACCCAGCCACTATCAACAGAGGGTAGTATAAGCAAAAGACACTAGGTCAGAACCTGCAGTGAAGAACCACCCATTCCTGTCACTGGAATGCTCCTGTAATACCAGGATACTTCACTGGGGCATAAAGATGGAGAGAACTGGGGTTTTACAGCAGTTCTGAGAGGCACAATAGCTCCTCCTAGTCGGTGCTTTAAGCTACCCAGGTCTCCTCTGTATCATAAGTGTAGCAAGGATTTACTGATTTCGGAAAGGACAGAACCAGCATAGTAAAGGCAAGATATTTTTTAATTGAATTTTATGCAAGTTTCCCTTAAAAAGGTACTGTATCTTAAAATCATACCATCAAACTGATTACTTAGCTAACTTACGTGGGATCTCCAGTCTCATTACTGAGAGAAATAGAGGAAGGAAGAATGGAGAAGGAAAACAAATACATAAGGCTTAAGCAAGCCTGTGCTAAACAAAATATAGAGGGGCTTTGGGCAGATGCTCGTATGTTTGCCTGAGCTTTGGTTATGGGCGAGCAAGGGTAGGAGGATTTGTTCAGTTATCCTTCAGGAATTCTATCCCCCCCCCCCCCCCCATTCCAAATGTCTGGTTGGGTGGTGAGACTGGAGGTGGGAGAGAATAAGTAAAGCAAATAGTCTTAATACTTTAGTGAGGTTCTGATACAGCAGAGCACAGAACCTTGCACAAATATAAACAAAGTACTTGCCCAGGGACAGCTTTGCCTGTTTATATCATGCCCAAGTTAAGCCTGTCCAATACAGTTGCATCTGCCAAACCATCCACCCGTCCCCTCCACCCCGCTTTCTCCTCAAAAGAGTGGGTGATGGCAAGAACCATCCCTTCTACCTTTTCCTTTCTGAACAGGGCAGGTCACTGGGAGCAACAGAAAGAAAAAACAACCCAAACAAAAAGAAACCAGACTGTTCCAAAGATGCACTTTGGTTTAACAAATGTGCAACTTCCCCTTGTAGAATAAACCTTCCCCTCCAAAAAGGGATGCTTCTTTTCTCCTATAACCCACGATAAATTAAAACCAAGTAAGAAGTCTCTGGTTTGACACAATAAATACTTAGAATATATCAAATTAAAAAATATAGTTACAAAAACCTCAATGGAATTCTCTTTCTGACCTAACTACAGACAGATTCTTCACAGACAAAAGGTATCTCCGAAATCAGCTGCAGCTCCTCTCTCCCTGCTCACTGGGCTTGGTCAACAAGTGCTATCACATACCCTTTGGAATACCATTAAGACAAAACAATATTGAGCACGAGAAATCTACTCCTAAGTTTTTCATACTGCCAAGGGTGTAGGAAGCAACCATCAGTGGGCTCACAGCAGTGCAGTGAGAGTCACAGCACTAGCATAACACGGATAGGGATACTAGGGGAAAACAAGGCATGGGAAGGGAAGGAGGAGAGAGAACCCATACAAGGTGGGAAAGGAAGAGGTGAGCAAGGAAGAGAGAGAAAAGACCAATGAAGTTCAGCTAGACTTCCCAGTTCTGGCAGCAGAGCAGATGAGATGTTGAACAACAGGAAGAGTTCCTTGGGGTCTGTCATAACAAGGAATGTTGTTGGCATTTTCTTCACCATTGACAGTAAGCAGAAGAAGTTAACCCTCCCTGACACTGACACGTGGTTCTGCCAGTGAGCTGTGGATGATCCCAATAATTGATTCAACACCATCTCCCTCCAATAAGGTGCGGTGATCGCCTTCAACAACATGGACAGATACTTTCCCATCACATACCTGCATAAATACAAATAAGAAAAAAAAAAATTTACATTCACAATTTGCAACCAGCTGGTCATCTGGCAGTTTTGGGTTTGTCAGTCTTAAGTTACTCATAGTTTACACCACTGTCTCTATCAAACTCAAGCTGAAAACAGCACCAGTTTTACTCCGATACATTTTCACAGGTCAGCTGCAGGGTATTATTCAGAAGCAGTGTACTATTAAAGACAGCCTGGCAGGATGGGCAGGAAGCCAACCAACCTGATACCAACAGGATTTACCTACAATATCAAAGAACGAACAATATAGTAGCTACTTCCAAGCCCTTCAGAAAACCAAATAATGCTCCCTTCCACCTAATCTTTTTTCCCCACCACCATGAATCTTCCTTTAAGGCCATTATGTAAATTTAATAACATACAAATTAGCCTGGAATCAATAATGAATGTAAGTTAGAAGTCATAAGGGACAGGCGATGCCAGAAGCAGGAAGGTAATTCTGAAAATCACTTCCTTTTCCCTAGTATCTGTATCATAATGCAGGACATTTAACCCTTTTATGTTAACAGGGGCTAAAATTTTTTAGGCCCACAAGAAACCCATGTACTAACTTCTAAGTGATCCACAAAAGGTATCTAAGAAAAAGCTGCCTCTATTCTCAGAAGGCTGACTCTTGCTCTTCAGAAGTCTGCCCTCAAGCAGTGGACAAACTTTAGGGAGACCCCTAAAGACAGTGAAAGAAGGAGGCTAAAAGTTACTTCTGTCAAGTTACTCCCTTTTGATGTCTTTATTATCTAAAGTCTATCTAGAGAGCTTCAAGAATCAGCTACAGAAAATGCTTACTTATTCCAATACAGAGACTAGACCTTCTCCTGGCCCTCACTACCCTGAGAAAATGCCTGGAACCAATCAATTTGCTCTCCGGGACTTTTAATTCTTGTTAAGAGCATGATAACTATAGAATGGTAACTTCTTTCAGGTAGGTTTTGTCCCTTCTCCCTCAGTAAGGATGCTTTTTTCCATGCTTTTCTTTTGCTCCCCCAGATAACAGGGGAACCTGAACAGTCACCAATGGGTCTCAGACTGACCTCCGAGAGTCTGTAGTCTCCACCCAGACCTTCTTCATATTCACTCTGAGACTTTGCCCGCATCAGCGTCACGTTCCCATGATACTTGGACTCTGGTATGTACTTGTCAGCAGCCTTCAGTTTATGGTAAAAGGAAGTAGCAGCAAATCTGAGCGCTTCACGATTTATGTTTGTATATATCTGAGTTATCAGGTCTGCAGCAGCATTCACACGAGCCTCCAGATCTTTCAGGGGCAGAAGAACCTCCAGCAGCTGGAAATATTAACATTTTTCCCCCCGTTAGTCTCAGTATCTGAGAATCAGTCTCCGCCAAACAAAAAGCCCACACACCTCTTGTGCAACATAAAGAGATTTTAAAAAAGGAAACATTACCTTATTGTATTCAATGCCTGTAAATTGCTGAACAAAAACACACAATGCTTCAGTCTCCAATGCAGCCTCATTTCCTTGGCTCAGCTTGGCTCTGTAGCTCTGGAAAAGAAAATAATAAAATGTGAATGAGAGGGATATGCCTGATCTTGAATATTAGATATAAAAATTACAGAACAAAGGCCTTTGAACTGGGAAAAGGGAGGGGTGGGGAAGAAAAAAAAAGACAGACTGAAGCTTGGGCTGGGGGAGGAAGATCCCTTGAGGACAGATGAAAAAGCAAATCCACAGATGGCAATTGCCAAGAGCCTAGCATCCTCCAGGAAGTACAAGTGGAAAGGAAGGCTTAAGCAAGGTTTCCTAGCACCCCTACATGAGAATCTTGTCTTGCAGGCTCCAGGATCTTCCAGAAGACACATTAGTATGATATGTCATAGAAAGAGCAACATTTGTGTCCTAGCCCTTGCCAGCTGATGAAGACCACCACCCATATGCTTCCACCCTTCAGCCATCCCTAAACAACCACTGTCTGCAACTGTCTCCCAACTCCTCTGTCAAGAAACATCTGTCAGCTTTTCTGACAATTCATATCTAAAATAATAAGCTCACAGAACATGAGCCCTGATGACACAGGACGAACCCCAGACAGAAGATTTTCTTTGTATCTCTTACCTGAGTGTACGCTGCCACAAAGGAATGAGACCCATCAAAGAGGAACAGACTGTTGAGTGCATGAGAAGCATTTTGTTGTACTTGCAGCTGGGAGCACATCTCAAAGGCTACACAGGCACCGAAAGAGTACCCAGCAATGCGGTAAGGTCCTTCAGGCTGTATCTGTTTCATACAGTCAATGTAGTAGGCTGCTAGGCTCTGTATGCTGTCCAAGGGAGCAGCTACAACATGGAAGCGAGTTAGAAAGACTCTGGTGAAAAGGCAGTAGCAGAGACAATTACATTTTCATTAACTCAAACAACCCTGCTGGAAACATCCAGTTTATTTTGAAGGTAAGTGTCTCAATTATAGTTAGCAACTACATTTTGGACAAGGAATGTTCCTGCATTGCAAAGACAGGTAGAACAGCATGCCTTTTTTTCTCCTGCATGCTTATCAGATAGCAGGGACTCCATGCCATCTGACTGACAGCAACATCCAGTTGTTCAGTTTCCACATACACAAGCTCTTCAGCCTAACCTAGTACTTCTCATCACCTGCAGATCTTTGACACGACCCTGTGCAGGCTGTAGGTACTGATGCTGATCCTCAGAGTTTAAGAGTCTAGAAACAAAGCGTTCTCTCTCTCCAAGGCAACTACAACTCAGAGTGTTATGTTTATGAATTCAAGATGTTAAAGAACTGAGATACCTTTTGTGCACTGGAGCCCATAGCAAGGCATATGAAGTCTAGAGGCAAGAGTGTAGAAAACTGCAATGGATCCTTCAATGGGGTGAACAAGGAAAAGAGGGCGCTCGTTGCTCTGCACATTATTGAGACGGGTGACCGTTGGCCCTTCTGGGTTCACCAACAGGTTGTTCAAATCTAGTTTTGGAGGTTCACCCAGGCCTGTCTTCGTCAGTTGGGATGGCCTCATCTCTTTGAAGGAAAGCACACCAGACAGACACAATTAGATTCAGGATCAGTCATGGCCACGCAGCCCAAGTCCTAAAGGAGAATCTCAGGGCTGCTCTGGATAAGCCCACTGGCTCACTAAATCATCAGGGTACAGGCACAGAGATCTCCCTATTGTCAGCTGCTCTGCAGCAACCGCTTTTAGCTTATAATAAACATGACGTTACATTGTTTATTCCTCTGACAAGGGAGAAGGTCTTGAATAAGACCCTGCACTCAGCTGCACAGGAGTACTCACGCAGGCAGGTATTAGCCAGGCAAGAAAGCCACTTTCACACTTTTTCTTACATCCTGCCCCCAGAACTGATGGGCCTGTCCTAGTCACCAATGCACTGCAGTGACATGTCTGTCACTGAAAAGCTTTTCAGTTGTAACCTTATTTCATGATCTGATAGAGGCTTACATCACTAGAGATGAAAACAACAGATTAGGAGCTTAATTATTTGGGCTTGAAGCAACCCTAATGCAGACACTATACCCTCTGCTGTCCTGGACTTAGAAGAAAGTTCACGCAGTTTGTTGATTGTAAGGAGTCTGATTTCTCTCATGGTCATAACGGTGTCATAGTCTCTCTCCAGTGTCTGGCGCACCTCCACTCCCATCAAGGAATCCAAGCCCAAGTCTGCCAAGGAACTCTCCGCATTCAGACTACCCACGTCACGGACACCTGAGAAAAAAAAACCCAGCGCACTAACAAAAGGCCAATTTCTTTTCAGCTCCAGACACTCCAGCAGTCTTCTCAATTTTCTTCTTTCTCCTAAGACCCAAATAAACTGCAGCTATGGGGAATTACCTTTCAAGATCATCTAATGACACCTCTTCAACCCACATCTGATCATATGAAATCAAATCTTAAAGAGTACATGTTAAACATGCACAGCTTTACAACAGGGGATACACATCAGTCCCAGAACATCATCACTTCAGCTCTAGACCAAGTTCAAAATAATCAGCTAAAGGAATTTCACATACTGGAGGCTCCAACTGAAACTGCGGTCTTAGACCTAACGTAACTAATCCTCAATTACGAGATGAATCAGTCTATCACACTGGAGGAAGAGGTGATTCCTTGAGTCTTCATTGCCTATTACCCTTCAATCTTCACACTGTTCAAGTCACTCACCCTTTCCTTACCTGTAAGAGCCCTCTCATAACAACCACCTGTATCTACAGCTCTTCCTTCCCTCCTCCACCTTGTGCTGCCCTGTGTTGCCACCCTTCCCACCATCAGGCTTCTTACCAGCTTATCCCTTTATTGTCTTCACACAATCTCTCCTTCCAAACTAACCCTACAGCTGGTACAATTTCCCAGACACTTTCCCATGACTTGTAAAAGCCACAGGATTTTAAAATCTGCTCTCTGAGGTCAGATCTGCCATCAGTTACCACACACAATTCCTTTAGTAATACTCAGGAGACCGTCTTTAATTTATCAGTAACTCTTTTTGAAGAGAACAAAGGATCAGTATATACTTCTGTCTGCAAAAGAGACAAATGAAGTGGGACATAGTAGAGTTGACACTTTCAACACAAGAACAGGGGACACAATGGTAAAAGGAAACAGATCCAAAACAGACACGAGGACACAGTACCCCTCGTAACACACAGTTAAGCTATGGTTAAGTTTCACATGGGATGACAGACAGAGCTGGTAAGAAAATCCACGGTTAATTAGTCACTAAGCACATAAAAGCTACTTCGTGTGGCATGGGGACATCCCAAGGTGAACATCTGAAAGTTGGAATAGTACTTGGAAAGTTAGCCACGTATTTGCCTTGTTACGTGCTGTCCCAGATTTTTGCTCTTGGGGGCTGTTCCTTTTGATTCTCCAGCTGGAGAAAGGCACCAGCCCACTCTAACCAAAACCCAAGACATTGAAGTCTACACATGCACTTGTATGTAAACACACTAAGGCAGAAAAGCCCATACTGAAGAAATAAATCAATTATTGGAGATAAGGAGCAGTGTAAAGGGGAAAAAACCCAAACAAACACCCTCCACTACCACCACCACACCACAGGAGATCAGGAGGAGATGCTGAACAGAGGGCCTACAGCAGCACTACTGCTTTCCAAAAGCACTGGGATAGTAGACATCGCCCAGCAGCACTTGTCAGAGAGCACTTACCCAGGATGCGAGCAACAGCTTCGACAAGATCCCGTTGATTGCCTCCTTCAGTCTTCACAGAGACCTTCTCTGCTAGGACAAAACTGGACATGACAGGATGAGGTTGATTCAGGAAGGTATCGAGCACCTCCAGGCATGAGCTGATTTGCTGGGGAACGGTTCCCCCCACCACAATCTCTTTGTTGCCCATTGTTTTCAGAAGGATGCCCACATCACCAATGGCTCCCCACTGGATTGCCAGGCCTGGAGCAGAAATCAGAAGAAAGAACATACAAGGCAACTAACTAAAGCACATGGCAGCAACAAAAGAGTTAAACAGCTAAGTGAAGGCCTGCATTTCCTTTGTACTGCTAAAGGGTCAGCATTCACTCACACATTAATGACTCAGGGTAACAGCTAGGAGAGGAAACAGCCTTCAACATTCATTATCTTTCCAGAGAAGTACACAAATTTCTTGTCAGCAGATTCTCCTCTGCACCTTTGGCAAGACAGGTTATCCTGCACAGTGCGTGAAGTCATCTTACCTGGGAGTCCATCATGATGTCGCTGCTCACAGATACGCTCCATGGTAGAATTGGCAAAGCCATAATTACTTTGCCCAGCATTTCCTCTTCCACAGCTTACAGAGGAGAACACAACAAAATAGTCCAGGTCTGGACACTTCTTACGAGTCACCCTTGGAGCAGAGCGGGAGAGAGAAACCCCATCAGAAAAACCTGCTAGCTATGTGTTACTGTGAAAGGCTAGTGCAAGACTAAAACAACCAAGTCTGATCAGCTCAGGGACCGTAAGAGCAGTTTGTATCTGTCCCTTCTACAGACACCTACCAGTCCAAATGAAGGGTGCCCGAATACTTGGGCTTGTTGACCTCCCAGAATAGCTCCGGGGTCTGATTTTCAATCATGCCATCTCTAAGAACCTATTGGGGAGCAGGTAGAGAAAAGAGAAGAAAAAAAAAAAAAAAAGAGGTGCAGTTTCAGTATCTCCAGTTTCTCCATTTAAAGCTGCTGCATGGTTTGAGATATGAGAGGATATTGCTCCACAATGCATTTCTGTAATTTCAAAGTACAGAGACAGCCTGAATGTCCTGAAATATGACAAGGACAACATGGCTTTTGGCAAGCCTGCTCTTTTCAGCACTGCCGCTGCAGCCTTCAACTGGCAAGTTCTGTATGGGATTTTTCTTTTCACCAGGGCTCTTGGGCAACTTTCATCTTCTCCCAGAACTGAGCTTGCTAGCCAAATACTGTTGCTTCCCAGGTCAAGGGGCCAGACCCCTAAGCCTTTAGTCATCAGGTAAGGCCAAAGCAAAGTGTCCTTTGAAACACAGAGAGGCAATCTAAAACTGTATGAAGCCTAACTTCTTTCAGTAAAAGCAGCCACTTGAATGGCTGCCACCTCTTACAAGTCCTAAGCATTTTTGTCACTTACCACAGCCAAATTAAAGACGCCTCCAACTGGGCCAAGCTGCAAAGCTTCTTCTATCAATAGCTGTGTTCCTTCTAGTGTTCCAATATCACTGGTAGATACCAACACTTGGATTCCCAGTGCCTTCCACTCTCCAACACGTTTAGCTTGGTAGCCTACAAAAACCAACCAAAAAACCCAAAACCAAAACCAAAACCAACAACAACAACAACAACAACAACAAAAAAGTGAACAGTGCCTGGGGTGAGGCATTCAAACCATAAAGGTTTGGGTAACCTCCTCCTTACGCTGTTCTGACTCGATAGGGACCAAATAGCTAAATAATTCCTCACTCAGCTGTAAGAGGAAAATTGGACAAAACTTGAGTAGTAGATAGAAATCACCTGAGTTTCATAAATACCCTAAATAGATTAAAGTGAAGTCAGGAGAATGGGAAGGGAGGAAAAAAAAAAAAAAGCACAGTAGTGAAGGTCAAGTTAAAAGATACTTCCTCCTTTAGAATAAAGGGGAATAAAGGGGACAACACTTGCCTGAAGTGAGACCACATACAAGCAGAAAGAAGGGATCAAGACATTATTATTTGCTGACAGGACACTTTAAAATGAAAACTACAAATTGAGGCATTTTGAAAGACAGTCATGTTCCCCGTTCCTTTATGACTTTTGCTTACCAGTTCGTATGCCAGAACGAGATGTCAGTACAAGCTTCTGTACTCCTCTCTCAACTAGCCACTGAGCCAACTCAAGCCCAAATCCTCCTAGGCCCCCTGTGATGATGTAAGACTTGGTAGGTGGACAGGAGGTTCGGGAGACAGCAGAGATTTTAACTGGTTCAGACTTTAAGTGATGTTCCTTTTCTTCTTCCTTGACCTTCCCACCAACACAAAAAAAAAAACCCAACCCCAAAAAAAAGCAGTTAAGATCAGATACACAATGCATTTCTTACCTTTCCATGCTATGCTCCTCCAGCCAATGGGAATGACCCTTGTAGAATCAGAGTAACAGACTTGATAGTTACATTTATTACAATGTCAACGGTAAAAACAGTAACTCTGTACTGTCCTAGTTACGCAACTTCAACTTGAACTGCATCTAAATATTCAATATAGCCACCCTACAGAGGATGACAGGTGCATCAGAGAATCAAAGTCATTATCTCATTACCTTGATCATAACTTTGCCAATGTGCTTTCCTTGTGCCATGAACCTGAAGGCAGCTTCTACCTCCTCTTTGCTGAAGACTGTACTCCTCAGGGGCTTTACTACACCATCTTTTATGCCTTTGGTCAACAACGCTGATACCGCTTCCCACTCTCTGTTTCCTTCCTCAAAGATTGCATCTAGCAGGATCCCATGAAACGCCACGTTCTTGAGGAAGAGAGACATTCCTAGAAAAAGCAACTTGGTTATGACCAGATGCTGCTGACATTTCAAAGGAGAGTCTATCTTCTGCTTCAGAAACATTTCTATGTAGGTCAGTAGCATAAGACTGAGGAGTAAATCAGTCCTTAGTTGCTCGAATTCTACATTTTCCAAACTCATTCTTGCATGTACTCTCTAAGTGCTGTATTAGGTTGTTCTCTTATAATCAGACCAGTTTAACAGAAACTCCACTCACAAGAACTGTGTTAAGAGGACAAGATATAACATGGTCAGCCTGACACTAAAAAGGACATTTTGTGTTTAGTGATAGCTGGGTTAAGAGTCACAGAGGAGCAAGAATCTCGTGTACCTCCTGTCCATCTCCACAGGCAACTCTTCCTTGTAGGAAGTTTTCCATGATGCTAGGATCTTTTGGAATTTAATCAGAATAAGAAAGGAGACTGCCAACACTTGCTATATGCAATCATTGTACAGTAGGAGAACATTTTTGTCATTTTTCACTAACGTGTCACATTATAACATTCAAAAGCATGGGTTTTCCCATCCAAGAGAAATCAGGTTAATCTTTCCCCTGTGCCATCAAAAACAGGGAGGTGCTGTTGACTCTCAAGGGACAAGGGCCTTGCAGAGGGGTTTGGACGGAGTGGAACGCTGGGCAATCATCAATGACATGAAATTTGGCAAGATTAAATGCTAGATTCTGCACATGTGACTGAGTAATGCCAGACACAGGTATAAACTGGGAGAGGAGTGGCTGGAGAGCAGCCCTGCCGAAAGAGACCTGGGGGTGCTGGTGGGCAGCAGCTCAAGAGGAGCCAGCAGCGAGATGTGGCACCAAGAGGACAAACCATATCTGGGGTTGCATGAAACCCAGCACCACCAGCTGGTCAGGAGAGGGGTCTGTCACGCTGTGCTCAGCGCTGGTGCGGCCTTCACCTGAAGTACCGGGTGCTGTTCTGGGCCACTCTATTTAAAAACAACGTGAAGGTCCTTGAACACATCTAGGAGGGCAAAGCTGGTGAAGGGGCTGGGAAGCATGTCCTATGAGCAGCTACTAAGGACTTTGGGTTTGTCTGGTTTGGAGAAAAGGAGGCTGAGGGGCAACCTCATTGCTCTCTGCAGCTTCCTGAGGAGGGTACTTTGAGGGAGAGGGGCTGATCTCTTCTTCCTAGCATCCAGCCGCAGGACACAAGGAAATGGCTCAAAGCTGCATCAGGGGAGGTTCAGACTAGGTATCAGGAAACGTTTATTTCTTTACCAAAAGGGCGATCAAACACTGGAACAGATCTCCTAGAGAGGTGGTTGATGCACCATGCTTATCCGTGTTTAACTGGCATTTGGAAAATGCCTTTAATATGCTTCAGGTTTTTGTCGGCCCTAAAGTGGTCAGGCAGCTGGACTAGACGATTATTGCAGGTCCCTTCCAACTGGAACTATCACATTCTATTCGAAATGGCACAGACATTTAGTGAAACAACAGATTAAGGTTCTCTCAAGATCAGGTTCTCCGTAGTTATCTGAAAAATTCCAGTTACTTTCACTCTACAAATGATCAAGTTTACCCAGAACAGAGGGGAAAACTGCAGCTTGTATAGCTATGAACTTCATTTGCTGAGCTTTACAGTGCATTCATCTATCACAAATGGATGTGTTACACCCCAAAAAGTTTTTAAGTCAAGTCCAACACATCTATGGAATTTACAAGCTAACAGACACAGTGGCAAACAGTACCACGTGAAGTGAATGCTGCTTCTTACTACCTTACTATCTGAACACTTTGTGGGCAAGATATCCTACAGTGATTCTAAAGAAAGACAGCTTACACATTTTGTGTGGTTTATGCAGGCTTCCAGAAAAATACTGAGTGCCACACTTCCCCAAGAAAGCATTTGTTGAAAAGACTACATAATTGTTAGTGATACAAGTGGAACAAGTAATCCAGCTAAAAGCTTTTCTAAATTTGAAGACTAGCCTGTGTTAAGACAACATACAGGTTGTGCTGTCATGCTTGCTTATTAAACCTAATGAGATGTATTTCCCAATGCCCATCTTACCAAGCTGACTGTTGTTAGACAGATCAAATTTGCCTATTTCCAGAAAGCGCCCATGTCGAGCAAGACAGCGCAAACTGGCTTGCAGCTTCTCTTCTGCCAAGGAATTTAACACAAGGTTGACACCTGCAATGAAAGGAGAAGCAACTATTTCATAAACTCAATCTGCTGAGAGCCCAATCCTATTTTCCAGCGACTCCTTTTGTCTTTAGAAAGTGCAACTGCATAATGTGGCATAACTGACAAAATAAAGAAAAAAATAGTCCTTGATCTTACCTTTTCCATGTGTAACTCGCAGTATATGTTGCTCAAAGCTAGTATTTCGGGAGCTGGCAAAGCTATCAGCATCCAGCTGTGGAAACCTTGCTTGGAGGTACTCGCGTTTCTCAGTAGAACCTGTTAAGTAGAAGACAGGTTGAATGATGCCAGTGCTTCCCCGCCCCCCAAATGATGAAACAGCTCATCTTCCTCCGCACATCTTTTCCCAAGGACTGTAAGGTTGAGCAGCCATCAAGCACTTGCTTCAAAGGCCTCATGCCTTAGGACAAAGGCTGCCTAGTTGTTACTGCTCATTTATAAGCTAGAGCAAGAACCATGAACAGAACAAGCCTTACAATGGATAAGCATTCTTTGGTCACATTACTGAATTTAAAGTGAAGAAGCCTTGATCTTCTTCCATACTTTTGATTACATAGCGTACAGGGGAAGATAAATTTGTCCATGCTGTGGAAGTTTCAAGCACATAGTCAGTAGCTGTATTTACCATTCTCAGTTTATAAACTAGATCAAAGTTACAGGAGATCATACTGGAAAAACCCAAGAAATTTATATACAAATACATTTTTTTAATATATAAACATGCACACGTTTCCTCTGTTTATTAAAGCAGATTACATATATTAAGACTCAGTACCGGGTCCTGCATGTGGGTCACAGAAACCCCATGTAATGCTGCAGGCATGAAGAGTGGCTAGGAAGCTGCCTGGCAGGAAAGGGCCTGGCTGACAGCAGCTGAGTATGAGCCAGCAGTGTGCCCAGGTGGTCAAGGTGGCCCACAGCATCCTGGCTTCTATCCCAAACAGTATGGCCAGCAGGACCAGGGCAGTGACCACCCCCCTGTGCTCAGCACTGGTGAGGCCACACCTTGAATCCAGTGTTCATTTTTGGGCCCCTCACTACAAGAGGGACGTTGAGGTGCTGGAGTGAGTCCAGAGATGGGCAATAGAGCTGGGGGAGGGGCTGGGGCACAAGTATGGTGGGAAGTGGCTGGGGATGCTGAGGGTGTTTAGCTTGGAGAGGAGGCAGCTCAGGGGGGACCTTACCACTCTCTACAACTGCCTGGAAAGAGGTGGTAGGCAGGTGGCGGTTGGTCTCTCCTCCCAAGTAATGAGTGACAGGACAAGAGTAAACTGCCTTAAGTTATGCAATGTAAACCTCCCCTGGCACATCAGGAAAAGTTTCTTCACTGAAAAGGTGGTCAAGCATTGGAACAGGCTGCCCAAGGAGGTGGTGGAGTGACCATCCCTGGATGTGCTTAAAAAAAACCCCAAATGCGTAGATGTGATGCTTAGGAACATGGTTTAGTGGTGGGATTGGCAGTCCTGGATTAATGCTTGGACCTGATGAACACAAGGGTCTTTTCCAGCCTAAAATACGTATTTAAAGAATCATGGAATCATTTGTTTTTTCCTATAATTTTGGGCACTCAGTACTCACCTACAGTAGCAAAGACATGGCAGCCCATGCTCAGGGCAATGGCAATGGCTGCTTGGCCCACACCTCCTGAGCCAGAGTGAATAAGGATACTCTCGCCCTTCTTCATACCACCTCGAACCACCAAAGCATAATAAGCAGTAGCATAAACCACAGGCACTGAAGCTGCTTCTTCCAGAGTCCTAAGAAGCAAAGTGAAAGAGAGAAGGTATTTCTAGCCTTAAAAAAAACCCCGACTACTACATTCTGATGAAATTTGTTTTTCTGCAATGGAAAGGTTAAATGGCCAAGATAGACCAAAAAGTGTAAGCCATTCCCAATCATACAGCAGACCACCACAGATGCCAAGCGCACCCAAGAGTTTCCTCCTTCCACAAAAATACGTCCATGACTAACCAGTAACATAAACAATACCAAAATCCCAGTGTATACTGAACCACATGGAGCTAAGAGCCCAAGAAAAAGGTGAGAACCTTGTGCAAGCTGCTGTAGAAAAACTAACGCTCAACTCCTGCAGCAAATCTAAACCAAATCCTATAGCTGCTCATGAGACTATAGCTCTGTTATTGTTTCCCAGAGGGGAAGCTACCCATTGTGCAGTACTCCGGTCTGATCAGGGCTGGCAGACTAGAGCAGGAAGGCAAATCTTCACACACACAAACCAGGAAAGAGAATTGACCTACCAGCTTTTAGGCACCTCCCATAGAAACCTCTTGTCACAGTCTACCACTGTAGCTAGACCCTTTGCTGGCAGCAATCCCATCACTCTTCTTCCGGCCAGGTCCCGTCCTGAGAACTCCATGCCCAGCATGCACTGCTGTAGAGCCCAGTTACCTGAAAGAATGTTAGCATTTTTTACTAAAATTCCTTGGTCAAGAATTTACTACAACGGTAGTCCCTGAAAGTTAGAACCCCAGAGACAGAAAATGTGCTGGGATTTGTACATACACGGTTCCTAAGTCAGCACAGTTAATTTCTTGCTACAAGAGTAGTGGAAAAGGACTTTGTCTCATTAATCTTACTCTTTATTCTTGATGATATTGCTTTAGTTTCCAGTTTTCATCTGTGAAATTTCATGGAAACATCTTTTTCAGAGGTGATTTTGTTCCTCTTTGAAAAAGAACGATATATCAAGCTAGGAAGGGTGATCACAGTGGAAGCGTACTCTGAAACCTTCGTTTTTGCAAACACCCATTTTTGGCAGAGACTAATCTCAGTCATGAAGCAAAACCCAGCCCCTTGAGAATCTCCAAATGCACTTTTTACATGTTCCACCCTCTCTCTGTCCTTTAAATAGAGCTTTAAAACCATTTAATAGACACTATGTTAATTCTTAACTCACTATGAGACAAGACATTATCACCTCCATTTTGTAGGCAGGAGACTACTTTACCTTGTATTTTTCTCCCCTAAAAGCCAAGCATGTCCAGTAGCACAGCAGCGTGAGACTTTGACTTTCTCGCTTTGGCATGTACCTTGCCCACCTCTGGAACATCTATCAAGTTGTTTCACCTCACAGTTGATATCTATGCAATGGGGCTAGTAATGTTTCCTCACAGCAAGGTTTATTAATTTTGCCACATGGGAAATGGGACTGCAACTGGAAACAGAGCTTTTACAAGTTTTGGTGTACAGCCCTGCAGCAGGGCTATACTAGCTTTTCAAAAGTATGCTTTCTTGCTAAATAAACCTGTATACACTTTAGCTAGTGCATAACTAACATTTAGGAGACTATGTGAATAAATTCTAGATCAGCAATACATAAATAAAATTACACTAGAGGAAAATGTAACTCACCAGGGATAGCATCTGGAGAAAGCTTTCCTGTAGCCAGCATAATGTCACGGAAGTTAAGAGACGCATAATAGACTTTACAGAGCTGAACATCAGGATTAGTTGCGTGGAAGTGTCGAAGTGGAGAGACAATCCAGCGAAGAGATGAGAGGTCTCCACGAGTCAACACATTTACGTAAGCGTATTCTGTCAGCTCCTGAGGCTGGGCTGCAGAAGAAACAATAGAAGAACGTTACACACTAACACAGGCACACACTTTCCAGATTGAGTAAATTCCTTGTGTATTTGCTGCCTCCTCCCCAACTTTCTCTCCAGAAAGACCTTTCTTACCCTACACTACTACCCATATTCTAATAGCTCATTCCTTCTGCTGGTACCAGAGCATGCTACTGTTCACTCTGAGCTGGAGAGGAGAATTCCAAATTGTCTATTAAAAGAGAATAATTTAAAAAAATAATTGTAGGAATGATAGCTATTCATTTTCTATTTGAAGTCCATTCAGACTCAAGACCCTGTAAGCGATCCTCAGACCTCAAAGGCGTTACCTTGCTGCAGCATGAGATGCCTGAAGGAGCCCCACTTTCCATCACGATAGACATTCATCACCAGGTCCCTCTGAACCATCTTCTGCATCTCCAGGGAAGAAAGACTGATGGGTGGAACAGCTGATGAAGGGTTCAAATTGGAAATGAACACACACCTAGAAGACAAGAGTTGTCATTTTGTTTGTTCTACTATAGCTTCTTTTCAGGCCTATACAGAAGTATCTCATCTCTAACTGTCACTCAAGGGCATGCTTACATACCTGATTCTGTGGCCTTCTGCTTCAAGGCGAAGGCAGTTCACCATTCCCAGAATTCCTGAGTTCCCACAACTGGTGGCAGTCAACCACACAGGCTGCTCCGATGTGTCAGCCAAGACCTCCTACAGGACAAACCCCAAACTGTTTTACTATAAACCACAGAAAGGAAATAGCCCTTGTATCCTTACAGCAGAGATGAAAAACTTCTATTTTAAGAAAAGTAACTAAACACACAGGGAGAGGCACACACACTTCTTTCAACACTGCTAAATATCTCATTTAGAAAGTGTAGTGATTTGGAAATTCAGGTATCCAGGACACAGGAATTCTCACCTTTAAGGATTCAACCCACTTAAAATTGGTGTCATCTACTGGCAGAAAAACAGGTGTTTTGGCAGGGGCTTGCCGGCGACATAGGAAAATAACTGAGCCAAAGAACGATTTCTTCATGGCAACTAGATTCAGTGAGGCTTTGCTGAATAAGCCCTCCCACTGTGCCTGTCAAATCAGGTAAAACAACAGTTAACAGAAAAGTCCAAAATCAAATGAAAACACAAGTTACATCTATACTTCATGTTGTGTCTCCTCAAATATGGCTTCACCAGGAACAAGGGGCACTGTCCACCTCTTTCTTGCTTTTGCTTGAAATCTTGGCATCTGTTCTGTATTGTTTCAGTATAAGCATATTTGATTAGCAGTATTTTATCTATGCCTAGATTATCCTTCTACCCTAAAAGATCTTCAGAAAGCAGCAGTACAATTATCTCGAAGCTCTGGTTAGGGAACGAGTCTTACCACACTACCAGGTGTGCAAAAACCAGCAGTGATCATGCTGTCAATCCTACAGCGTACTTGAACATGTTGTAAGAGACGGTCCGAAAATCCCTCATTTGCCTCACAATCATCGACAAAGGACAGAGACTGTACATGTCTCAAAAGTAAGAGAGGGCGAGGGGGGGCTCTGCATAAGCCTGACCGAGGCGAGACGCTTGCCAGGTGTTAGCTACGGGAACAGAACGCGCTCTGAGAGGGATGCAAAGTGTTCCTGACAGGGCTGCACTGATCCGTACCATTCCCACCTTTTTGGCCGGTTGCCCCTCGCTTTTGAGAAAGACTAT
>JAVJGJ010000001.1:126273743-126290723 GCA_035590215.1 Microhierax caerulescens
AGCGCAAGCCATGCGAGCCACGGTTTGGCAGCTTTACCTTCTGCAGGGCACTAAGCAGCACCGGCGCGATAGATGCCATGTAATAGGAATGAAACGCCACTCCAGCGCTGCGCACCTCCTTTGCAAACACACCATCCTTTTTCAGTTTGGTGACAAACTCATTCACGGAGTCCTAAGAAGGGGTCAAAATGAAAGCTCACAATGTATTTGGGACCTGTATGAGTCACTGCACTACTTCCCCCGCCGCCCCCCCCCCGGCCACACCCTTCATCACTTGCCACTAAGGGGAACCATATCTGGGATGAGGTTATTGCCCTACTCAGTGTTGTAATTTATCACTCATCACGCTCATGGCTGTAAGACTATTCAGCATAAGAGACCTCCTATTACTAGCTTACTGAGGCACTAACATCATATCCTCTCACAGCACATTTGAGCATTAACACACAGCACCATGTCCCCTCCCATCCTTCAGTCCTGCTCCCCCTTGAGAGTAGCTGAGCTTTAACTCAGCTTCATGCTTTCTTCAAACCCAAACTTCACTGGTCCCAATCACTTCCATATGCACCGTATCAGCTCCTTGCTCACCAGCGGCCCAGAAACAGTGACAGTATCTTCAGAGTTGTGACAGGCTGGTACCACATTGGGAGGACAGCGTTGCTTACATTCCTCCCATGTCAGACCTGCAGAAGGAAGCCCTCAGGATAACACAAGTATTTCTAGCAGTGAGCCTCGTAACAGAAGGCAATCCTAACCACAGAATCACTGTGCTTAATTCAGTGTTTTGCAAAACCGGCAAGGGTTCTTAAGAGAGACACAGAGATCCACTCTTTTCCCCAAAAGCGATTCTGCAAGAGCCAAGGATACTTATCTCAGGGCTTCAACATGCCACTTATCCCTGTTCTATTGAATGAGAACAAGAACAGATGACTGAATCTTTGTACCAGCCCATTAAGGGATGGGGCAGGGGGAACCCACATGCTTTCAAAGAAGCTACAGAATCAGTTACATCATCTTGACCTTAGCAACCTGAGCTAGAACAGGAGAGACAACACATGAGCTTGACTCAGGGAAGCAGAGCCACAAAATAACCATAGAAATTGACAACTAGTGGCTTGAACTAGGTTAAAATGTGCAGCATCTCATCATGTATTAGATTGACACAATAGGAAAAATTTGAATCCAACATCAGATTTTGAAAAACTTATTATATGCAGCAGCACTCCAAGATAAGTTCTGTGATAAGCTTGTCATTTATTTAATATAAAGGGGGAAAAAAGCTAGATTAGGTAGGTAGTCCTTTACAGCATTAAAGTAAGAAGTCTGACTGTAACAAGTGACCTAGTCAAACACACAGTATTAGATCTGCAACAGCTTTTCCCTTAAGTGTTTCAGTTTTTAATTGACCACTGCATCCAACAACAAGAAACACAAAAATAGTAATGCTACCAATGTATGTTTAAAAATAGAATCAAGTCACCATGAAGCTACACCACGAAGAAAACCTGCTGGGTCCAAAGCTCAAAATTTCACACCGTAGCAGGCAAAGCTATATCGCTTACAGAAACACTAAGCAAAGCTTGTTCAGGAGAAAGCTTCTGCCTAAGTGCTATTAGGCTCATATAAGTTCTACCAGTATTAAGTACCACTAGCCAGTTGTCACTACATAATAGTGGCTTACTGCTTTCGCATCTCACTACTCTTGCAGACAAACAGATTATTTTTTTTTAATAATGCAAATACGTGTATATATATGTGTGCATGTGCACACACACACCTCTCAAGAGCCAAAACACCCAGTGCCTTAAGTTTTTCACCTCTCTTTTCAAGGAGATTATTTATCAGGCCTCTGTCATTGGTCACCCATCAATTAATCTCTCCGTTTCCTCTTAGCTTTGGATGGATTACCAAAATTCTGCTTCATTCCAGTCAGAAATTAATACCATTATATCAACTTCAATATTTAATAATGTGTTCTACATCCAAAGAAAAAGAAGAGGCAACAGTAGTTAAAATTTTACAGATGTGATTGTCTCCGCCAACACATTTCAGAGCCCAGTTTTACCCCAATGCTATACAGAGATCAGATGTATGCTTTTCTGGAAAGGGTATACCTACCCACAGCAGCCATTCCTCCTGGTGGCAATTTAGCCTCTTTAACGCATCGTCCCCGCCAGTAAGCGGCAAGAATAGCTTCTTCATGACTTAAGGAGTTATCTGCGTAGCCACAAGCTAGTTCTCCCACTGAGTGGCCCAAAATCCCATCAGGCTGCAGACCTGCAGCCTTCAGCAGATCAATCTGGGCAATCTGCAAGGAAAAGTAGGATTAGTGATTCCATGCCAGAGTAAGCAGCTATCAGGCCCCAAAGACACACAGCAGCAGCGAGTACATAACAAAAGGTCTTTCTGGTACATACATTCTTCTTGGCCTCACTTTGTTTTTTCCCCCCAGCCTCATTTCAAAGCAATTCCAAGAATCACTATGTGACTCTGTCTGGGTACTGTCTCTGGATAGTCTGGACTCTGTCTGTTCAGTACTGTCTGGGCCTCTCCACTATGCAGCTTTCCACCTAAGAAGCTATTTCAGACAACAGGAGGTTGTCAAGAGCATATCTGTACAAAGTAAGAGGCAAGACCAGCTTTCCAGATCACCTTTAAAGCTCTACCTCTACTTTATCAAGAATCAACAAATCCCACACTGACACTCAGAATTAGGAGACTTCATTTAGCATCTTTTAGTTCACTTGCAGAACAAATTTTAGAAGGCATTCAGTGAAACCTTGTTCTTTGCACAAACACTTTCATAAAACTTAAAGACATTCCTTAGTCTCTTAAAAGGAGCAACTGCCCCACGCAGATATACACACAAATCAGTTTAGCTCAGTATTCATCCAAGCATCTTCCAGGTGGCAGAGCCCAAAACTGCTAAGGGTGCAACATGCTCCCTCCTATCAGAGAGGTATTTCTAACAGCTGCTCTTTGCTGATTACACAGAACAAACTTCATTAATTAGTATAAAGCGTTAAGGGCCAGACACACTAGAAGAGTATGCCTATGTGGACTGAGTCCATAACCGCATCCACCAGCCATCTGAGTCTTACCTGGATAGCAGCTAGTCCAACAAATGCATGGACAGTGTCATCAAAAGTGTTCTCATCTGCTTGCAGAAGCAGGTCTGAGACCTTTAGGCCTGTGTTCTTCAAAGCCTCGTCTGAGCGCAATATAGACTGGCGAAACAAATCCAGCTTCATAAGGCTCAGGCCCATACCTGTCCACTGTGTCCCCATGCCTGCAGAATAAGGAGGGAGAAAGGGAGCTTCAGTAATGCTCCACAAAAGGAGTAGACATCACACACTTGCTTTGGCAGTGAAAGAATTCTATCCAAGAGCAGAATACTGTACATTTCTATTATCCCCTAAATTAGGCACTATTTTTTATTCTCCTGGACTTTATTACGAGAAGATAGCAAAGTTGGAAGATTAGATAAAAATACAAGAAACATGAATCTCCTAGACGTATCACAGGGCTGCAAGATATTTCTTCATGCTATAGTGAAAACTACATTACAGCACAGAATGCAACTGCTCAAGCCCCAGATCCAGAGGAATGCAGAAGCCTGGACCCACTGCACACCTACCTGAGCAGATGTACCAGAGCGGTCTACCAGATGCTTGAACTTGCTGAACCTCTTGTATGTCACTCTCAATGCCAACTAGCGTGTAGCCCCTGTAGGGCATGGAGGACACAGGAACCACAGAGATATCGGTGAGCAGGCTTACAAATGGGCTGCATCCTCCATGTTTTCGGCTCTCTTGAATTAGTACTTCCACAGCTTCCTGGGTTCTGCCACAAAACTGAACCAGTCTTGGCACGTCACAAGTCTCAAGAGGCTGGTGTTTGTTCTCATTCGGCCTCAGAATGACATGGGCATTAGCACCTCCAAAGCCAAAAGAGTTGATACTGGCAAGGCCACCTTTCACTGGCATTGGTTTACAAACCACCTCCAAAGTGCCATCTCGTAAGGCAGGAATATCTGGATTCGGGGTATTGAAATGAAGATTTGGAGCCCACAGCCCATGTTCCAGAGAGAGAATGACCTGGAAGAAAAAGCAGTGTTCTGTGCTCTGCATTTCCTTGTAACAAACATTCTTTCGTTACTGTTTTACTACAAATGACCACATAGAATACACTAAATCAGCTCTCTTTATGTTTAGAAGGGACACTTCAGAGAATAGTATTACTGATGTTCACCTAGGCAAACCCTAAGTCCTTGCAGGAAGTCAGCAGTGGTCAGGGTGGTAGCTTCAAGTTTGGCGTTCAGACCCTTTCTAACTGGAAAGCCATGCAGTTTTGCTGGTAAAGCAACCTGGCTACTACAAGTATCACATCTTCCTTCTCCCCTTTCAGATCCTGTCCCTTCATTATACTCTGCTTCATCTCTGCCCAGTCACACACCACCACACATGCTCTTCCTTATCACAACAATTGCTTCTGGTTTTGCCTTTGCTGGAAAAGAGCCAAGCTGAAGCACTGGTGAAGGAGTTTGCTTGCTGCCTTGCACCCATTTGTTGTCTTCCTGACCCAAAAAAGCAGGAAGAACAGACTGGTGAGAACTGGCAGAGCCAAAGGGAAGTACAGAAGCAGGATGAGAGTTAGAACAGCTGTGCCAAAAAAAAGTAGGAGCTCCCTTCCCTCGGCAGCATCTCTACAAACAGCCCATACTCCTCTGAAGCACAAGTGCAGCAAATCACAGACTACAAAGTCAGTTGCCAACACCCTGCGCTCTTTGCATCTGGCAGTTCCTTCATCACCCAAAATGGTCAAGAGAAACATACTGGTTGGGGAATTGTTCTTTCAAGTTGACTATCAGACACGACAGCCTACCTGGAAGCACAACCAGCATAAATGCATTACTTCAACTCCAGCCAGCATGCTTAAAGTTGCAGTCTAAGTGTTTTCATGCATGCTGTCCTACACCTACAATACTATGCACTACAAACTTGCTATTGCTTTACACTGCATACATATTCATACTTTTATGCCTGCCATGGTTTGTAATGCAAGTTAGAGAGTACGGCACAGTGAGCAAGTTATTAGGCTGAGCAGTTCAAAGGTGCAGGTGAATTTTCCCTCCCATATCAGAATTTAACTAAAGTGGACTTAGCAAGACTTGGTTTTTCCTACCTATCAACATAATTAATGGATTCTCCTCAAGTTTGAAATCAGATACTTTCAAGATCTATTTTGCTAACTGATATCTCAAATATAAGAGCATTTTATGGAATTTCAAAAGAAAACATTTACGGAAACAGCAGACTTTGAGACAGTTACTGTTTAAACAACAGTGGGCTTGGTGTAGCTTCTGACTTGGTCTCAAGGACACCTGATCTGCCACTCTGATTAACTTCCCAATCTTAAAATACCAAGTACTGCACAACTTTTGAGGAATCAAGAACAGAGACAGAGCTTCTAACATCCTCCCAAAGCTTCAGGGGCTTTCAAGGTGCCAGATCTGGAAACGAGACCTAATGCAGTTTAACAAAAGCATAGCAGAACTGTACTCTAGCAGGTACGATGGATGCCATAGGGTCTTGCCTGCAGCTGTAACTTCCAATACAAAGTAAGAAAACTGATTAAAAAAAAACCAAACTATCAGAAAACATGGTTTCAGAGAAGTCTTCAAAAAGAAATTGTGGTCCTTGTTTTTGCAGTTCTGCATCCTCTAAGAAACACAGACAGGGAAACTACCTCAAAGTTATGATCCTGTCCTGACAGATCACGGCAGAACTGCACTAAAACTGTTTACAATGTACAACACTGTATGCATGAAGAGGTTTATTTTGTGACTCAGTTATTACTCCTTCTAAGAAGGAGGTGTCAGTCAGAGACATGGGGTGCTAAAAAAGTAAAACCTTCCTCTACAGGGAGACAGACACTGCTGCCTATGTGATTTATTTGTAGGTGATACTATTCACAGCAAGTTGTGTGTATTCAGGTCACAATAACCACTTTAAAGAGCCTAAAATTCTGGCAGTGACAGTGCACGTGACTTCAATTTGCATGGTCCTAAGGCTGTCAGTAATAGGCTTACAACCAAGTGTGAACATTAACTAGCACTCTGCTAAGCAGTTTAGCAGCCAGAGCCAATCGCAATGGTCTGCCCACAGCAGTAGTGAGCAGGCTGGTTACCAAGACAACCAGTTACTCAAGCTCCCCAAGAACTCACCTGTGTTCTTGCCAGCATAAAAGAGAAGAGGAAGAGATGATACACCCCTGACAAACAGCCAGAAGGATCAGCTACTCTTCTGGCACTGACAGCCCACTCTGCCTTTTATCTTTGGTCATCACCGACTACTCCAAATGTTTAAGTCCCTCTACTTGTACACTCCTCAAAACCCAGATGACTTACAGCAGAACTCTGGCGGAAGATGCAGTGTAAGGATAACCAACAGTGACCCCAAAGCCTTTATTCTGAGCAGAGTTACACTCCTGTAGAATTCAGTAGGAAGGGGGAACTAAGGTTTGTGTGCATGCACATGCACACACACAGCAGAAAGCCACCTAGGCATCTGTGTCCAGCTTGCAGAACAGCCACCTGAGCTTTTAAAAGTATTTACAGGTGAAGCAAGAAGTAGATAATTAACGAGAATCACCTGAGTTCTTCTCATTACTAGTGAACATATTTACCCTGGATCACTGCAAATTTTCCTTAAAAGAGACATTAAATAACCCACACACTGTCGTGTTCCACCCCCAATTTTCCTTCTCAAGCCACTCATTACCTTGGCTAATGCCGCAAGCCCAGAGGCAGGTTCTGGATGACCCATGTTTGACTTGGTTGACCCAATCAACAGCGGCTCTCTCTCACATTGACAGAAAACATTCACAATGCCATTTACTTCCTGCGGATCTCCAACCTAGCAGAAAAATAATCAGAAAGGCTGTTAGCCAGCGCTTCCAAAACACACCACGTAAGAGAAACCTGGAAAGATTAAGATGTTTGGGCAAAATCCAAGTGGTAAAGCAGTACATATTCCAGTAACCGACAGATGGGAGACATACAGCTCCTTTTGGAAAAGCAAAGAATAATGTGATGGAAAAGCATGGCAAGTGATGCAAAGGGAATAAGGGAGATGAAAACCCTCCAAACCCAAAGGGGCCATGCTGACCTTGGTGCCTGTCCCATGAGCTTCAACATATTCCACTTCTGCAGGGTTGATACCGCATTCCTTGTACAAAGATCTGACCAACTTCTGCTGCATCTCTCCAGACGGGAATGTCACCCCTAGGACCAAAATTGCTGTCAGTTCCTCTCTCCCATCAGATATTTCGTGTTAGCACCCTTTTTAGCACCCTTTCAACTGCTTGGGGCTACCAGGTCCAAAGAAAACAAAACCCAAAGCTAGACTTTTTCAGGATTTACACCAATGTCCTTAGCACCAAACACAATAAACCTCCCAGGCTCTTTGGAAAGGCAGAGGAACCAGAAACAGACCTAAAGTAATGGGATAGACCAGTGTGGAAAGACAAGGGTTAACAGAATACTAGGACATGTCTAGATCAAGCAGCACATACGAACTTGGCGTTTCCGTAACTGGAGAGTGGGAAAAGTGGGACAGCAGTAGGGAAAGAGCCTTACAGTCATAAAACCACCTACATTCCTAACATCAGTGCAGAAATTCCTGCAGAAATGCCCAGAGGAAGGCTAAACTAGCAACAGGACATTCCTGTTACTCGGTACAGTTGAAACCACCACTTGTCTCCTTCAACTTCTTTACAAAATGGGCTCCTGAACTTTGCATTACCAAAGAGGAAAAAGAAAAAAAACAAACAGTAAGAAAATCTTCACACTTCTGAAGTACCCCACAACAGCCCATTTTTGATGACAAAGACTCTAGACTGAACAGTTCTGTACGTGTCACTTTTCAGAGGCTCAAGGCCTACCTTGCTCCTTAAAGCCATCAGTGTTACTTCCAGCATTGACTATTGTGGCATAGATGCGCTTAGCCATAGATCTCTTGGTCAAAAGAATGACAACAACAGCTTCAGAGCGACAATATCCATTTCCTGAGAGCAGAGAGAGAAAACCAAGTCACTAATTCTGCTCTGCTTTGAATAAAGTTTCAGAACACTACGCAGTAACGTTCACCTGAGATAGGGCTTACAGCAGACCACTCTGAGAGTATGACATAGCCAGTTCTTTAAAAAAAATAATTAGTGTCCTAGAAAGGCTCACTGCTCATCACAAATGATGACAAAAAGTTTCCGTCAGGAGACAGCTATTTCCTTTCCCCAATGACTAAGGAATAGACAACACAGTTTCTTCACTACAGTTAGTTTTCCAGGTTCAGTGGAGCATGCAACACCAATCAGGCCCAGCGTATGTCCCAAACATTGCACCTAAGGACCATTACAAGACTGGCTCTTTGCTGTATTACAAAAGTATCTGGTCACAGACTCCACAGTAAGTTCCTCTCAGACAACATGACCACCTTTTGTTCTAATGCCTTACCTGAAACATCGAAAGCCTTGCAGGCACCATCAGGACTAAGCATACCCAGCTTCATGAACTGCACAGAAGTGTTGGGTTTCAGCAGAAGGTTGACCCCCCCTACCAGGGCTGCACTGCACTGTCCATGACGAATTGCCTTATAAGCATTTTCCAGAGCCACAAGACTAGAGGAGCAGGCTGTATCAATAGTTATGCTTGGCCCTTACAGAACAGAAAGTGAAAACAAAACCAGTAAAAAACCAGCTTTTATTTCCTAGAGTTGCTCTCCAAGGACTACAGGATGGGATCACAAGAGAAACATATTTTTGAAAAGTTAAGAGTTGCTTCAGAACATAACAGGTAATCCTGATAACAAAGGGAGACAAGAATCACCATCTCTGCCTATTTACCAGGTTACAAGGGATGAGAAAAGTAGGGGGGGGAAAAAAAATGCAAAGTATGGCTTTAAGGGTATTTTTAAAATTCTGTCTCCGTCAAAAAGAGATATTGTAGCTTCACAGGCAGGTCTCACTTATTTCCCCATTCTCTGCAATGAATATTCCCCCCCCCCCGGTCCCACCCTTGCCATTATCTCTGTTCTCTGCTGCTCTTGAGAACAAGGCCCACCTCTCCGCTCTCTTCAATGCCACATCTATGCCTTCAGTCACATCATTCTGGTGGTTCTCCCAGTTCACTCAAAAAAAGCCAACTGTTCCAGTAAGTTTATCTCTGGGCTAGCTGACTTCTGCATAGCTTGATACCAAACAGCAGTCTAAGGTCAGAAAAGGACCTAGGCCTTTTTATGGAGGCCTCCTGACATCATCACCTTTCAGATTAATGCTAGCTATGCCCAGAAACTAAGACAAAGCCTTACAGAGAGTCTTATCACACAGTTAAGTTTTCTGCTTCTCATATGCCTCCTTACAGTAGTTACATGCTACTTTCTCATCCCAAAAGGGTCTATGTCATCATATTCATCCCAATCTTCTACAGAAACCACGGCACAATCACGCTTAAAGTGCATGAACAGGTTTGGGGGTGCTTACCCGTTAAGTCATAGAAGTAGGAAATCCTGTTGGCAAACATAGCACGCTGGCAGCCAGTCATACTGTATCCCAAAAGCTCTTCTGGATCTTGACTAAGGGCTTCACCAGCTTCTGACCCACTGGCACCAATCCATACACCTGCATCTGTGCCACGGAGGGTGACTGGATCAATACCTGTGGGGATATTGGAAGGCCGATTACAGTAGACAAATTTATAATAAGGGGCAAAACTGGGGAAACACCAGGTACGCTGGCACCAGCTCATGAAATACTACTTCCTGTCTCTTTCGGCTGGCCTGCACCACTGCTCCCTTACCTACAGTTATCTTCTACCTGTTTCAGCTGCAGACCTTACAAGCCTTACTGCAAGAGTCCACCAGAACTTTGGTGCTGCCTTTTGGCCAAGACATACTATGCCCAGAGACAGCTTTTCAGCTTCGCTGAGCATTGCTAGTCTTGTGTCAAAAAGCATATGGACCATGAAAGACAGAAACACTGATCAGAGAAGCTAAAAGCTGACTTCCAGTGCAGAGAAAAGGAGCAGACCAAAGGGGAGAAAAATCACAGCACCTGGAATGTCATGTGAGCACACAAGTATCTACCTCTAACGACACACAAAGCCCAGATCTGAAGTACAAGACAGAAGGGAAAATTCTTAAGCACAAAAGCCAACAACCAGAAAAAGAAAGAACTCTGCTCTAAAAAACTGCATAGCAAGTTCAACTTGCAGCCATCTCTGCTGGTTCCTTTCCGTGCTTCAGGAGTCCTGGAGACAAGCAGAATATTCAAGCTTCCAGATTGAGGCTCAGCAGCAGAGGAGCAAGTGTTAATTTTAGTAAGTCAGTACCAGTGATGTGGTTCCAACTTTTTCCCATGTGATTCTTATGTTCAGACATGAAACTGATTAACATAAAGAACAAACTTTTTGGTTCTGCAGGTAAATAATTCAAAAGCTCAGAACACTGGTAGCGATGGAGGAAAGAGGCTCCGATTTCTGAAAGCACGCCTCCTGGGCAAACCTTCTATAGAAGCACATCAAATGCCACATATTTTCCATGAACCTGGCCAACTGACAGGATCTGCCATTCTTTTAAAACATGGATGAGAATTCTAACAGAGACATCCTCCTCTTGCACTACAGCTATGCCTTTAACAACAGGATCTATTACAGAATATTAGAGCAGAGCAAAACACAGAAAAGCTCTAGAACTGTTGACTGTTTAAATGTTTCCATTGCACTGATTGGACTGTATGATACAGGTGGAGATTTGCTGGCAGTCAACATAGATTTCCTACTTTGAGTTCTAGAGAAAAGTTTTCATCTAAACACCATACCAGTTCTGTTGCCTTTTCTCTAATGTAATGGCTTTCTCTTTAATTAGAGATCTCATCACACAAGCGCACGTCTGCACCTGCTGCACAGAGACAATACAGCACAGTTCTCCCTCTTCTGTCATTCAGCTGCTTACCTCCATCCAAAATAGCTTCATAAGAAACTTCCAACAGCAGGCGAAGCTGAGGATCCATCGTATGAGCTTGTTTGGGGTGAACCCCAAAAAAGGATGCATCGAATTTGCTTATATCCTTGAGCTTTCCATTTCTCTTGGGCAGTCCATAAATTCCTGAGAAGAAAAATTCAACACTGCGTCACACAATACATCAGTTCTGAAGCAGCCACCAGCTGACACAAAAGCACAGAACAACCACAGCCAATTCCGTGTTGCCGTACCCAGACCGCTGCATGGATATCTACCTATCAAACTCTCTGAACCTCATTTGGAAATGAGAATGCTGCATTAACAAAAACAACTGTCATTTGTAAGACTCTCCTGGATATGGCAGCAAAAGACATCTATCTGGTTTAAGCATTTTTGCTTTGGAAAGTTGTACCAAGCACATCAAGAGAGTCCAAATCAGCGGTTCCAGTCAGTCACCAGTGAGAAGGAAGACAAAAGCTACTTTTCACTTCTGCAAATCACTAGTTTGAACTGGATATACATGTGCTGAACACTTCAGAAAGACAATCAGACAGAAAAAGAACATTGTAAAAAGCCACAAACCACAGGACTGGAGTCCCTGTGCTACTTGTGAACCCAGAAAAGCATCAGAGCCATCTTACTGCCACAGCTATCAACAGCAGGTACAGGATTAACCTTGCCTAGCTGCCCTGTCACAGTATTCTTCTACTGGGGAGCAAGCTACATATTAATCTATAAGCTAGTACTGCATAGGACATGACATTATAAAACACACTGTCTGAGAACTTCATAAAAACATTCTGTTCCTGAATTTCTTTATGATCTGTCAGAAGTGAATTCAGAAGCTCTGGCAGGGTTTTGCATCTGGTGAATACTTTCACAGGATAATTCCTCTAAAACACTCTGGACTTGGGGCTCCAAAAGCAGAGACAATGAGCGCTCACCTGGCTTCCACCTCCGATCATCCTCTGTGACCATATCGACTCCATTAAGCAGGTTCTCCCAAAACTCTTGCAAGTTCTCTGATTCTGGCAGCTTTCCTGCCATACCTGCAATCACCACGTCCTCCATCTTTGAACTTCTCCCTGTTGCTGAGATCCACAAAGCAGTAAGACTAGCAAGATTTCACACAGAGAAGGAGAGCACATGTGTCTCTTGTCTTTCTGACATGTTGTGACAAACAGACATATTTGCAGCAGAAACACCCACACGGGAACAGCCTTTGAAGTCTCTACTAAGAGAGACAGACATCCCAACTAACCAAATTGACTGTAAGATCCATGGGGTCAGTGAGGATGATAAAAACTGATCCTCAGTGGATCACCAGGTTCCGAGAACCACCGGTTTCTACATGACAACTAGAGAGTGAACAGGTCTAGCTCTGCTAAATGCAGAGCCTCTGAATTCAGCACAGAAGAAAGATGAACATGCTGGAGCAGAGGTGGGTGGAGAAATTATGAAATACATATAATAAAATACATAATTACAAGGCAAACCTAACAGGTAGCCAAACAAGTTCTACGATCATTCCAAAGTTAAATGCTAACTTAAGAATCAATAATCAAAACCTTTGTTGGAAGGAAAAAAACCAAACACCCCACAACAAAAACCCACAAAACAAACACAAAAACCAAACACACACACACAAAACACCCCAAACGACCCAGCACCCCACCCCCCTCAAAAAAAACCCCGAAGAACATACACACAGGCAAAAACCTACACAAAAGCCTGAAGATTACTATGCAAGTTACCATAATTTTAAATGCACGAAACAAGAAAAAGTTCCAGATGTAAAGTACATCCCAACTGGACCCTGCACTGCCACATGCATAGAGGACTGGGAAGGGGGAACCGAGTACATGTGATAGAGAGTGGGGCTTTAACCTAAGAGTTGGCAGAACCAATCTGTGTTCCAGACAGGATGAAAAACCTTATCTGTTATCCCAATGAATTTGCATTCTAAGACACCAATCTCAAACACCACAAGACAACATCATGCTGCATAACGTGGCATGGCAGGCCATCCATACAGCTCACAACACCAAGAGACACTTTAATCTATTAGTCACATCATTTAATTTATGTTCTATTACACGAAAAATGTTAACAATGAAGCAGAGAGAAAGCAAATTAACCTGACGTCTCCATTAAGTTCAAATTATAGTCTGCAGATCCTAAGTAGACTAGTTAAGGGCAGGGGGGAAGCCCCCATATATATATATACACACACACGGGTTATTTTTATATATATTTGTGTCTATATATGGGTTAATTTATATATATATATATAAGTAAATAAAAGTGGTTGCATGAACAGAAGAGGTAGCAAGCATTCATAGTAGTTCCTTCAATAATTATTCTGGTAAGCAGAGGCAAAACATTCTTTAGGGTTAATGTGTGGGATTTTAACAAGTGAAAACCACAGAGAAAACTGGCTATTCAAGTAGCTGAAAGTCTGCCTTAAACTTTGAGGAGAGACTTTGCTATGGAAGACCCAATGTTTGCCCTCACCATGCCCCTCAGTGCTGTACAAGTGCCTTGCTCAAGCACTGCTGCTGCTGCTGCTGCACCATCTCCTCCACAAAATAGCTCCAACGGGTACTCTTAGCTTTGTAGCTGTTTCTCCAACCCAAGACATTTAATTTCTGCATTGTTTTGTGGCCTCTTTCAGGAGTTCCTGATGCTTCCAAGCAAGAACCAGGCCTCCCCATGCACACCTTGCCCAGGCACAGGGCCCTCCTGCTGGTGGGGTGCAGAGCTGCCCGCGCTGCCCTGCCACAACGCCCCAGTTCCCCATACCCTTCCCCTTCCCCTCTGCAGCTGTCACCCGCCACGGCTGTGGGGTAACTCCAGAGTTATGCAAGACTGGAGCAGAAGAGCGGATTACCTCACCCAGTCCATCCCTCTGGGAGCAGGCACACAAGTGCTCCCAAAAGGATGTTCTGGATTTCCCAGTCTCCTGCCAAACACCCAGACCACGCACTTGTGTTCCAAGCGGGTTATGCATTTAGGAAGGGAAAATACCAAGGGCCAAGCACACAAGGCCCTCGCCAAGGAGCTGTTCCCCAAAACTGAAGCTGGCAGTGACGCACCAGGTCCATGCTACTCTGAAGAGACGCCTCTCGGTACCATGCACCAGCCTGGGCCAAGTGAATTTTGCCATTGCCGTCACCAGGCAAGGGCCACATGTGGCATGGCCATGCTCGCAGCAGTCCCATGCAGGGGACAGAGAACAGTTTGGGCACGGGGCTTGCAGTCCCAGCATCAGACAAGAGACCCACAAGGGGACAATGTGAAAATGATTCAACTCAGCTATTTGGCCAATGATCTCTAGGGAAAGCCATGTAATTCACATTTCAGGGGACCAAAATGTCTCTTCTGGGATTGTTCCTTCCTGCCCCACATCTCTCTCCCTGGAGTATCAGAAAACCTCCATCCAGATACAGCCAACCTTGACAAAACATTCTTCTGAGGCAGTGAAATCATGGAATTTATCAGCAAAGCAGTTTTTGCCAACATGCTGTGAATGTAGTTGAGCAAGACTGTGTCAAAGGTGGAGAGAAAGATGCTGCAGTAATCAAAATTTAGAAAAAAAAGCCAAGAAGTTAATTTTAGCTGGGTAGAGGAGTATAGAGTCACAACTTAAGGATTTTTATGCACAAAGAACCAGAGATTTACACTTGACAGAAAGAGCTCCAAATGCCTATGTCTACGATAACATACAGATCTAGCAGCAGACAGCAGCAATGATTTGCTGTGGAAACAAGAGTGGGAAGAGAAAAAAATCGTTAGTATTAAGCACTTTTTATTCCAGGATGACTTAAAGTAGATGTTATGGCTATGAGCAATGCCCTTGCTCTTCTTTGACAGGAAATAAGCAGGTAAACCATTAAACCATTTTAGAGTTGATTTACTTTACCTCCAAATGGTGTATTGCAGTATTTCACATATTATGAGACTAATTTTTCCTGTAGAGCATTTTTAGACTACACACAGCACACTGACAGATTTTTAAGTATAGGACATAGCACAGATAGAGGGAAAAAAAAAATGTTTCTACAGCGGTTTTAAAGGAGATTGGAGTACAGCAAACACACAGAAGAGATCATTCCTACTACATTTGATGAGCAAGGTGATCACAAGCAACAGATCAAATAAGGAGACAAAGAAGACAGAAGGACAAGCAGGATTCTCAGATTTCTTAAGACTGTATTTTGCTGGATCCAGCATCCTTTTTCCTCTGTCTACCCCATGGTTTTGCATGGCTTGAACTCTGTGAATCCTTCTCAGACAGCCTATATTTTTAACTGTGGGGGGAGAGAAGCAACACCCCCCACACCCATCAGTTTGACAGACACCCCAGATAAGTGTAAACTACCACCTCATTGGATTTACACAATATTTTTTAGCAATGATATTGCACTGCTGACTCATTCCGTCTGTGACTGGTAATAACTAACAATCCCTTCTGGTATTATTAACTAGTAACAACTTTCATCACTTCATACCTGTGCTCTGGTTATCTGCCTCCCACACTAGCCATTTTACAAGGTTGGTTTGTTTATTGATGCAAGTTCCTTTCTCCAATCACATTACACCTTCTTAATCTTTTCCTCTGTGCGCTAGATACCTATTGGTGTGATGTTAGCTTAATGCTGTTACCAAGGTTACTCTTAAATTGAAATACTGTTCTCCACTGCATTTAAAACAATTGTCTTTCAGTACCTCACTAATCCAGCACCAAAAATGTATCAAGACAAAAAAGTATTAATTAATGAGTTTTCCACCACACCTGCCAGCTGCACATATTTTTTTTTTTTAACAAAACTTTTAATCTACTGTTTCCCTACAAAAATATCTGTGTGTCCATTAAGCCTGTAAGCTTTTAGAGGGGGAAAAGAAAAAGGCAGACAAGAAAAATAAAAAAAGCGAAGGTAAAATTCAATTTCTTCTCCCACTTGTACCTGACTCACCAACTACCAAAGAGAATGCTTTTCTTATTCTACTGTACCTATGTCCACCTGAAGTTCTGTGAGGAAAGGAGGAGAGGAAGAGAAGAAACAACAAATAAATCCCAAATCTTGTTTTGCCTGATGCACACTTCTCCTTCCCAGACAGGACAGCACAACGTTTATTTCACTGTTATTTTGACAGCTGTCATCATGGGATAGAATCCTCAAAGCCAACTCTGATGCTGTTTCTAGGCAGTCTAAATCTTTACCATTTTTGAAGGTCCCATTATTGTAAAAAACTAAACATCCATGACTCCTCTGTAGCATCCTTCCAACACAGAAATGAGGATTGCTTTCTTGGTTTTTCAGTATAACAACATCATAATCCAGGTTTCCTAATTTCTGACTGTCATTTCCAAAATTTGTAGTTAAAACTATCATTACATCTTCAATTCACTTGTATGGAGAGGTAACGTCTGCCTCCGAAAAGCCCTTTACAAGACTGGCAAACACGGGCTGGGTTTTTTTTTTTTTGTCTGTTTTTTTTTTTTTTTAACAAAAGCATTTGGCTACCATTGATCTGCATGCTGTAACTTGGCTTTAACGAAGACTTCTTAACTGTCTCTTTCTGTTTCAAGCTGGATTTGTCCCACCGGCCACAGAAGAAATGAAAACCGGTGCCTGTTTTCGCGTTTACACCGCCCTGCTGGTCTGGGGACACAGCCGGGTGCAGCGCCGTTATCCCAGAGAAGTAGGTTAGATCCCGCTCCTGGAACCAAGGCAGCTCTGCCGGCTCTCAAATGGCCACAACCGATCTGTACGAACTCTGAAGCCCTCGGTACAGCTGCATCGTGTCCGCAACGCGCCCGTGCCCGCCCGCCTCCCGCACAGCCGCCCCCACCACCCCACACCGGTAACCCCCACCCGCTCCCGGGAGCGCGGGGCCGGCAGGGAAATGCGAACCTCGAGACCCGGGGCTTCTCCTCCCCTCTGGTTTTACAAGGGACGCC
>JAVJGJ010000001.1:126296145-126337762 GCA_035590215.1 Microhierax caerulescens
GTTGGCTGCAATAGTCTGATCAGTTTCAAGACATCACCAGCAGCCATAAAAGCTGCAGTAAAACGTGTTTGGATATGCATGATCTAAAGGGCTCAAAGGTAATTCTGTGGGCTTGGTACTACTTGTGTACTACTATCATTATCTTTTGGGTTTGGAGGGTTTTTTATCCTCTCTCACAAAGGCAGGCATTTACTATGGGAATCCTTGGTTTTGTTGCCTAAAATATCCGTGTGTACTGGACAGGACTAACTCAAAAAGTAATATCTTTGGTTGGGAAGTAGGGAGACTGGTCTTAATGCCAATCAGAGTCCATTTTGCAGCCTCTCATATAATTGTCTGAGAACCACTATCTCCAACTAACTGAGCTTTACTCTTACAACAAGTTTCATTAGGTAAGATAAGTGGAATTGGTCAATCACAGCATTAATTGTAAGCTATAGGTAATATGTATGGGTGTTTAGCTCCAGGTACTTAATCCTTATTTTTCAAGGCACTGAGCTTTTAGCTTTAGATTTTATACGGAGAGCCAAAGCAGACAGCAGAAGTAGTCATAATATACCTGTGATAACACATACTACATTCACACACATCCATACAGCACTCTGTACTAGCTGAATTTTTTGAGTATGACAGGCAGGCTTCAGTCCCAGGTATATTCAATCACAGAGCAAGGATATAAGGTGCAAAAATTGAGAAAGATAAGTTATTCGTAGGATAAGGTAAATTTTCCACAGTCAACAGAACACGGTAGAAAGTCCAAACAGAATTCTGCATGGCAGGAAACAAAAAATATTCTTGAATTATGGAATGAGTTAATCTATTGAGGGTTTATATCGATTTGCAAAGCATGGCTAGTGTCAAAACACGACGATGTTCAAAATAGTTTTTATGTTCAGGCTTAGCTTGGACCAGCTCACTCGTGTGTGTAGAATCTGCCCAGAGTCAGCCTAGTGGCATCTATTACTACAGGTGGCAAAAGCTCAGTGGACTCCCGTGCATTGTTCAGCTTGCCACCTAGTGGCTACCTACAGGTGTAGCAGGTATGACAGGATGCTTGAGCCCATGGAAGACCTTTGCGTGTATTTTCCTGCCTGGAAAAAGGACTTTAATCATTAGCATGCGTTACACTAGACCTCTACCACATCTGGCAGATAATGAAACAGAATTTCACAACATCACCGGTTTAGAACAATGCAGGCAGCAGTGTCTGAAAGGTACTGGATATGGCCTCAAAGAGCACTTTGCTTGAACAGGAGCCACAGCAGAACGGGATTACCTCTTGTTTGTGGTCGAAGTAACAGCAATGAGCAGATCCACAAATAGCATACAGTCAACACACAGACAATCTGTTTTGTTAAATACTCCCTCGGTTTGGAAGGGTCTTTTGTATTCACCAAGGGGATGACTTTCAGAAATAATGACGGAGGCCCTAATCCTGTAGGTCCGAAGGCAAAGTAACCAAGCACCAATGCATCACATGTGTCCCTTTCCCTGAAGTCTCCTGCATGTTTGCTCTTGGTATTAATAGAGACACTACAATTACAACTAGTAAAGGCTACTTAGGTGTTTGGAACAATACCACAGAACACGAGCATCCTATATGGTTGTCACAAGGTTTTTAAGACTGTCAAAAATCCACGTTAACACAGAAATTTAAACCCATGAAATTGCAAACTTGTAGACTTAGCTCTACAAAATAGAAAAAGACAAAGAACCAACAATTCAGTATTAGAAATGCTATTTAAAGTGAAATATCCTAAGAGAACACTGAATAAGGACCTGCATATGTTCTGCTTGGGACTGTTCACAGGTGTGAAGCACTTTAAATAAAATCAGCAGGAATATGCACTATGCGGTAAAATTTAAATGCAGTAGCTTGGTTTTCACAAACAACCAACAAAAAAGCACACCTAATTTACAAGCCTATAACTTAACTTTCAGAAGTGACCTCGGCAACAAGAGCTAGTAAGATCACCGCTAAGAGCCTAAGCTGCTTTTGAAAATGGACCTCTAGTGTATTGAAATGCTTAACATATCTTTTATTTGATGTGTGTTAACTACAGTCATAAATGAATATTCACAGATAGGTTTTTTTTTCAGAACTAGAGAGATACAGGTAGACATATCGTATGAGCAAACTGGAATTTCCCCAGATGGAAAATTTCATTTAAGAAACTTGTCACTAGATATTTGCTTCCAGCTAACAGTGCTTCTGAAGGAACACCAACTCAAACAAGTTCCTATTCAGGAAAAGAACATTTAAGTGAAGAAAATATAACTAGGGGATTAGTTAATATTTGTGAAGCACTTCAAAGATGAAGTTTTATGTAACACAGAAAAGAAATCATGACTCTTTCTCTGATTGGAGCCAGAACGAAGCCAGAGCCAGAGCACTCTTCTTGTTTGTTAATATTTTACCAGATTCTTTCTCTGGCCAGCTTTTTACCCACACAGATTGCTCTTAGAACTGTCAGTGATGTCAAAGCTGTTGAAATTCTGTCTAGTGTGGAAACACTTAAGATAACTTTTGATCCATAAAGTGTAGACTTTCAGACCACAGAGCTTTTGCAAGTAACAAGAAATATAGCTAAAGAAACTCCCCTCTCTAAGTTCAAACAGTAAACTAGAAAAGTTACTTTGCTTCAAAGCAGCTCAATTTCATTCTTTGTTAGGTTACAATGTACATTCAAATTAATATGCCCAGGACAGTCCTGAGTATCTGTGGAGGTGGGGTTTCTCAAAATGTCCAGTGGGAACATCCACCACAGCTTGACCCCTCCTCTGGCACAGAAAATACATTCCATCCACCCCACAAAAGTGTATAAAGCAAGTGACTAGCAGGGACGGTCTAAGTGCAAATACAGCTTGCCTTACACTCTTACTCCCTCTGCACTGACCCCAGCCTCTGTTTACTCAGAGGCTGATCAGGAGCTTTTCACACAGTACCACAAGGCACCCTTCACAGTACTGGCTTCAACTCTAAATGCAGTCTTACAGTCAAACTGTAATAGGTGATGTTTGCCTTTCTCTCCAGAAAAACTAGTGTCTCAAATAGCAAGCACAACCTTCATTAAGCTAAACTACTTGAAGAAAAATAATAAAAAAAAACAAATCCAGTTTTCTAAATGTTTTACAAAGCTTCCCCTCCTCCTGCCTAACATTTATTCTAAAATCAAAAAAAGGCCCTATAGCCCACGGGTGAATGGAGATACCGGGCAGCATGTACAGAAGCTAATCACACAGTTGTACACATGTGTCACGAGTTTCAGAGGAAAGCACACAACTATTCTGACAAGCAGCTTTTCTTTGAGGATGCCCTGTCATCAACATTCAAGGTGCATATGACACGGATGGATCACCAGCCAAAGTCTACCACCTGCCCTTAACCTCTGGGACAGGGCATATAAAAAGGGAAGAAATACAGAAGCTTATTTTTTACTAATACAGTCTATGTAACTACGCAACCTGTGTAACTAGTACAGTCTATGCAACACTGATGCTTTTAATATCTTTGAGGTTTGTACCCATCTACCTCTGCAGCAGTACCTTTTTCTTTCATTTATACAGTACAGTAAAAATACCTGAAAAAGGAACCTGTGTTCCTTTTAACCCCTTTCTTTCTAATTAACATAGAAATTATTAAATCCATCTCATTCCTACAGTACAAACTAAAAATCAGCAGGTACACTAAGGAGAGAGAAAATAAAAATATCTCACAGCCTTCTGACTTGCTTGGAAGCTTCCACAAGTTCTGAATTCGATGGTGAAATGAATGAATCAGTCCACTGCAGTAATTCAGTGTTAACGTGTCATCATAAACACTCCAAAACACATCAAGTCATTGAATTGTGTTGCATGCTGGAAACACAGCAAACTGCAGGGCTTACTTGACATGCCAGGCATTTTAAGTCCCGATAGGCTGCTTGGTACATGAAAAAAATGAAGCTGTTCAACAGGTTTAGAAAAATCATTCTCACACTGCAGTAGTTTGTTTCACCAGAAATACACATAGAACACAGCTACTGGTGTGACAGATTTGTACATAGTTGAACTTGCAAAAGAAATGTTTGAATAAGTAAGCTAACTTGCTTGCTTTGTTGAAAATCATTTTTTATTACTGAGCTTTCAAATCTGTGTGTGCGTCACATATCTGAAAGCCCCATAGTAAATCACTCTGTCTTAATGACAGTTCTGCCCACTGTAACCACGTGTTTGATGGATGTATTAAATTCAACTCAGTGGTTTTAAACAGGAAAGATGTAATTATTTTTTCAGTAGCTCAGGCATGAAAAATAACACAAGCCTGTGCTAAAAATCTGAAGCAGAACTCCTTGAAAATCTTGTATATTCTGCTCAGAGGTGACTTTCTTCCAAAAATGGAAAGATTTTGCTTTCACAATCTTCTTTTCTGAAGTGCAGAATTCAGTCTAGTAGAATTAAGGATACCATTTGGATGGTTTTCTGGAGGGAAAAGCTAAGCAACATAAAAGTTTTTAGAAGTAATATTCTTGCAACGCAGTATTTCAGGGCCTGTATGTTTAAGTAAGAAGCTCCGCTCCAGTGTTCTTATGGTAAATCTGGACGCAGAGATCAAATTAAAGCTGTTCTCAGGAAAATATCACCCCCTATTGATGTTTCACTTGCTTCACATTGGCAGTATTATCTTGCCCTTTTGTTATTCTCTAGATCCCCAAAACTGTACAGTAAGTTTTGCAATGGTGGCTGGAAATTTCTAGACATTAAGAAACTAATGTCCTTGTAAGGCTGCCAGTGATGTTGCATCATGCATGCAGCAGCATGAAACCACATGGCACTATCAGTAATGTTTCAAAGACATCCTTTTGCTTATCCTGTCAATATAGGCCTGACCTGAAATACTCTTCCTATTTCAGTTCCAGCCCCACGAAAAAAGCACATGAATCATGACTGTCAGCACTATGTCCATTCCAGTCCTACAGGTCTGTCAATGCACATTGCTTTGTCCCTGCAATACACTGCTGTTGTGAATAAATACACTTATAATCCATTCTTCATTTTGGAAGCCCTTTTAAATATTTTTTTTTTTCTTGTGTGCTGCTTAAGATGGTTCATTGCGTCTATACACTGGTTTAAAAATATTTGTAATGTGGGTTGGAAAGGACCTCTGGGTGAAATATCACAGTGCTTATTGCTCCCTGCTGCAAACGTATGTTGACACAACTTGTGTCCATTGCCTCTTTTGTTTTCATTGTGCACCTTTAAGAGACTGGCTCTGCCTTCTCCAAAATCCCTCACTGGGTAGTTAAAAAGCAGCAATCAGACCACCCATTGACTCTTTCTCTTCCACACAGAACAACCCAGCTCTCTAAACCTCTTCTCATGTAACACTTTCCAGTGCCCCAGCCATCTTAGTAGCTCTGGGCTGGACTCACAGTTTGTCAATCCTTTGTACCAGAAGGTCCAAAACTGGAAACAGTACTCCAGATTTGGCCTCACAAGTACCAAATAGAGGAGAACAAACCACTTCCCTTAACCCACTGGTTGCATTCTTGCTCCTGCAGTCTGGTATGTGGTTAACAGCACACAAGTATCTATGTAATGGTAACAGGTCACTATTAATACAAAGCTCATTTGAAAAGGCTAAATCGCTGCCATATTACCCCACAGCTGCCATCAGATCTCAGGAATAATGATGGTGATAAAAGTAATATCAAAACAAAAAAAAAAACCAGACAACCCACAAGAGCCCCACAACATTGTAAGAAATAATTTACTGAAAGCTACACTACTTACGAAAAAATAAAAATCACCTTTACTTGGAAAGTTCTGGAGAAATATTTGTCTATTTATGAAGACATTTAATACAGAAAAACCTACAGTCCTTCTGGGGAACATACTCCATTATTAGCCATCCCTAAAGTTTTTTTTCAGTATTATAATTTGAGGCCATTAGTTTTTGTCCCATCCACAGCAGGTGTTAGTACAGTTTTCCAAAGTGTTGCTGATGAAGAATTACTTCATGTACAGGCCAACAGTTTGGGAGACATAACATTCATCTGTAATACACGCTTAACTTGATGGTTACCATTAAAAAAGTTCCTTTACAATTCACCTGTGAGGAGGCTACACTTCACTGCTCGTATCTTACAAATGCTGCTCCTGCTAAAATCTCCAAGAACACGTGGTGCTTTTTTGTAGAAGTATAACATTGATTAATGTTCAGTCTATGGCCTAGATTTCACCTTCTCCTCTCATCCTAACCCTGATACTGACATGTAAGATCAGGATGCTGTCTTGCATATAAGAATTTTTCTCTGCTTTTATTATTTTCTGTTACAACTTGCTGCACTGAACTATAAAATTCTAGTGAATAACAATACCTAGTTCCCTGTGTGCCCACAGCATATACCACATTATGCGCATGATCTCACTTTTGGCCTTTAGGTCTTACTACACCAAGCAGTACTGTAGCTATTAACCTGCCACAAAAATAATGATTAAGCAAGGATTTGCTAAATTACGATTTGATCTAACTGTCACTTGGCAACACGCAAAGCATGCAGTTCTCAGACAGACACTTTCATATCTGCCCCAGATGAAGGGTATTTTGCATTTTCTGGGAGTATTTAATAAAAGGGGAGAAGTATTTGCAACAATGGCATTAAAACCAGAGGACTATGTAGGCATTCCTGTTAATTCTCACTCCTGCTGGCAACAACAAAACTCCCTTCAAGTAATTCATTATGATCTTTCAGATTCTGATTACAGGACTGCAACAACATTAGCAGTTTAGTGGAAGGAAGCAGAATCCACTACCATACTTTGGTTCTTCCAGAAGAGTGAAATACTGCAACTGCTTTACAAAGCATGCTTACCTTGCTCAGTGTTCTCTTGAGGACTGAGAATAGAAGGGCTTGATCCCATTTGTAAAGTATGCCAAATACCTTGGCAGAAATGTCGTGCTGTAGATGAAGAAAGCTGGACCTGCTGAGCTTGACTAGGACTCACTCTGAGTGGCTGACTTTGAACTACCTTTGAGGATGTATCTGCCTTGCGTTGGTCTGGCCCATGATTTTCAATAGAGAAATCCAGCTGAACCTGTTCAAATTCAAGCACAACCTTACAGAGATACAATACTTTTCACATCAAAGGCATCTGAAAATTGGTTAAATCTCATAGTAGTGCCTTGGTCTTGGAAGGATAGAAGGTTTCACAAAGATGCAAGACAAAAGAAAATAATTATTTTTAATTTTGAAAGGTTGTACAAAAAGATTAATTACAACATCATGAAAGTGATTGAGAAACCCTAGTTTATAAAGTGTGAACAAATACTGTTCTGTATGGCAACAATGCATAACTTAAATATATTATTAAGTCTTTCAGGAGATGACTGTTGAGCCGCTGCAATTGAAAAATCCAACTGAAAGCAAATTACACTGATGATAAAACTGCACTGTACCTCCGTGGATGGTAATTCTGTTTCTCCCCCACAACTGCTTGGAGCTTTTTCTCTCCTTAAGCTAGGGCAGGCAGTTAGAGAAGAGATCTTTGAGGGGTGCTGTTGCTTTTCGTACTGCAGCTCCTAATAGGAAATATCAGATTAACACAAAAAACACATGGTCTCTAAAAAGAATATATTTATAGTTCAGTTTGCTATTACCCTGCTAGATTAAAAATAACCAGTTAGAAATAATATTAAACAAAATTATATTCCATTCAGATCAACAGGGTCAAACAGGCAAAATATCCTCCTAATAAACCTCTTACTAAATCTGTTCAAAATCCACATTTTTTGCTGCTATTACTACCATCCTGCTTGTTTCTCAATTTTATATTGTCAGGGTAATTCTTCACTTTTGTCTTTTCCCATTACTAGATTACAGAAGAAAAACTTACAAGGAAGTCCTAAAAAACCCAAAATAAAGCAGCTATTGAAAAGTAATTTGTTGGCAACTAAAAAACCCTTATTACCCCACAAAGTTTCACCAGCCTTCAACATTTACTAATTAAAGTGAGATTTGATGAAAAGTGAACTGCTTCAGCCCTTTCAAAGGAGGTGAAAATAGACATCAAAGTCTTCTGCTACATAATTAAGACTAAAGAAACAAACCATGAGCCCATCATATAAAGTAACTGACACTGAAATTCTTTTAAGTATTTCTCTCAGTTTTTGGTAAGGGTGATAATCTTGAACACAGAAGCAAATGTAGCCTGGCTAGGAAGAGTGATTAGCTAGAAGAAAACACCCAGACTCGCATAGCAGTGTTTGGAAGCTCGAGCCAGGAGCTCAGCTTCAGCGCAGGAGTTGAAGACTCAGCAGGTAGGAACTGAGTAAAGAGCAGACTGAAATGAGACTACGGAAGATGAACAGCTTACACATAAGAAGGGCTATCCTTCTTTCCAGTCTGGACAAATGCCAGCAGTAACAGGGATGATCCCAAAGGTTCCAGAGCTGGAAAGATCCTCAGTGATAGCCATTTCAACCATGACCTCCAAGTAATCCATGAGCTAAAGTGGTTGAACTACTACTCCTGGAGTTTAGCACACCATCTGGAAACTCACAGTCAAATGTTGCCTCTTCAAGAACCATGGACACATATTTTCAAAACCTATCTAGGCTTACAAAAGCAAGAACAACCTTTAATGGTTTTAAAAAGAATATGGCAGGCATGAGATGTCAGAAAAATAGCATACACAGTACCTAGCTCATTAAAAATAAGGGAAGGGAAGACTGGAATGGATGGGCAATGAATATTCACTGATCTTGGTTTAAAAGTCAGCTAAGTTCTAATTTTTCTTTCTTTCACAACTCATCTAAAGAGGTGAAGAGGAAAAAAAAATGTGAAAAATGTGGGTTTGAATTTGGCAGTTTTGCGTGGATCTGGAAATCACTTTTACATAAGTTTAGTCCAAGCATTTAGCTAATCCTTTTCAGACCTTGATCCAAGAGTGCACAGATGAAACAAGCAGGCTACAAAAGCTCTACTCAAATGCTTTGCTGGACCCTAATCTCCTTTGTAAATATTATTGCCAGTGTTGGAGTTTAGGAGCTTAAAAAACAGTTCATTGAACAGAAAGTTCAAGCGAACAAAGCATGCCAAGCTTGTGACTTTAATAAGATGTTCAAAACCATCCTGAACAAATGACATTTCTATACACACACACACATCCGCAAGTATACCTATATACCCACAAATTACATTGTAGATAACACAAGCACTCCGAGGTGTCCCACACCTGTTAGCAGACCACTTCCCAGGCTTCCTGCACACTTTTCTAGCTGCCTTACTTATTTCCTTCTGAAACCCCACAAGAGGGAGATCAGAATCATACGCTCAGGACTGTCACCCAGGACTAAAACTGACCTTTTCACCTTGGAGTTTTACAAGAAGTTTAAGATCTGCTCCAGAAGTAGCCCACATCATTGTCCCTAAGATATATCATTGGCATGCCAGTGAGACTATTTATTTAATGCTCCCCATTTTAATTTTTTTTTTCTCGGAGGACCTTTCTCATGCTACCACAAGATGCTAATACTTCTTGTGACAGTGCTGCTGTGGCAGCTCTTGATCAGGTTCTCAGACTGTCAATGAAGAGTTGCAAAATGATGTTGCATTCCTAGACCTGTTCTCACAGAGCTCAAATAATCTGAGCCTTCCTAGCCTTGGAACCCAGATGGCTTTCACTATGGTATGCCCTAACTAGCATGTTTGATGCCCTCACTTTTGGTGTCAAAAGGACTTGATTATATAAATCTGATAAAATATACCAGGTTCTCCAGCTCATGTTGTACTTACCTGACTGACCTGTCACAGTTCTCAATTTCTGTTATCTTAGACTATTTGCTTATTTAAGGAAGAATAAGTCTCCCTCAGCTCTGTAAAGGTACAGCAGATGGCATTCTCAGTTTATCACGGTCTGATGGATGGTTTACAATGCTTGCTCATACTGCAACCTTTAAAACTTCTTCTCTGACTAATGGGCAGTAAAGAAGAACGGGGACTTACTTTCACTCAAGCAATCTGTTCAAATTTCGTTCTAATTGACTCTCACAGCCTAGCCTTTTGGACTTCAGGCAACCTTTCTCTATCACGCAGAAGTGCCCCTACTGTTGAGTATCTTCTGCTAGGAACAAGCTGAGATAAATTCAAGCACCTGTGATAGGATGCCCAAAAACAAAGTTCTTCCCTGCCAGGTTCCCTTAGAATATATTCCAAAATGTTGTCATAGATTCAATCTGGTAGATTCACCTTAGCCAAGAAACATGTATACCCATTTTCTTCCCCAAAAAGATGCCTTTCCTGGACAAAATACTGCTGCATACTGTGGATGCTTGGAGAGCTTTTTCCTCTCATATTCAAATGTTTGAGGCCTCCAAACAAGTGCTACCTGTTTTGACTGCTATTCCTTCTTCCAGAGAATAGCAATCCTGCAGCAGCTGGATAACTGTCTGATTAAAGACCTGATAGCACAACACTAAACTTGACCCTGTCGACACTCATTCTCAAATTTAATTGCTGGATGATCTTTGCACTTCAACATTTTACACTGTTTTCTTAAATTTACTGATCCCAAAGTTTTTGTAATTAGTCTAGCTAACAACCTTCATGGGTATAATTACATGGCTAATCTGCAACACTGTTTTACTCCACAGGAAAAAAACAATCTATTTTCAGCAGAAAATAGATTGCAAATTGAAAGTGCATCATCCCCAGATATACAACTGGTTCAATTGGTACCAGCTGAGTCACTTAATCTTCAATTACCTAATTTGTGGCACTTATTCTAAGCAACTACAGAGGTTAATATGTGGGTTAATATGTGGGGGGGTTTCTTACAACCATTCTTAACCGTAAGAAAAATGAAATATTTATTAGAATTTACTTCCATTGGCTCTTTTAAGAAACTCACCATTGGCATTCAAACTGTCTGGCCAGATGGGTCACTTTTTCATTTTTTTGTAATATACCTAGGCCAGCCAGATAATATCTGAAGAAATCAGTGATAATTTAAGGCTCAAAAAAAACACAGGATCGCACACTCAAAATGAATACTTTTTGAATGTGTCTAGATATAAAAACATTTAAGATGTTTTTAGAATGTGTTCAGATGGTAAAATTTTCAAGTAAATGACTGACAGTTGTGATTTCTTAGTGCAACCTGACAGCACGATAGGATTATCTCCTGTGTAGTTTCATATAACACAGACTTCTTAGTATGTAAAAAGAGAAACATCAAACTTCAATCTCCTACATATTCCTGGATGAACCTTAGTAATTCACAAAAAGGCTCTCAATCTATTCTTGATTTCAGTTCAGAGAAATAAGAATGTATAAAGAGAGAATTAAAAATAAACAGGATCTTCCAAAGGAGATGAGCTTTAATTCAGTTGGTTTTTCCCCAAAATCAGAGGAGATTGCAGTTTCAATCTAACAGGCTGGAGGCTGACTGCTCGGAAAGCAGCTCAGCAGAAAATAAAGAAGAAACCTGGTGGACGACGGGTTGAACATGAGGAAGCAATGCATTTGTGAGCCCTTTAGCCAACAGCATCCTGGGCTGCCTCAGGAAAAGCACTGCCAGCAGGTCAAGGGAGGGGATTATTTCCCTCTACCAAGTACTGGTGCAACCACATTCAGAATACCATGTCCACTTTTGGGCTCCCCAGTACAAGAAAGACATGGACATACTGGAACAAGTCCAGCAAACAGCCATAAAGATAATCAACAAACTGGAGCATCTGATATAGTAGGAGAGGCTGGGTAAGCTGGCCTTGTTAGCCTCCAGAAGAGAGGGGTCAGGAGTGATCTTCTCAACACCTATAAACACCTGATGGGGATGGTGGGAGGAGGTAAAGATGACTGAGCCAGACTCTTCTCAGTGGTATGCAGTGGCAGAATGAGAAGCAATGGGCAGAAACTGAAGCACAGGACACTCCACTTAAGCAATTAAGGTGGGGGGGAACCCCAACCCCCAACCTTCCTTACTGGGAGGGTACTCGGATACTGGAATAAGTTGCCCAGAGAGGTTCCCAGGGGAAGTATTTCCCCAACTGAACTTGGTTAATAATTCCACTGGAGTTTTATACCTTGGAGCAACAACCTCACCTTTTCTGAAAGAACATTGTCTACTGCCCTCAAAACTACAACGACAATCAGCTGCTCTGACTCAATCCTCACAGGAACAAATCCGCTGATCAATTAAGCAAAGTACATAGTGAAATCCTGACTGTTAAAGTCACTGGGAGGTCTGCCACTAACTACCAGGGGAGCCAGGATTTATCCACTTGTCTCTGATGAAAGCTGCAATAACTATTAAAAGTTGATTTTTAATTACAAAAGATAAGAGAAAGACTAATTATATATCCTGCTTTCATATATGGAAAATGTGCTATTACAATAATTTGGACAAGGGTGCTTTAAAACCCCGCCACTGGATATTTGGAAATATGCTCACTGATTAATCATTTTCAAGTTTATCTTAGAACATACTGCAAATCCTTCAAACGGCCTATCTTACCCATTTAAAACTAAGCTTTATGAAACTCGTAATTCAGGATTGTGCATTTATGCTGCATTAAAACATGTGTTCCTGAAATTCCTTGGATGAAAATCATGTTTAAAAAGATTAATTCTGAAGTCAGCCCTTTAAGTAAATGGGGTAATATCTGGCTGGCAGCCAGACACTAGTGGTGCACCCCAGGGCTCAATTTTAGGGCCAGTTCTGATTTTTATCAATGACATGGACACAGGACTTGAGTGCACACTAAGTAAGTTTGCTGATGATACTAAATTAGGATGACTTGTTGAGTCCTTTGAGTGTAGAGAACCTTGGAGATCTTGATAGATTGGAGCGCTTGGCAATCACTAGCTGTATGAAATTTAACAATTTAACAAGAGCAAATGCTGGATTCTGTACCTGGGACAGTGTAATCCTGGATATTGATATAGACTGGGGGACAAGAGGCTGGAGTGCAGCCCTGCAGAAAGGGATCTGGGGATTTTGGTTGATTGTAAGCTCAATGTGAGTCAACAACATGGCCTGGTGGCCACGAGGGCCAGCCGTGTCCTAGGGTGCATTAGGCACAGTACAACTAACCAGTGGAAGGAAAGATTGTGCCTCTATACTCAGCATTGGTGCGGCCTCACCCCAAGTACTCGGTGCAGTTTTGGGCTCCATAATATGAAAAGGGTATAGAAATACTAGAATCTGTCCAAAGGAGGGCAACAAAGATGGTGAAAGCACTAGAGGGCAAGATTTATGAGGAGCGGCTGAGGATACTTGGCTTGTTCAGCTTAGAAAAGAGGAGACTGAGGGATGACCTCATTGCTGTCCACAACCTCCTCACAGGAAGGAGAGAGGGAAGAGCTGATGCTCTTCTTTCTGCTGTCTGGTATGGTGATAAGATGTGAGGGAAAGGCATAAAGCTGCATCAGGCAAAATTCAGACTGGCTATTAGGAAGAAGTTCTTCCCTGAGGGGGTGGTCAAGCACTGGAACAAGCTCCACAGGGACTGGTCGTGGCTCCAAGCCTGTCAACGTTCAAGAAGCATTTGGACAATGCTCTTAGATACATGGTTTAACTTTCAGTTTACCCTCTGTGGCGTCAGGATTCAAAGATCCTCATGGCTGCCTTCCAGCTCAGGATATTCTATTATTCTCTGAAATCTTTCAAGGTACGAAAGAAGATTTGAGCTAAAGTCAGTAAAAGACATTTAAATACAGAATTTTAAAGAAAGTTACATTCATGGAATCAGAACTGGCTTAACTGCTCATTATCACTAGAGCTCAGGCAGCATACCGTTACCTGTGTAATAAGCCTGTGCTGTAGATGCTTTAAAGCTGATAGCTGGCACTGTATTCTTTCAACAAGCTCTCTTGGAAAAAGACTACCAGAGTCAATACAAACTGTGCAGCGCTTAGAGCTAACAGGATGCCAAAGTCCTAGAAAGGAGAGAAAATACTGAGGAAAGCATTCTCTGTTGTTGTTCTGTCATCAATATTACATTCCTAGCAAGCACTTACAGTGGATATAAATGAAGCACAGAACACAGGCCTTCTCACTGCAGAGGGATTCAATGCTATACGGAAACAGGCCTCGTGTTTTTTCCCTTTGCTTCATTGCCAAAGCAACTGTTGCATGGAACTTAAATGTCCACAGTGAAATCTTACATTATATGTACAGTCCTGATTCAAGTTTACTCTATAGTAAGCTTATTTTGCTTTCTCTTCCACTTTTATAAATCATTTGCTTTTATTCCAAGAGATAAACTACCTCTTTTCTGCGCTTTAGAGGTGGTTTAGTTTGACTTCCAGTTCCCACACTGACATCTAAGCACTAAGGAGTCAATCTAAAACGTTAATCAACAAAAAGCTACTGCCTACAGACTCTCATTGTTCTATGTTAGTACCTACGCCACAGGATAATCTTACTTGCAACAATTAGCACCACAGTCTCACACAAACAATGCAGATCAGGAATCAGTAAGGTCCAGCACTTTGTTTTCATACTGAAGCCCAACTCCCTCCAGCTTAAAGGATGAACTCATTCCCAGGTTTTATTCTAAATATATAAGCTAGCACTCTTCTGTAGAATAAATTTACCTTCCTTTGCTATCGTTCTGAGTTCTGCCCTGAGTCTGTTTCCCATTTCAATCAGCTGCTGCTTTTCTTGGCTCAGAACCGAGATGTTTTTCACTGCTTCCTTCAGTTTATTTTGTGTTCCTTGCACAGTGCAGCTGACACAATATTGAAAACCAACACCAGGACATGCATCAGGTAACTGTTGTCCAAGATCTATCTTTTCTTCAAGAATTTTGTGGTTTGGCCCCTGAAAAAAAAAACAGATAGACCCTTATAAAGAATATTTTGAAAGTGTGGTCTGCAGGTTTAGAAATTTGTACAAACACACATTAGAAGCCTGTTGAAGAAAAAGTGTGAAGTTGAAGTCTACAGCCCATTTTTGAGGTCAAATTTTCAAAATTTTCAAGATTTTGTTAGCAATACAGTGCAAATTAAACCATGGAACAAAACACTATAACAGCCTGGGATGTTCCCACACATACTGTGAACTGTAAGTGTAAAATAATACACATAGAATAACCACCATATAACTGTAAACTAGAGAGCAATTAATTTTAAGATAAAATGTGGCAAACCCGACTTTACAGCAGATAGCAAGCTACCACAAATGCTTCTTTATGTAATCGTCATGTGCACACACACATATGGGGCAGATGTTTAAAACATTGTTTTGAAAGAGAAAGGCTGCAGAGTAAAAAGTAAAGATTCTACAATCAGTTTTGTCTCTGCAAACCTGAATCCACTGGCACATATGCATTATGATAAAGTATTTACCCAAGAGATCACATCCTTGTTTTTCAAGAGCTGCATACTCTATATACTCTTCAAGAGCTGTATGTCATCTTTCAGCCCATTTACTACAGAGATTTTCCAATATCCATTTAAATACTCAGCATTTAAATACTCACTGAACAAATCATCTCCTTATAGACTTTGAAAATACTATGCATTGCCACAAGTATCTAAACATGACACATATATTAAAATAATTTTACAAAACTATTGCTCATCTATATGTTTACTCTTCTATAAACAAACTAGTTAAAAGTGCACTAACTATACTGTAACTGTGCAACCTCAATCAGTGTTCAACTAGATCACCAAGAACACTGTGATTCAAGAAGTATATATTGAACGGTGCTACCTGTACTGACAAAAAAACCAGCCACCATTGCTTAGCGCGTCATGCAACTCCTGTTCTCTTATTTCTTTGGATAGTTTTATCATAAAAGAGGAGGCCCTTGAGAACATGCGCAGAAAGCATACAGGTCTACAAACACTATGGAGGATAGAGAAATTAGTGCAGAACTAGAATCTAAAAATATGAAGAAAGACAACAACATGGAAGAAAAAATGGTGTACACAGGGCAATTTGTATCAAAGCAATTAATACAAGCAGCCCCAAAATATTACATTCTACCCTCATCAATATGAACAATGAAAGTAACCCACTGAGGCTTAACGTAAGGAGAGGTCAAGGCAATGACCAGTTATGGCACCATGGGGTGTTGCACTATGTACCATCTTCACTGTACCAAGAGGCAAAAAAGCATCACGTGGCTGGAGCAGGAATACCATTTGCTTAAACTTCATTTTTTCCTGAGCTTTTCATAAAAGCATTCAACAGCATTAGAAGAATTTTTTTTTTTTTCAGGTGACAGATTATAAACTGTAGAGTTAGGAGTGGAAGTCAGAAATCTTTTTACCTTTAGATCCATGTCCAGAGTAAAACTCTACAATACAAAAGAGAGAAAACACAGAAACAACAGGGACTAAAAGAAGGTGGGAGGAAAAACTCTCCTCAGAGCTGATACACATACATGCAAAAGTCTACATGCCTATTTTACTAGCTTCCACAGTAAGCTTTCCTCTTGTTCTTTAGCTAAATTTTAGCTGTGGAGTCTATCTTTTTGAGTTTATGGTCCCAGAACCTCTGTTACATTAAATGGAAAAAAGAAAACTATCACTATGGATCTCTGTATTGCCTTCACATCTACATGTTTAGTTATCATTTTTGCTCAACAGACTCTCAACTCCCCAAGTTAGAAATATTTTTGACTGTAATTCATCATGGCCTTAAGTACATCCTTACCATGCAATTAATAAATGTAAGAAGCACATAGACAGTGTAGAACAACATTAGAAGATAAGCACTTTCAAAATCCAGTAAGGAATTCTAATGAAGTTTTGCCTGTTGTTTGTAAGATATTCTCAGGGCTGTTTCCAGCTGCTGGTCTATGCCTAAGAAGGCTTGTTATGTACCAAGGAAGAAGGAACAAAGCAGACAGCAGAAACAGACAGGAAATGATAGTTCAACGTCAGTGAAGATAGCGGTAACTACAGCTCCCACCATTTTGTTCAAGTTTTGGCCTGCACATCTGCTACTTCCTATGTGCCTATACATTTAAAGAACAAGTAATTGAGCATTTTACACTGAAGATGCACATCACTGCCTGAAAAACATTCTTGTTCTCATACCCAGCCCTGAGCATTCAATTACAGTTTAGCATTATGCAGCAAAGGAGTAACCTCTGGCACAAAGAATATCTTACTGTCTCCAAGGCAAAGCCACTCTACTTTTTCTTTTAAGGATCCATCCCCACTTAAAGAAACACAAAGAAAATGAGATGCATTTTGGGCAGTAGTTCATAAAACATTTTCTGCAACAGAAAAGTACAGTTGGTATAAAATACAGTTTTCACCTACTTCTGTAAGTGGACAAAGAGAAAAAACAAATCTGTGTGGTCTATACTGGTCTATACTGGCATACAATGGTTTCCTAAATATAATTTGACACCAGGAACAAACAAATCTTCTATATTCAGCAAAAAGATACAGCTAAGATTAAAAATGATTCTGTGCCTGGTGGGTTCTGCATGTTTCCACACAAGGTTCCCAAGGCTCCAAAGTTTTATTTAAACGTTGATATTGCTTCAGTTCTTAAAGCTCTTAGCTTTTAATGTAGTCAGCATCTCTCATCTTTATTTATTACTTAGCTATTATTTAATTTTTCTTTAACTTAGATAGCCACTACTGTGTCTTAACAGTAAGATTAAGGCATGAAACAGATATTGATAGATTTTACAGATTAGTTGAAAATTAGAAACCTCTTATTTTTCAATTGTATTTTAACCTGTTTTACTTCAGAGTCTGTTTATGACACCATAAAGTTGCTGGGAGATGGAAGGGGAGCACATACGTAGTATATTTGTCCCTGTTTTCAATTCGTTTATTATTTTTCTGAGAGACGCCTCCTTCACACTTTAATGCCGATATTGTTCCTACTCTTTCAACAACACAAGGGGGACAACACCTGTAAAAACTTGGAACCGAGTAAAAACGTTCCGAGTAAAAACGAGGCAAGGACTGACTGTCTGTCCCCTTGTGCCTGGCAGGAAGCCCCGGACCGGGCGCTCCGCGGGGCCCGGGGCCGGCGAAGCTGCGGCGCCCCCTAGCGCCCCCCCCACGCCCTGCCCCCGGGCCGGCGAGCGGTGCCGCTTGCTTGGCAGGACCTTCTCGTCAGAGCCCAGCAGTGACGCAGCACCTGCAGCTTCAACTCCATCCACCTGATTACAAGGGGTATTGAAGGATTAACCGTATTTTAAAAAAAGACTAAATTTGATTTACAATGGAAAACTCGAAGAGGTGATACACAGCAGTTTAAGAATTTAAGTGGAGGGGGGAAAGAAAAAAATCGAGAAGGGCTTGAAATATCAGGAGTGACGTGCCAGGGAATGACTAGTCAAAATTTATTGTCTAGAAAGAATGAGCATAAGTTTGGCTGAAAAAAAACACGTTGCTGGATCTCATCTAACTTATACTCATTACTAATTGACCACATAAGCACATATTGCTTATGCTTTTAATATTTATTCAATCAAAAATAATATGCAGTGTATTTAATTACACATATATGTGCATACAGATATTGTAGGTAGTTTAAACCTCTCCATACCTTTTCTGTGTCTGGGTTTTCTACACAATCCAGGTTAGTTGAGCCAACTTTGGTACTGCTCAGAGTGGTTCCAGCTGAAATTTTGTTTGTGCAAAATAAACCTAAAAGAGAAGAAAAGCATAATATGAATGTATATGTATTTATATACAGAGTTTAGACTTTCATAGCAACAGCTCCTTCAAAACTTGGTCTTCTTAATACACATGTATACCACTTCAGTAGATATACTGTAAACAGAGCTGAAGAAATACAAAAAATAGTACAGTCTCACCATATGCAAACATCAGCCAGCTACAAAATACAGAAATCACTAGAGACGACGCATTACAAAGGTTGATTCATGGGTAAGCAGCACAGAGAAGTTTTTATTTCTTCCAATACTGCATTATTTAATCATTCTTGGGAAACTGGCAATACTGAGTATAACAAGAATAATGAAGACACAGTAGCTTCTTTCAATCACAGTTGAAAAAAAATCAGCAATAAATGGAAGTTAATCCTGAAAAATTCTTCTTTTAGTTCCAGTAAAAATGGGAGTTTGAATATACTGATGTATATGGACAAGTCAGGGGAAAGAACAGATGACTTGCTAGAAACTAGAAGTGCTCCTCCAATTTTATGTCTTAAAAATTTCAGATTTAACATTATCATCTCTTTTAGTGATTGAATATAATCTCCATACATTTTCTAAAAGAATATAAGAAAGACTATTTTAGTTGAGTAAACTATTTCAGCCATAAAAAAAAGGATGATACATTTCTGAAAACTTACATTTTTCAGCTGACAAAGATTATTGCTTCTCTTGGACGCTGCTAAACTCTAGCAGCAATAAATCTTTTACTTACTGGACTGTAATGTCTTCAAAAAACAATGGACTAACTTTAGCTGCCTGTGACAAAAAACCATGCTTGAATTTGTTTTTTTCTTTAAAATTAACAGAGGTCTTGCTGTAATTGGTTATTAATGTCTCATTATTAACAACTAGAATACACCTATATTTACTAAAAATGCCTGCACCCTTAATTAGCTTGTGATTTCACTCTACTGTACAAATGACAGTTTAAAACTAATTCTGCAAACTGGTAACACACAGATCAGTCTCACTGCGTAATGAAAATAGAGAAGCATAACGACAGCAGAACAGTTGGTACAACAAAATGCCTTTCACCAAACCCATCTTATTTTTTCTGAAATACAGAAAACGATGCATGGTGGCTCTGGAATAGTTTGAAGCAATTAGAAATTAAATGTTTACATAGATGAGGCACAGAGATGTATAAAGCAGCTATTACCTGCACTTACATAACTGGTAAAAGGTGCTAAACACAGGGCTACCTATTCCACAGAAGTAAAAGATCTCCTTGAAAAAGCTCTACCTTGCCTTTTTTTCTTTTAAAAAAACAAAACAAATTAGAGCTGATTACTTCATTACCAAGTTACAGCTGATATCCTTTCCTCTCTTCTCCAGATTTCCAAGTCACAAGAATGTTTATGAAGAAAAAATCCAGTTTTGTTTCTAAACAGGCCTGCATGAGATCCAATCAGAGCCATACTTAAATTTTCAGAAATTTACTACAAAATGTATCTAGTTGTAATGGACATACCTACTGCAGTTTTGGGCTGGTTTTTTTTTTATGTTATCAGCTTTGACTTTCTCACGAAGGATAACAAAAAAAAAAAAAAAAAAAGTAAAAATGCGAGCGCGAGACATGATATGCTGAAACATTTCAAAGAGGTGCTAAAAATCACCTCATGTGCGACAGTATCTGATAAAGGGATTAATTTGAAAGTCTTACATATTTTTAATAATGAGGTGTTTCTAAATTTCTACTTTCCTGACAGAGCCACCACAAATGCCACTCAGTAAACACGCTAACAAAGGGTATCTCCTTAGCGCTCAGCCATAGTAAGTAGGACAAAGAAACTGTGACAACTGAACTTTCTTCCAGGAAAACAAAGGGTGGCAAAAACCGTACCTGGAACTGATGTCCTATGCCCACTTACATATCTATACCAAAAAGGTATAAAAAGTTAACTCACTACTTATGCAAAACGAGCTCCTCTGCCAGAGCTTCCCTGCATGCAATCTCCCAGACAGACCAGACCCTGACTGGGGACTCCAGGTTGTCTCTGGACTCAGTGATGTGGACCATCTTTGAAGTGAGACCTTTTTTCCCCCATCATCAATTAGCCCCACTTCTGGGAGCAGTTGGGTGAATGTCATACCAATAACATCTCACATAATATATTTATAGGCACGTGCACAGGTAAAGGTGCGTAAGACAGACATGGACCTGTTAAAGCAGGGGCCCATGAAAATGACCAGAGTCATTTTCAGAGTCAAAAAGTACCTCTCCTATGAAAATTTTTTACCATGAGGATGGTGAGGTACTGGGACAGGGTGCCTAGAGAAGCTGTGGATGCTCCAACCCTGGAAGTGTTCCAGGCTAGGCTATACAGGGCTTGAAGCAACCTGGTCTAGTGGAAGACGTCCCTGCCCGTGGCAGGGGTGTTGGGACGAGATGGACTTTTTAAGGTCCCTTCCAACCCAAACCCTTCTGTGATTCTATGATTCCATATACTTGCTTCACTAGTTAGAATTCTGTAATACTTGTAATATACAGATATTTGCTTTACTCTTAAAAAAAAAAAACCAACCAAAACCCACACCACATTTGCTTTCCTAGTGGTAATTTTGTAGTGATTTACTCTGTGTGTGTGTGTATTTCGTTTTGTATAATAGCTTTGTAGTAATTTGTAATAAAGGAATTCTTAGAATCTCAGACTTCTATGTACTTGTGTATTGTGGAATCCTGAGAACCCCACAATCATGATCTTTACACACCCATGGAATGGGTACCCCTCACAGGTTGCGACCACAACTGCTATACTTCCTTAACTGAACTTAAGAGTTCTGTGGCAAGAGCTGTCACCTTGCTCTGCGAGCTGTCTGTTTTCTGTTGGAGGCTGAGAGGACAACGTCTGCTCATCAAGACTCTCCATTTCTTTCCTCATTTGTGCAATAGCAGCCCGAAGGTTGGCATTCTGCTCCTGCAGCTTTTTTATTTCCAAATTAGGAATATCTTTGCTCAGAGAACTTTTACCATCACACTGAAGTATCTGTAAAATAAAAAGTACAACACAACAACCACCTTTCATTGACGAGCAACACACATTCTCTCCACAACATAACACAGACATCCTAATACTTTCAATCTAAGAACAGACTTGGGAGAAAAGAACCATAGGAAGAAAAGAAAGAAGTCTGATTATTCTGGGGATTTGCCAGGGAAAAAGGTGCTATGATGAGAATCTAAGATGGGGGGAGAAGGCAGGCCACAGAGGTGGCTCTGCCTTACCACCGTTGCTTTCTGAAGCGTGCTGTCTCTCTCTCTCTCTCCCCCATGCATGGGTAAGCCATCTCCTTAAAGAACTTCCTGGCTCAACAGCAGTCCCCTTTCTGACCTGCCAAACTCTTGAAAGTGTCATTGGAAATCATTTGTTCACAGGAACATAAAGAGGCTGGACATCCTTTGCTAACGTGGAAAAGGGGAAGGAGTGTATGGGTTACATCTAGACAACCCAGGCAATGGACAACATCTAGAAAACCCCTAAGCACTTCAAATCTAAAATAAATAGCAGTGTCTTCCTTTTGCACATTAGTTACAGATAAGCTAACAGCAAACAGTGTAAGTGGAATGTTCGTCAGAAAATGACTGAAGCTCTGCCTTCACAAAGGCCTTGAAGACTGACTTTTGGAATTATATTGGTGGAAGTATGAACTGATGAGCAGCCGCATTCTTATAGAGTTCCAGAACTGAAGAGGCTGACAAAACCCAGGTTGCCAAAACTGCTTTAACTACTGTAAAAAAAATAATAATTATATTAGTAAAATATGAGCAGCTTGCTTATAGAGTAATGCATCCCAGAAGCAGTCTTTTCCTTAAATTTTTGAAATTACTCAGTGTTCTCTTCATGGGCTGCACACAGCCTTCAAGATTATCTTGAAGTTTTAGTTTGGAAAGCTAGTCCTGTGTGAATGAAGTGATGGCCTAATCAGGACAAGAATGGGAAACGTTCTAGACCACATGTTAAGAACCGCTTTATTCTGTTACAACAAAGGTTGCTAGCTCCAGAATCCAATTCTTGACAACAGTCTGCAACATATGTTTAGGAAAAATATAGGGAAAGGGACAAATACAGAATTCTTCCTCTCAACTGCCTCCTTAGTTTCCAAATCTGCAACTTTGGGGAGGGAAGAAAAAGAAAACAAAAAGTGACTAAAAACCCGCAAACACCCAGACATTGATTCATGAACACTGGTCACTTGAAATTCTAGTACAATCTTGAGGAAAAAAGTCTAGTAGAACCAACAGGATATAAAGACCAGGATTTTAGGGTCCTGACATTATTATATTCTTCTGCCATTTCTTCATTCAAAGCCTGACTGCAAATGTTTCTAAAGAAGTTACACTACACTGCCATCAGTCTAATGTAACTGTGGTTTCATCCAAAGAAAGAATGAAGAGTTTAGATTCCACCCTTGGAATCTAAAGCTGACGGAAACATTTGTCATTAGCCATTTAAGAGATGCAGATACTATTTGGTACAGGAACACAAGAAAGCCCTGCAAATGTGGAATATACACTATACCAATCCTACCCGGCGGACCAACCAGACCAGATGTTTTTGAGAAGGAAAAGACCATCTAATGTGTCTGGAGTCTTTGTATCAAATGTTGCTAGTTTAGGTTTCTGAGCCCCAAAAATGTTTCTTTGTATTCAACCCTAACCTTAAATTGTTGCAAAGCAGCATCTCTGCCTCTTGAGAGGGAAAGGCAATCCGTAAGGCCCTGCAGGGGGGACCTGTCAGCAAAATACTTTAGTCTCAACATTATGCCTTGCACAGCCTCAAACACTACTCCTTTTCTGTTATCTCCATCATTCCCCACTTTCTTCAGTCCTCTTTTTTTCCCCAGTCATGTCTGTTCTGTGAGCGTGATCTGAAATGCTAACTGGCCTTCAAATTAAATTCCTCTGTCGTGACGACAATAGCTGCCCTACAGCCTCTTTCTGCTGTGGCTCCTTCTACCCTAACAGTACACAGTATGCAGAAGATGGGGATAATCGTTATTCTACTTTTACAATCTGTCCAAGGCTGTTAAGGTGAGGAGAGGGGAAAGGGAGATTGAAAACGTGTGAAGCATCACCCAAGCCTGTTCTGAATTTCGGGGCCCAGAACTTGATCTCAACCTGCAACATGAACGATCACAGTCTGAATCAGGAATTTAACTGTTCCAGATTTTTGCTAGTGGAAAAGGGTCTAGACAGGAGACCACATAATCATCCAGAATTACCATAAGCAATCTTTTCCTATCTGTGCACTTGTATGGCATTAGCATGCTCCACTTAGGCAGACATGACCTAAGTCATATTCAAAATGCGAGTCATACAAGCAAGATTTTCCAGACTGGTGTGTTTCATATCTCTGTTGCTTAATTAAAGGCCAAGAATGACTACTGCAATATTTCTAGCACCCTGATGGGGTCCCAGACCAATGTGAAAAAAGGACCTGCATACTCAAGATACTGTACCAGGGTATATTTAAACTTTAATCTTTCTTGCCTCAGTTGTCTAAACCAGAAGCTAGAAAACATACTATTCCTTCTTGAAGGAATCTATTTAAAACTTTTAATCACTTCCCCCCTCTGTTTGTTAACAATTCATTTTGTACAGAAAAATTAAGAGAAAAGGTTCTAGTAAGAATAATAGATTTTTTTTTGTTGTTGTTGTTTGTTTTTTAAACAATGGCCCTTCACAAAAAATCGGAGACAAAACCGATTTTGCTGAGATGGGTACTGCTTATCCTACAGGCCAAAAGTGCAGAACAGAGGCAGAGTATATTAACACAAAGAAAACTGTAACAATGAAAACAAAGTCTTGCCAAGAACAGTACAGGCAGTTACAGTGGAAGACAACAGTGAAGGTGAACAGTAAAGGAAGAATCCCTCTCCCACCCTGATTCTCTTGGTATTTCACCAATCAATCTGCAAATCAGTCCAGTTTGAATTGAAATTGGAAAAACAACTTGCTCCATAGTAAGTTTTTGCTGGCAGTCTACTTTTGACTAACATTATAAAAATTGTTTTCAGGAAGTATCTTCCTGAATACACTTTCTGCATTCAGAAACCACCAGGCTTGCTTGACATTGCTTTTTCTTACCAGCAAGCTCTGCTAACAGACTCTTTTTAACAGCTCACCGTTGAGCATCTAGCTGCCCAGTAGGGCGCACTGCAGGACAGTCTCTACTTTCATTCCTTTACTAAAGACAATTTTCTACTGGCAATTCATTATCTTTCTGCAGGGCTTCAAACCAGCATTACGTTTGCAATTTTGAATGGTTTTTCAAAAATAAATGCATTTTAATAAGAAGCAATGAAAGGAAAACTAGTTTGTGATACTAAAATAAAAGACATTATTTTACACATCTGGCAAAATGACATTTTGAAACACTGCCTCAAAATTTTAACTTTACAACCTCAAAATCTACCCTGAATTTCCTCAGGAACATTCCAGAAATTGATTCTTCCCATTCTGACGCGCCATGACAGTACAGTACATTATCCTGTTTTGGAGCAAATGTCTTCATCCAGCTTGCTCCTTTTGCCAGTGAGGAATGGATCAGGGCCATAACGAAGCCTGTAATACCTGATCTATGTGGATTCCAGGCTAGATATGTCTATACTTTGATTTAAACACATGAAACACATGAACTGCTTACAAAAAGTCCAGCGAAACAAGCCCCATAAAGTTGTCATCTCAGAGTAAATTCATTCAAGTCAAGATACTAAGTGTTGCCTAACCTGTTTCTCCCCTTCAGGTAAAGTACTGTGATTAAACGATGCATGTATTGCCTGTTCTCTCTCAGCAGTCAAAGCGGAAAGAACAGTCTTCACTCCGTGCAACCTGTGGTCTGTTTTCTGTGGACCAGCTTCAACCTAGGAAGGGAGAGAAAGCACAGGACATCACTATCTCAAGGACAAAGGGTGCAGAGATTAAAAAAAAAAAAAAAAGGAAAAAAGAAGGAAATAAACAGATATTTTAAATCACAAGACAAGGACTTAAAGCATATCTGTTTTGGCTCTGACAAAAACCACCTTCATAGAAAAAAATCATTTGGCTTCATTGTCTCATCTTCTGTATGTAAAAAGGACAATGCCAATTCATCTTTCAGATGTGCTCCTATGCTACACCTACTGATGTTTATGAATCATTTTGGGAAGACAATGGTAAAATAAAACACCAGTAAATGCCTCCATTCTGAACTTAATAAACAAGTGTTTCCTCTGTACCCATGGCTTTACTAGGCAACTAGTCATTCAGAATTATTAGCCCATTGTGTAACAGTCTTGAAACAATAAGCATGTATTTCATTTTTCAAAAACAGAAGCTTGTAGACTTCACAAAGAAAGATTTTTTTTTTCCATGCAAAACTACTCTGAGTTTTCCAGGACTAATATAGTTCCCTTGATAGAATTCAAGCGGTACTGTGATCTGAAACTCTTTTTTTGGGCCTACTCTGAGAGAGAGCTTTCTTCTGCTACAATGCCAAGAGAAAAGCAGCGGCATCCCTCAAGCTGACTTGACTTAATTACAAGGGAGAAAATGCTGCTGTTAGAGATTGTCCATGAAAATTAATCTGGTCTCTGATGAAATATATTTGATGAGCTTCTGTGAACAATACAGAAAACTGCTACGCACAATACAGAGTTACTGTTTTACAGATTTTTGAAGATGACTGAAGTCATGCCTCCCCTGAGAAACACCATGATGGAGAAACTCCATAGGTCTTTGTGCAACAGATGGTTCCTAAGCAGTGTTAATTTCAAATTCTTACCTGCTCTCTTGCTGAAGACAGGCTCTGGGTTAGCTCCTCTGATTTCTGATACAGATTACTTCCAACATTCTCACAGAGCTGCTGCCAGTCCAGTTCTGTTTGCATTTTACTGTGTTTCAGAACCCATTCTTGGTCAGCTGTCATAGACAGTTGTTGTTGATACCTATAATACACAGCATAAAGCTATTGAGATTTCAGCAGGATAAATACTGAGGATGGTTTGGGTTGGGGTTTTTTTGTTTGTTTGGTTGTTTTTTTGGTGGTGGCGTTCATTTTGCTTTGAGGTTTTGTTGGTTTTTTTAATCTCAGCCTCATTTGCTGTCCTCATCTTCTTTCCTTGTTCTGTTCTCCAAATATCTGTTCTATCCTATCACACTCTAAGTATTTTATTGGACAAAAGCATTTTAATTGCTTAGAGCTCAGCAGTCTCCTAGGGCTCATCTGTATGGGTATTTAGAATCAGCTTTGGAGGTCCCCTCAGCTCAAGCAGCATGAGCTGCTCTTCAACACCAATTCCACTCTCAGCAATACCATCCACAGCATGTTTCCCGTTTGCTGATAATGGAAATGAGATACAAAAGAGCTAGGAACTAAAGTTGTTGGACTGTCAGTGTAAAATTCCTAAGCTCAAAGGCTGCTGCATATACATACATCGAAAACACACTGCGGAAAAAGAGATGAGACAGGAGGTGCACAGAATGAGACAAACCCCATATTCAGAGTGTAAGGGCTTTCAGGACAGGTTGAACTGTTGCATGGTTGAGCTTTTAAAACACAAAGCTGTCAGGACTTCAGGATACTCTTACGACTGGTTGTAAATTACTTTAGACAAAAGTCTTAGTCTTCTTTACCATTCTGCATCTTTCTGAAATTTGGCCAACTGTGCCCTCAACTTCTCTTCCTGTCTATGCGTTGATTGAATTTGGAATTCTTTAGAGGCAGACTCCGTAGAAATCTTGATCAGATGAGAATCTTGGCCTGGTTTTAGTGCTATGATTTCTTCTTGAAGTCTACATACAAGAACAACCCCATTCCCATGTTAATACATACTTAAGACAATTAACAAAGCACATGATGCAATCTTGGATATAAAACTGTTCAATAACTTTTTTTTTTCCTTTTAATTAGGAGCTCAGAGGGACCTTTTTTCATGAGCCAAGTGCATATTGTAAACCATGAATTTCCACCCATACAAAATGCAGGCCACCTAAGCCATTCTTTAGTTTCCAGTGGCCACCTTGGACTAGCAGCTGCGTCCTTCCAGGCTGGCCATGAAAATGCTCTTTTCTTCTGGTGTGTTGCTCCTTCTCTAGGTTCTCAGATACTTTCTCTTCCACGTGACCTCATTTTCTTGTTAAACCTTGAGGAGATGTTTCTTGATAATGTCAACCATACAACTAATGTTTATATGCATATATCGACATTTTTCTACGATTTTTCTTATACTACTACTAATATATATAGAACAGAGAACAGCCCAAGTTGGAAAGATCATCTGGTCCAAACTTTCATGGGAAAGGGAGCCTAGATGAGATTATCTAGTACTCTGTCCAATTGTGTTGTGAAAACCTCTAGTGGTGAGGACTCTGCCATGTCCCTGGGACAGTTGTTCTCACTGTAAAAAAAAAAAAAAGTTCTTTTTTACATTGAGATGAAGCCTCTCCCGCTGCAATGTGTACCCATGGACCCTTGTAATCTCCACATGGCTCCTTGTGAAACAAGTGCCTCTATCCTCTTTGTAGCCATCTTTATGTAGTAGAAAACTGTACAGAGGTCCCCCTGAACCTTCTCCAGGGAGAAAAGAGCAAACTCCTTCAGGCTTTCTTCATAGGGCAGGTTTCTCCAGCCCTCTGATCATCTTTGTGGCCCTCCCCCGTTTGTCCATGTCTTTTTTTCAATTGCAAGGACAGAACTGGACACAGTACTCCAGGTGTTGTATGCTTAACCGTGAATTACCGTGAACTTTTCACATAAGTTGGGCACAAAACCAGTAAGTATGATTTTCTGAATTTCTTTCATCGCAGATTATGAAACAAGATAACTCAAGTTACTCACTTTCTAATAAGAGCATCTTTCTCTCTCAAACAAGCACTGTGACTCCATTCTCTTCTGCACAGCTCAACTTCCAGACTTTTATGTCTCATCTGCAGTTCTCTAATCTGCTGCTTCAACTTTTTAAATTGTTTGACTTGGGCTTCTTTCACTGAAGCTGGCATCACATCTTTTTCCTTAGCAGCACGAGCTAGTTCTTCATGCCTAGAAGATGCAGAGAGACAAAATCAAGTGAGGTTTCAAGCCCCACAAGCACATTATTTTTTAGTCCTGTTGATTTACTTTATTATAAGCTTGGTTTGTGCAAATTCAAAGAATCATTGTCAGAAACAGTGGAAACAAAAATCAATATCCACTTGTCAGTGGAACAGGTTGTGAGGAGGTCTTCTGCAGTTGTTTTTCAAACTAAGAATGCCACTATTTAGTTGGACTTAGAACCAGAGCTGAGTCTTTCTTATACCACTGCAGAGAGTTTAACTCCAATTTATCACAGAACTTTAAGTTTGTGATTAGCACAAAGAAGAACAGTATTTCATCTAATTAGGGGACAAGGCTGATCCTAAAAATTTAAGGCTGAAGATTTTTTAGGATTACTCATATTTTAATAGGTGAGCTACTCCATTCAACACACACTTTTTGCCATACTGAAAATACTCTCACAGTAATTGAACAATTGAAAGACAGCTATGACCCGGTGGCCCAAGTATGAGACTGTACGAATCCATGGAACAAAAATGCTTCCTCAAATGTTCAGTTTCCATTCACAGATTAATTTCCCCGAGCATCCACTCACACAAAAATAGAGACCAGGTTTAAAATCAGACAGAAGCAACTTACTAGAAGAAAAGCCACTGAATAGCACCTATAGAAAACTCAAAGCTAAGAGTAAATAAAAAAGGAGACATGCAAGTAATAGCTGTATAATGCTCTTATTCTCTGAAATTGACACACATGTAAGTTTTCAAAATATAACCAAAATTTTGGATATAAGAGATTAAAATAAAACAGAAGAAACAGAAATTGAACTATGAGTAAGTCTTATTTCTTAAGGGTGAACCAGTGGTGAGTAAAACATAAAAGATAAAACCCCCAATAATACTCTCATTTGAATGAGCTATTTTCAGTCACTATATTCACAACCTGTTTGTAGCAGCTTGAAAAAGTATGAAGTTGTGACTGAACGCAACTGGACTTACTGGATGCAAACCAAGTATGTGGAATATGACACCCCAAAACCAGCTGCACGCTCTAGAAGTGGGATGAACTAATTTTTTCATTATATTTACTCCTTTCTGCGGTAAAGGCAGAAGGTACCACTGAACCATTAAAACTTCTGAGATAAAATTCTTTTTTTAAAGTGAGACAGGTTACATCCAGAAAAAATGTAGCAGAATTATCCTGGATCCACGCAACTTTGGAAATACTTCATACAAACTGCTACCTCTTTCTGTCATAACAATATATATTACTAGATCAATTAATTCAGGTACATTATCCCAAGCTGTTGCTAAAAGAAGCGTATGTGTGGAAAAGTAAACTGAAAGTGTTATGGAGTGGTAGAGTCTGTGAAAAGCAGTTTATTTTGATCATAATCAAAATTGTACAATACCAAGTATCTTTCACAGCAACAAAATCGTTGAACTTATTTTCTTCCTCCAGTCTTGAATAAAAACATTCTGCTGTTTGCTGTGATTTTGGTGTTTGCACTCCAGTCTCTTTGAGGGCCTCCTGTTCTCTGGTCAGCAGCTTCACCTTAGAAAGGAGGAAAATAAGAACTAAGAATTCTAATGACAGTCTGATATAACCTAATTTTTTTAAAAGATACGGAGCCCTTATACAGTTGAAGTGTCGGCATCAGCTCCAGAACCAAACAAAATAATAAAGTAGTGCAGATCTTTTTGGGGGTGTTTCTTTTGTTTGTGGGTTTTTTCTTTTAATTTGTAATTAACATTTTGCATGGTGCAAGCATTACATCAACAAAGCACTTTTAAACACCTTCCCCATAAGCTATAACCTCTGCTGTTATTTATATTTCTACTCCCATATTACTGTTAAACATTCATTTTGTATTCCTGTCCTCACCTATCACCTACACTAACATTAAACCTGCATACTACCCATTCCTATCTCTGCCTAAAGTTCCTTTTATAGTTTATTATTCAAGTCACTTCTTGGCTTCCCCTGCAGCTGGCCTCACTAATGCACAGGGGAAATGACTGTGTATGACCTCTCTTTCCCTTGCTTAACACCTCCACCACCAATTCAGGTGCAAGTAATATATACATATATATATATACACACACACACACGAAATACACAATTCAATATAGATAGTATGTTTCAGAAAGAAAGAAAAAGATAATAGTTTCTAGCACATAAGGCCTACTGAGAGCTATTACATGCAGATACAGCTGCAAGCAGCACTGGAAACTGAAACAGATATCTAATCAAACACTCAGGTCTGAAAACTGCAAAGATTAAAGGTTCCTTATGAAGTACTATCAGAGTTACACTGCATCTCACAGGGTAAGCAATATGTGCAAATTTAGTAAGTATAATGCAGTTGTGGTGCCTTTGTTCATACTGGGCCATCAGCAGTTGCTCATGCTATCTTTATAGTGAAGACTGCAAGATGACAGTGTTTTTACATCCATTACTACAGCAGCATCCTTTAAAGAACTATCAAGAAGGCAAGACAACAAAACCAGAAACTAAGCTCCAGTTGTGTCAACTTTCAAGATGCAGGAACCCATGGATAACACTGATGGCCAGTCAACCTTTTGCTACCCTAGTAAGCCTTTGGCAAGGTGAAGTAGGCAGAAGTAATTTATTTTATTAGACAAGAATCAATAGAATTATTTAGGCTGGAAAAGACCTTTAATGTTATCAAGCCCAACTATTAACCTAGCACTGCCAAACCCACCACTAGACCATGTCTCTAAGCACTGCATCTACATGTTTTTTAAATACCTCCAGGGATGGTCACTCCACCACCTCCCTGGGCAGCCTGTTCCAATGCTTGACCACCTTTTCAGTGAAGAATTTTTTTCCTAATATCCAATCTAAACTTCCTGTGGCACAACTTGAGGCCATTTCTTCTTGTCCTATCACTTGATATCTGGGAGAAGAGACCAACCCCCACCTACACCCCCACCGCCTGAGCCACCTCCTCTCCAGGCTAAACAACCTCAGCTCCCCGAGCCGTTCCTCTCAGGACTTGTGCTTCAGCCCCTTCCCTGGCCTTGCTGCCCATCTCTGGACTCGCTCCAACACCTCAACGTCCCTCTTGTAGTGAGGGGCCCAAAACCAAACCCAGGATTCGAGGTGTGGCCTCACCAGTGCCGAGCACAGGGGAACGGTCGCTGCCCTGGCCCTGCTGGCCACACAGTTTGGGATAGAAGCCAGGATGCTGTGGGCCACCTGGGAACACCGCTGGCTCATACTCAGCCGCTGTCAGCCAGCACCCCCAGGTCCTTTCCCACCAGGCAGCGTCCTGGCCACTGTGCCCCCAGCCTGTAGTGCTGTGTGGGGCTGGTGTTACCTATGGGCAGGACCCAGCACTGAGCCATGTTGAACCTCACACAACTGGCCTCGTCCCACCAGTCCACAAAAGTTGCCAATCTTTTAGGCATACCAGCCCCCTTTCTGAAAGTCAGTCTGCTTCTTCCAGTGCTATCAGTTGGTTTAATGTGAGAGATTTTCCCCCTCTACCTAGACACCTTGGTTTGTTGAATTATCAGTTAAACCACTGCTGAAGCAAGTGAACACAGGCACCAGAGAACCATCCAAGTAATGTCGGACGATGTTTAGCAAAGACAGTACTTGCAGGGAATACAGATTCCCTGTAAGTGAATCTTACACTTACAGGGAAGATTGAATTACTCATTACTAGCCTTACAAGTATGAGACAAGCCTTTCAAAGACCTATATATAGTTTTTGGTTGTTTAGGAAAAAAATCCAGTCACTATGCATTAAGATGCATATCACAAATACCCCTGCTTCCTGCTATCCTGGAAACAATTATTTTAATACATAAGTGAAGGAAACCCAGCAATAACAACAGTCATCTTTTCAGGTGTTTCACACAAGAGTGACCTGGTATTATAATAACCACATTCACTCTATGAGTAAAGGGTAACAGCTTAAAAATTAGTTACCTTAACTTAACGGGACAGAACTAAGTCACTCATTTAAATTGTCTGGTTTTGTTTTTTTTAATTTCTGCATCACATTCAGCTAGCAGTTCCTACAAGGGGATATAGGTAACACTAGTACAATGGTACTGATGGAAACACTGTATTGTTACAGGCTTTTTTAAACACAATGCAAAGGGTTTAATCATTGCATATCCTTTCTCTGCTCTAATGAGGATGAAAAGGTGCTGAGTGAAACCTATAATCTGGCCTGTGGTAGGTCCCCTAACACAACTTGTACAGCAAAGTGAAATTTAAAGAAACACATCAGCCGAATGGCATTCTTTCGCAAAATTAGATCAGATTCCATAACATTAGGGTAAAAGGAAAAAAGAAAAGAAAAAAAGAAGCTTAAATTACAAACACCCACACACCTGCCACCTACAGACATTGAAGTACAATTTCCTTTACAGACATCGGAGCATTTGCAATACATTAAAGACCATCCAGTACAGAAATATTTGAAATTTCTTTTAATGTTCAGAGGAGCAGAAAAGTGCTATATCACCCCAATGCTAAAAGTCGTGGGGGGTTTTGTTTGGTTTTTATTGCTGGTGGTGGTGCATGGCTTGTTTTGAGGGTTTTTTTCCCCTTTTTTTTTTTTTTTAAACTGGAACTTAGCAAATGGGACTGAACAGTCTTGAGCTATACAAAAAGAAAACTAATTATTTCAGCTGGTTTTGCCACAAAGTAGATTTTAAAATATAGGATAATAAGTATTATCAGAAGTTAAATTTATATTATAACTGTATGAATAAAGGGATATTGATTATTATGTACAAACTACTAAAAGCAGTTAGGACATCCATCTTCAAAAAAAGTAGACACTTGCAAACCACATGAGGAAAAGATTTTAAAGGTACATCATAGAGACTTTTAATCACTAGTCTAAGCTTTTTAAGTTAAGAAAAACAATTCACTACTATTACAAGGGAAAGTTTTGCCTGTAGTCAAGAGGCTTTTAAAATGGGTACTGCATAGTTGCAGAACTACTAAAAAGCTAAGAAACTATAGCCTTACTGAAAAGTTGTCTGAAAAATACTACCATGTCTTTATCTGGAGATAAAGTGACAAGAGGGCTACTGGGAGATAGGAAGCTATGGGAAAGACATGTTGCAACCCCCGTCCCTGCATAGCTGTTGAATTTGAATTTAAAGGAAGATAATCAAAATAGTTACATTGTTTGTCATATTTGGAAAAACAAAAATCTGTTGTTAGAGGACTTCACTTTCTATCCCAAGTAACAGCAGTACTACAGAACGGTCATCCTGGCGTGAAATTCTTCCAAAGTAACACTGCTAGTTATTTGGAGTCCAATGCACAGGAATTAAAGACACCAGTGAAGAAAACATTGAATTATGAAACTCATTCTTCACAACACCTATGTTTCATATGTATATGAAAAACTGTACGTAAGGGAACCATGGATTTTCCAGAAATTAAACTGTTGCATTGAGTGCCCGTTCAGGTGCCTAGACTGATAAACTATTAAAAACAGTTTTTATGAGGTACTACTTCCAGGAATTCATTTGATAAATCACAATTGCAACTTAAAAACAAGAAGCTGAGGTCACAAGGGATTTTGGCTAATTGATGCAATATCACATGTCAGGTTAAGGGGAATCACTGCAAAGCAACCCCACGGCAAGCATTTAAGATGAGCTGCTTTAGTTGTAAGTCATAAACAATTGGTGATACTACACTGGAGGAAAAAAACAACTAAGTTAAGACAAATAGCATGTATTAGCTGATGTACCCTTGTGCTTGCATAACAGCAGTTAATCAGCTTTATCATTACAGTTTGACCACACAGCACACAGAGATAACTTCTAAATCAAGCAAGTAATCAAGTGGTATTCAAGTGAGAAGTGCATGTACTCCATCGGGTAGGTTCCCAAACTGTCTTTAGGAAGCCCATGTACAAGAGACTCCTGGAGGCAGATGGGTTATTTTTAGCAGGAACACTATACTGAGGGCAGCAAGATTTGAATTGGCAGGTGTTGGGTGCAAGATGTCATGGCCTAATAGTTTCTTTTACCACTTCCATTTATATTATATATTGGTTTAGTTGGCAGTTTAAATTAACCATTCTAATTCTAATGATTAAATATATTCATATGTAAACAGTTAAAAGTAATTTTAATATCAAAAACATTTTCATATAGAAATGAAGAAGGAAGGTTTTGTTGTTCTTTAAAGTTTGTAATATATAGAGAGGTGGTATAATGCCCCCCACCCTCCTAAGGGATCACAGTGGAAGGTCAAATTTCACAGTTAGTAAGATTATGCTTTTATGATTAAAGGATAGCAATGTAAGTGGCAGATGGAGGGAGCGGGGGAAGCCTTGTAATTAGGAGTACAACAAACAATGTACACTTACCCATCTTGCCTAAGGCTGCCTCTGCTTTCCAGATACTGAGCTTTCCTGCAGTTTCAAGGCTAACAAATACAGCCTTGTACTGCCTACACAAAATAATCTTACACAATCTCAGGTTACTAAACACATTCTTAACAGTTCCTTACAAGGGGCAGCTGCCAGACAAATAAAACAACAGCTACTACAATAGTAGTACGCAATTTTCTAAACTGTCACTGCAAATCTCATCAATTTAAGCAAAAGAAAAGGCAAAAATAAGAGCTTATACAACTACAGCAATGTCAAACCAGAACAATGTAATTAAAAAAAAAAAAAAAAGTTTAAAAAGGTTGAAAACTGAATTGCTACGATACAATACCACAACAACACAACATGGTTTCTCTATATTCTTATACCTGTTTCTGACAAGCAAGCTCTCCTTCCAGTCCTTGGATTTTTCTTTCCATGTAATGTTTCAGGTTCACATACTCTGCATACTGATGACCTATGTGACTATTCCTAGAGCTATAAACAAAAATAAATTTGCATTAAAGACCATATCTGGTGACCTAATGAGGCATCTGTACGTAAAGTTTTTTGAAAAATAACACATAAATATATATACAAGATGCTATAGTTTCCTAAAGAAAGTCACCACAGAATTTTTTCTCATAAGTCAGTTGAAACCAATTATAACAGTATATGCCATTTCTCAAAACTACACTTCAAAAGTTAGTAGCACAGGAAATATCAAGGATCTGATGAGAAGTAGCGCAAAATTTCCACTAAGTCTAACAGAGTTCCTCCTCCACTCAAAAATTTCTGCTGCGCAAGAAGAAATTGCAAAACAAGGGCTGCCTAGTGGAAATCTGAGCTTTTAGATACATTTAAAAACAGAAGCAGTTCTGTATCTTTTCCTTTCCTCCCCCCAGTATTTTTTCTTGCTATTAACAAAAAAAGTTTCTCTGAGATATAGTGGAAGAATACTAGTAAGGCCAGCATTTCAAACAAATTCAAAGGGCTGATACAGCTACTGTGACCAGTTAAGTTCTCTAATGGTACACTGATCCTTTTCAAGCTCTGGATTCACCCCTCCAATAGGTGATATGCTCTATATGATTCCTGAACTGGCTATAAATGAATTTGCATGTGCTCCAGAACCACAGTAACATCAATCAGTGACCTTCAAGGAATTCCAGATCCATGTCCAGATAATTTCTAATAACAAAAAAAAGTTATCTAAAATTTATCCAACTATCTCCACATTATAAATGCCATGTGACCCAGAATGCATTACAGCAGTTACCATTTTAAACACAAAATCCCAAAGACACTGTTCTATCTGAAGACAGTAGTTCTATTAAATGCTTATTTCTTGGTATCTGCCTGCACATCATTCTTGTTTATTCCCCCTCCTTCACAAGGTTTAGAAGTCTATACAGAATAACAAAAATTAGTGAGAATCACCAAACTAAACAAGTGCACTTCTTTAGCTTTCTTCATCTTTTAATGGGTTGTATTAGTCATAAATCTGGGTCCTGTGATTGGATGTGACCCAACAGACTTCTTTCTTTCACTGAGGCCTATCAGAGAAGGTGGGAAAAGATGTATTTTAGGGTGTGCAAACCCAACTCCTATCATAAGATGTTTGCAATGGCTTAAAATAATTGAAAGGCTGAACTGTCTGTGTTGAATCCACAGCGCAATATAGCAACTAGTGTCTAGTAACTGTAGATATTACTGACACTGATACCATTATCATTTGTCCCCTCGCATACACAGAAGGCAAGTGCATCTTGACATAACACACAGGAGACACATCACAATACTTTCAGATTCATCTCATTTCCCACAGGCATTTCAGCATATAAGGAAAAAGCATTTCCCTCCGACAAATCCTTTTCTGCTCCCTATGCTATGTTTCCCTTATAATCGTACCATCTCTGCCCAGTGATATCATCTCCCAAACATGCACCACTGTAAATTATGTAGGGACACACCGCATGTTTAAGAGCATCACTTTCACTTAATGCTACCCCTTCTCCAACGTGTTGCCGGAAATCAGACAAGTCACTGTGGAAACCAAGTTATAAAGGATGTAAAGACAGTACAAGTCAATTCTGTTAGCCCTCACTCTATTCATGTTCTGGGTATTCCCCTCTCACCATGTATCACCATGCTCAAATTGCTCTGTATGAGTGATGCTACTGCTTTATCCCAATCCAAATACATCTTAAAGAAGCTAAATTTCTCTCTCCCAGCATACTACTCTAAGGAAATCACATCTCACCTGAAAAACCATTCCAGCTCTTATTTATATTCTTCAGTGCCTTGTCAATAGTGATAATGAAGTTTGGATCTTTTTCTTCTTTCCTTGACAAGCATTTGCTCTACTTTATCCCATTGCATTCTAAGATCACTGATCTCTCCCTGTTCAGCATTTTTGGGTTTTTTTCAGATGAGTGTGACATCATAGTGTTCTAACTCTTTCTCTCTCTCCTATAATTCTTAGGTTATAGACATTTTCTTCTTTTAATTTATTAAAATTTGTCATGCATGCATGCCTTGGAGCTGCTTTTTGACATCCTGCAGCATTTTCTTTTGACGTGGGAACTGGCAAGCACGTAGCTCTTTCCCTTTCTGTTTCTTTCCACTGAAGGAGATAGTTCAGTTCTTTCTGCATTTGTAACACTACTATAAATCTGAAACAGGAGCTGACAGAAGACAGTTAAGAGTGATAACTAATACAAATCAAGTATCTTGTTAGTACCAATCTACTGCATAGCTGATAATGAATTACCAGGGAATTTTAAGTTTAAATTGTAGTTTCCTGGACCATCAGGCATTGGTCACTTCTAGAAGAAGAATTTACTTTTATTTATAGTCATGCATTGTCCAGGGATAAGACTTTCCAAATTAGTTATGAAATGCCACTAAATTTTGGGGTGGGAAAACATAATTTTCTACTTTCTTTATACAGATTGAAAATACAGTCATAAAAAGATTCAGTCACTGTAAACTGCACAAGTATTTCCCTCTTCTTGAAGACATTTATGACAAGGTAGATCACAGACCGATCTTCTCTTATATCAACAATATCAACTACTGTGCCCCATTTGTCTTCCTCTCCCACGCTTACTCACAGGACTACAAAGTTACTATTCTGTCCACAGTTAAATCCACCTTGAAGTTACTCTTCAGAAAGGCCAACAGGTACGAGGAAATTGCTGTATTTCAGTAACATATTAAGTCTTCCTTGAAAACTAAAAAGAAAACAAAAAACATAGAGGTTGTGCTTTTACTGATAAAACCCTTTACCTGCTTCACTTCTACCTCTTCCTATTGTTTATTCTCTATATTTGCCTCATTTCTAATTATACACTCTGCACAAGAAAACCTCCATTACTTCTAACCACCATGGTTCTATTAAAAAAAGAAAAAAAAAAAAAGAAGAAAGAAAAAAAAATGGCAATCTTTTTCAGGAAAAAAAATTGATCTTGAGAAAAATTTTGATTTGAGAAAATCTCTGGAGTCAATACAGCTTCTCTCACCATACAGCATTATTCTGTGTCAGTGGTTACAGATAATACCATCTGGATAACCACAGGGATGCAGAGAACAAATCAGAAAAGCATGCCTTTCAAATAGTGGCTCTTTAATCTCTTTAAATGCAAGAGAGATTTCCAGATCAGCAAACATGATGCAGTATCTCTATGCTAAAGGATGCCACAATTTAAACATTTTTCTTCACAAGCAAGATAGACAACTCTTAGTCTCTAGGATCAAAAAATGAATCTCTGATCACTGAACATGGCAAGTATAAAAAAAAATAATCAAGCTTGTTCTTCCCAGGTACATTGAGTAACAAACACTGCTAGAGGATACAGCAATCTTGTGGTCTTTCAGGTCTGCTGGCCTAGATTTCACATTTATCCCTAAGGCAAGGAAAATAAAATGTTTTCTCTTCATATTCTGCTTCTTGCTAGCAATCTTCAAATTGTGCTATCATACAGAAAATAGTGTAAGTAGTGCCTTCTTCATGTGGATAAGCACAAATAGATATTTTTTTTGTTGAAGTCACTGTTGTGGATATTCATGAACAGTACTGCTTCCCTGCCTATAACAAATATAAAGATTTGTTCTTTCTATATCTCCCTTTCAGATACTGTTGCTCCAAATGCATCTGATGGCTACCACAGTTAAAAAGATTAACTAAATCTGACTTCCCCCATCCACCCCAATTATAAACACATTAAAGATAAAAAATGCCTATGAGATGCCTTCCGGACTCAAGGCACTCAAAGAAACTATATTCAGTCTATACTCATCAAGGTATCAAAATACTTCTGTAAGTGCCTTTTAGAAGCCCAACTTATGCTTCATTTGCTAAAATTAGCAACACATTATTAGACAAGACCTTTGCATGAGGAATCAAAAACAAGACCACAGCTCCAGCTTGTTACTTCCTTGCAATCACCAAACAGAAGTCACAACTTTTCTTGGAAAGGGCTGGTTAAGAAAAATGTTACTTCTTTTACAATCTCTCTCTACAATTATCTTATAATTAAAAGGCATCACATAGTTTCCTGTAAAAACCATCCTCCTCCCTATCTCCATATATCTCAGTTTAATGGCACTGGCAAACTGAAAGTGGTATCCTGAGGTGAGTCTTGGGTACGTAAAACATAGGAATCATTCATTTCATATAATAATATGAATGAATGAGCCTTCCTGTAATTTCAAGATATATAGCTTTTCACCACATAGAGCTGTGTTTCTTAGAAATGCAAATTAACAGGGGATGAGGGAGCATTTTGTCTTTGATAGCAGCAGTATTTGTAATAGCAAGTTAGTTTCAATAAGGGCCATAATGGAAATAACAGTGTAATTTTAAGTATAAGTTGCACCAATTGCCTGGACGTCTTATAGGCAAAAGAACAGTAAACCGATATATGATGATATTAAAACATGACTTAAGAAACAGCATACATGTAAGCAAGAGTCATCGTACAACAAGCACAGCTTAGCTGTACAGCCTAAACAGCAAAGATCCCCATTACATTCCAACCACTTACTTCAAGCATAACTAGAAAGAGGTGATAGATTGTAACAGCTGTTCCCCCATGTAAGAGCCTGATGGGACTCATATCAGCCTCCTTAGAAAAGGAAAATGATGGCTTGGCTGTAAATCACACACAACTGAATGTAGCTGGCACATCTGATTGAGTGGAGATTTTGCAGCTCTTACTACTGAAATGCTACAGGAAGCTGGATGCCACATTTGAGCTAGTCACCTCTCAACCACATAAAGAGAGAAAGGTGATAGGGGAGAACACTTCAAACTAGTACTTGAGAACCTTCAGACTTCCACACAACCTGTATTTGTCAAAGAGGTGTAAAGCTTTAAAATTTCATTTGAAGCATAAAGAAGCCGTTTCTTTCTTGCTATCCTTAGTGTGCCAAGAATAAGATGTGCATAACAGACCAGCAGAGCTACACTGCGATCCCTTCTCTCCCTTTCAAAACTACAGAAGGGGATGAGAAAGAAAATGCCACACAGTATCAGCCATGTATCTCTAGCCACAATTGTTTGCCTTGAGGAAGCAGTGACAGAACAAAGACTGCCTGAGTGGAAAAAGCACAGCTTTTTCACTGTGTGCTGCAAGTCATGATGACACAAGTAGTCAGCGTAGGCCACAGCTACACCGTTAAGTAATTGCTGGGAAAAAAAACCAACCCTGCACAGGAAATCATGTCAACACAGTTCCAAGAAAAAAACAGGCAACTGGTGACACAAGTTAGCATCACTGATGAGCGGTCTCTTACTTTACTGGTAGTCGCTGGTTTGCTATTTATCTTAAAAGTAAGTTTAGACATTTAAAACAGCAAACAAACATCAGGTATTTTGCAATCTGATCAGAATCGGTTTTACATATATATATCAGAAGCAGGGTATAGGATAAGGAACAGTAACAGGCAAGAGAAAGCTGGGATGCCAGGCACCAAGCTGGGGCCCAGTGAGCCCTGCCGCACGGTGCGGGCAGAACGGACAGAAAAGGAGGCATAAAGGACCGTGTAAGTAAAGGCAATGTATGGCGGGAAGAAGGAATTGCCCCCGGACGCAGAAACGGGTACGCGTTCTAGAGAGCATCCAGCAATACAAAGAGGAGGCGTGAGGGAGCACGGACACCGAGCCCCGGAGCACCTCAAGGCCGCGGGATGGTACGGCCACACGGCCCATGAAGGGAAGACGCTAGGCCAGCCAGGGACCTAGCGCCGTGCACGGCGGGAGCCAGGGCAACCCCTGCGGCGGGGCAGGGCGAGCCCCCCCGCGGGGCCCAGGGGCTGGTAGGCCGGTGGGCGGGCGGCAGGCCAAGTGCCGCGGTCCCTCAGGCCCTGGGGGGATGGCGCCTACCGAGCGGCGCGGCCGCAGCTGCGCTCCTCCGGGCACGCACCTGCACCTCCGCGCGCTCGCGGCGGCGGGCCGCGCCTCACGCCAGCGGCGGGCGGGCCAGTCGCCATGGTAACCGGTGGCCCCATGCGCACTTCGTGGCGTGCGCCGCTGGCGGCCAATCAGCGCGCTGCCGGCCCCGCCCCCACGCGCGC
>JAVJGJ010000001.1:126349480-126372444 GCA_035590215.1 Microhierax caerulescens
GGGCACCGCGGGTGGGCGCCCGGCGCCGCTGCGCCCCCAGCCCGGAGAGCAGGCTGCAGGCACCGCCGGCTGCTGTGTTTCGGCAGCACACATTCACGTATTGTTACTGACCTTGTGCTGCTACTACGTGCTTAATAAAAAAAAAGAATAAAAATTACACAACCCCTCCCCCACCATTTTAAGCATTCACTCCAAACGAAGCCATTTGGAAGCAGTGGGACTGACAATTCCTCCTGCCCCCTGTCCTCCTGCAGTTTTACATCTTACTCCCGTTCTCTGTACATGAGCTGAGATCCTTGGCTTGGCATTTTCCCTATTAACCACCAATATTGCAGAGCTACCAGTGTCGTGAAGGATTACATTTTGTGCACTTACTCTGTGCTATCAGGTTACAGCTTTAAAAACAAAGACAACAACAACAAATCCTTTTTTGAAGAATGCCTTACACCTTGTATTGTGCAGAAGTTACTGTGACAAAGTTTTGAAGGGTGGCCAGATGCCAGTGTTGGGAGCATTGGCAGAGATGCGTCTTAAGACCTCCATATAGTGACCCAAAGCCTGGTGCAGAAACTGCCTAGTCTACCAAGTTGTGATTTTTTTTACATGCTCTCAGAGCAATCAGCGAATCAGCTGTCAGTAGTAGCAGGCACCTGTACATCTAGTTTTACTGTTTAACCATTTTAAGTTCTAGTTGTATGGACTTAAGACAAATTGGTTTTTGTTTGTATTAAATTCCCAGAAAACAAGAGGTGAAGGCAGTAGTATGAGGCTTACTGTCCTTGTGCAGCCCAGGGTAACAAAGCAGCTGTAGTCGTGGCCAGGTTCAGTTCTGCATCAGGTATATAAAGTAACTTCCTCCAAGCAGTGGGGATGCTGGTCTAGGTGCCGCAGTGGGTACTTCGTACAGGCCTAGTAACAGCCATGCATCGGGCGGTCAGTGTCCAGACAAGTTTGTATCAGCTAGATTGTTGTGCCGCACCTCGTCTGGTTCTAACCTGGAGCTATGACAGTTACGTAGACTCCCAGCGCACAGCAGTCACTATGCAGAGCTGTACTTCTGAAAGCAGAAGCATTCTCAGCAATGAACAACTGTGCTTGCTCTCCTCTTTAGGGTACGGAGAAACACTGACCCAGCAGGAATAATCAATTGCATTTGAAAGAAATGTTTTTTTGGGGTTTTTTTTGCATGTAAGATTTTATGTATAATGTGTTTGAAGCTCACTTTAACATTTTAAAGACTTCTGTAATACACAGATCCTACGAAGACCTAACTGCTGTGATGCAATACCTCCCTGCACTCTTCACATGCAGGGACACTTTATATGCCTTTTCAGTGTCTTCGCTCCCGGCCCAGCATTTCTGTCTTACTTGCAGTATTAATTGACTAGTACATGGAATTCTCACAGGAAGAGACTTCATTTTTTAGATGCAAAGGCAATTGTGGCTGCATATGGAAGATGTGAACAATAACATTAATAAAAAAAAAATTAAAACATTTTACTGGTAATGTAATAACAAGAATATTAGAAAGTATTGCTTCAGGCAGTGATACAGAGCATTGCTGCAGTGACTAACTCCCTATCATCTACAAAAACTGCCTGTGCAGATTTTCATTGCAGTTTAGCTTGCTTACTTGATGTGTGAAAACTGATAGCTCATCAGAAGCGCAAAGGGATCTGCCTATCTTTTCAAGATATCAGTTCATCAGGGCTGTATTGCTGCCCTCATTAGGGAACAAAGCCTGGGTGGTTTGTCCACGGTTGCCCAGTATACCTCTGCTGCACCAGGATTTTGCATCCAGGTCTCTTAAGTGAATAGTCCAGCAGCTTCATATAACAAGGTCTTGTAACAAAAATCCCACAGACCTTCATGCAGTGGTTATCACATTTAGTCGATGAACACCACTCCCCTGAACTGCTGTAACTGCCTCAATTTTTCTATGAAAGAGTGATTTGGTTGAAATCCAGTTCTGACTCAGAGAGCTGTGAGGGCATGTTACTGTAAAACTCAATTCTGTGCCTCATTTTTATGTATTTGTTCTAAGCTTTGTAAGGACTAAACCTGAACAAGGAATAGTTAAGATCACACTGCATCTTCAAGATAAGATTTGCATTTAAAATCATCCCATATCTTATACGTGACTTCAACTGTAGTGCAATTTCTGCCTGTTTGGGTTAGGTGGTTTGAGTCAGATAATTGTCCCAGTGTCTATCGACTGTAATTGCTTTTTATTTCTTAGGTAACACTTGAGCCTCGTCATGGGAGCTGTAGTAGCTGATGATGGTCCATCTGGTGTTAAAGCCCCTGATGGAGGCTGGGGCTGGGCTGTCCTTTTTGGCTGTTTTATCATCACAGGATTCTCCTATGCGTTTCCTAAGGCAGTCAGTGTCTTCTTTAAAGAACTTATACGGGAATTTGGTGTTGGATATAGTGACACTGCATGGATTTCCTCCATTCTGTTGGCCATGCTTTATGGAACAGGTAGGTAGTTCTCTGGTTTTGAAACAGTATTGCATCACACAATGATGTTTGTAAACCACACAGCCATTTACAGCATGAATCATGATAGTGTATCATTACTTGTCTGCAAGTAAGGCATGCCAAAGAAGAATTACTATTGATCACATAAATCGAAAAGTTATTTAAGCACATCCAGCTTGCATATAAAATTAAATCTCTGTAACTCAGTAGCTACTGAAGATGATGAAAAAGAAAAATTGCGTGGCACTCTGAGGATGAAAAGGATGTAGGTATTTGACTGTAAAGAACACTCTTCTGGATTGGCCTGACAGTATGGACAAAGTACAGAAAGAATCACAGAATCATTTAGGTTGGAAAAGACCTTTAAGATTATTGACTCCAACTCTAAACCTAACACTGCCAAGTCCACCAAAGAAAGGCAAACTGACATACAATCAATTGCAAAAATTGGTTTATCTTTGCAGCTGTAACTTGCTCTGCTCTTTTTGCCTAGGTCCACTCTGCAGTGTGTGCGTCAATCGCTTTGGCTGTCGCCCTGTCATGCTGGTGGGTGGCCTTTTTGCCTCAATGGGAATGGTTATAGCCTCTTTCTGCACGAGCATCGTTCAGATCTATCTAACCGCAGGTGTGATTACTGGTAAGTAGTGTGAATAGCTGAAAATCAGTTAGCTAAGGTCTTGGCTTTTGATTGAAGTTTTGTTTAAGTGACAAATACCTAAATCATCGGGATCATCTAAATGGGCTTTTATAAAGATGGCAGATAAATGTGGAATGGAAGTGTCATTTATTTTTTTATGAACGTTAATTTTTCTACTATGTTCAACAGCCACTGCTGTGATCAGTGAAGTGTGACCATAAAGTACAAGAATATTAGGGAGGTAGAATGCTTTTAAAAATGTTATCTTAGAAATCTTCTGTCCATCTGAAATAAAACTTCTCCCGTAAGTCATTAATCAGAAAAACTGTAATTAGTATTTTTTAAATAGTGATATTGTAGGCCAGTATTAATTTTCACGTACCCTCTGTTACAGGTTTGGGTCTGGCCCTGAACTTTCAGCCTTCACTTATCATGTTAAACCGATACTTTGACAAACGCCGGCCCTTAGCCAACGGGCTGTCTGCTGCTGGGAGTCCCGTGTTCCTTTGTGCTCTCTCACCATTGGGGCAGATACTACAACATGAGTATGGCTGGAGAGGAGGATTCCTTATACTGGGTGGGATGCTGCTCAACTGCTGTGTATGTGGAGCATTAATGAGACCTCTGGAGCCACCCAAAAAGTCTGAAGCTACCAAAGAACCAGTTGAGAAGAAAGCAAAGAAAAAACTTCTGGATTTCAGTGTGTTTAAAGATGGTGGTTTTGTAATATACACACTGGCAGCATCTATCATGGTGCTTGGCCTCTTTGTTCCCCCAGTTTTTGTTGTGAGTTATGCCAAGGATTTAGGGTATCAAGACACCAAAGCAGCTTTTCTTCTGACTATTCTAGGATTCATTGATATCTTTGCCCGGCCTATCTGTGGAATGGTAGCTGGTCTTAAATGGGTTAGACCACGCTGCGTCTACCTCTTCAGTTTTGCCATGATTTTCAATGGCTTTACAGATCTCATGGGTTCCATGTCTGTTGATTATGGTGGCCTGGTGGTCTTTTGCATTTTCTTTGGCATTTCTTACGGAATGGTAGGTGCTCTTCAGTTTGAAGTTCTCATGGCTATTGTTGGTACTCAGAAGTTCTCGAGTGCTATCGGTTTAGTGCTCCTGGCAGAAGCTATGGCTGTTCTAATCGGTCCACCATCAGCGGGTAAGTAGTCATTTAGTTCAGAATTCAAAATCATTTGCATTGCATCCATTTACAGAAATTGTATAAGGGAGCAGAGAAAAAGACAACATGAGTCACTTAAGAAGTGCATATTGCACTAATGCTGCACATGCTTCAGTGACTTTCTGCAGGTACAATCTGAAATAGTCCCAAGATAAATCTTTTCCTTCTTGGCTGTATTTCAGGATTGGCTGAAGTGCCATCTGGAGACACTGCTCTTGCTCCACCGAAAGCCTACACTCTTATTAGTAGATGGCTAATATTGTATGAGATGAGTTTTACACACAGACACACACACACGTACAGTGAATAACTTCTGTGAAGTTCAGACCTCTTTAGAGTGGGTATTCAGAATATGAAACCTGTCAATTTTCTTTGGAAAGTACTAGGATAGATTCTCTATACCCATGTATATACCCATGTGTGGAGGAGGAAGGAAGATGTCAGGAGGAAAAAAATCTTACAAGGAGGACTATAAAACTGGACTGTTCTAAGGAAGATAGACTGCTTCTATTGCACGTTTCACAACCCAAGAATAAGGGGGCATTACAAAATAATCAAATTCACATTAATTTGAATTCAAAATTGCAAATTAATTACTAATCAAAGAACATAGATTTTACAGACCCTGAACTGGGGATTGGATGGAGGGAACCAAAACCACGGCAAAACCACACCAGTTCACTGCCATTAAATGTTTACTGTTTATACCAGACACTAAAAAGCAGCATGTCTTTACTGTGACGGAGCCTCTCATAGCACAAACAGTCCTATGCACTACTTCCTCGGATCTCCAGCTTTGCCAGAGACATTTCCTTCACATGCTGCCTCCTGTTCTTTCACCTCCACCAAGTCCCATGAAAATTTAACTCTGACTAAAGCATCAGAATCAGTCAGGTACTCCAGACCAACTATTAAAAAAATATTTGCATCTTAAGCAGACAGTGCACTTCCTGCCCATGCAGGAAGGGAAATGAGACTGGGAGCAAGGAGAAGCTGATAATACAGATCCCAGCCATGGATGCGCACATTTTGGTCTGAAATACATGGCACTTATCTCTTGCATATGAAAGCTAGGCTGGTTTTAGTTCAGTTGAATTGCATGACTGTCTTGTGTGCAGGGGAGTATGTATTTTGGGATGTGATGTCAGTGAAAAACCTAAATGAAATAACTGAGAAGTATTTTGTTATGAACTTGTTAAAATGCCATTTAAAAAACCTTGCTTAGATAGTTCTTGCTGCTTCTAAGACAGGAGTCATTTAAATGTTTAAAAGAAGCAGAAAAAAAGTCATTGCAAAGAATCACTTTTGTGAATTACCTGGAATGTTGTCTTTTTCAGGAAAACTCTTGGATGCAACAGGGAGGTACATGTTTGTTTTTATTATTGCTGGAATTGAAGTTACCACATCAGCACTTGTATTGGCCTTGGGAAATTTCTTCTGCATTAAGAAAAAATCAGAAGAACCATGTACAAAAGAAGAAGCAGCAGAAAGAGAGGAATTAAACAAATCTGAAGACAAAATGCCTGAAGATGCCAAGGTGGACTCTATTGAAGTGGAACAGTTTCTGAAAGATGAGCCTGAAAAAAATGGCGAGGTTGTAACAAACCCAGAAACGTGTGTGTGAGCATGACAGGAAACCGACAAAGTGTGTAGAAAGAGTTTCAACACTATTTATTTTAGAAATAGAACTAGCTTAGGGCTGGGCCATCTGCTTTACTAACTGGAGGCCAGTCAGCTCATCAGGCCTCTCTGGAAGCTGACTAGCTAGACAACCTTTTACCGGAAAATTAGCTTTATCAGTAAAAGGTGGAGCATTGTGGTTTTACTTCTTGTGTAAACTAAAAAGCTTTTGTAAACACAAGTAGAGTCTTGCTATGCATCAGCAGAAACCGCTTACTTGGAAGAGATATAGGAAGAATATATTTTAAGAAAAGTGGAATTATATGTATGTTTTCAGACAATATTGGTGAAATCGCTCTATTGTGTGGAACGAGTTTGAGATGGCAAAAAATCTCAGGAACTTAAAGGTCTCCAATAGGTTTTTGAATTTCTTACTTTTTTAGATCTTTAGATTAATTGGCTCAGCCCTACTTTAATTTTGATAATATCTGTTACTTTTATTTATGTAAATGTATTTCTGAGTTTTGTCTAAACCTGTAATCTTTGTTAATTATCTGGAAATACTGTACATGGAAAGGCACATTACAGATGCTGTCCTGAGCAGATCACACAAGTGGTACTCCGAGGTAGGGCTAAAAGAGAAGAAAATGAGCAGAACTGGTCCTGACAGACCGTAAGCAAAGTTAGCCTGTATTTACATACGTGGTTTTCAGTATGGTTTCCCTGCAGCACAGAAAAATATTACAAGTAACACGGATACTAGGTTTAGTAGAGTCTTCTGAAAACATGTCCATTTTGTATGTAAAAGAAACAGCATAAGTTCCCAGATGGCCTATAAATCAGAGTGGGTAGGCTTAGGGACTGAACTACCTTGAAACATGTTAGCCAGCTTTAAAATGCAATGTTGTCAACATAGGAAGGTCTTATTGTGTTGTGGTGGGTTTTTTTCCGTTTTTTTCATTCCCTGTCCTTTTGCTTCATCTGTGGAAGTTCAAGGTGCTATTCTTGCTGGTTGAGGAAATGTGCTAGAACTGTTATTACACGTGTGGCAGCAGTGCATAAGGATCAGTTGAGAAGGGAGTCAGCTCTGCTGCTCATTGCACAAACTGAACAGAGTCTCTGGCCAGTCTTCAAATCTTCTCTGACATCAGTATGGAGGAAGGAGAAGAAACAGAAACAGCTCAGACAAGCCAGTGACAGGACATTCAAAGAAATGCAGAAAGGGAAAATAGTAATTGTGAGGACACTGGGTAGAAAGGGAAGGTAAAAGGAAGGCGTTCTCTAGATTTTTTTTTTCCCCCCACCCAAACACATTCAAGAAATGCAGTCTTTTATATGAAGTCATGCTACTGCAGACCACTTTCAGATGCGTTTATGAAAAGCTCTCTGGGCTTTGTGACTGCAGCAGCAGTCTCCAAAACAGACTAATTGTAACAGATTCAGTTTTCTTGTTGGTAGCAAAGGAATATTGGTCTTCAGGTGCCAAAATTGTTCTGCTTAGTAACTTAAACCTAAAAGACTCTTAATTCCTTAAAACCCTGTATCTCTTTTAAAAAGACACCATCAGTTGTTTCATACTTGACCATTTTAACAGAAACATACAGTGAATCCAACAAAGTGCCAAACCCACGAACCATTCCCCAGTGGAACTGTCTCAGATAGCAGCTTCCATCCTGGGAGTTTCTTCAGAATGGTTTTGCATTGTTAGGACAACCCTGCACAGAAATAGAACAGTTAGGATCACGATGGGTTTTTCTGAGTGATTTTAAAAAGAAATGGATGCTGCACTGAATAAACTATTTTTATATTGCATATAGTGCTGGGTTACTTTAAAAACCTTTATTAATTTAGTGGCAGGAACTGTACTGGCATGTCCTAGTTACAAGAACTTAGTCACTGAACATAGCTCCAGTTTGCTAAAGGCTGAATCAGTACTTGGAACACAACACTGCTAGGTCCACAAGGTCACCATATGAAAGGGCAAGAGGAAAATGGAATCCACAGATGGTTTTATGAAATCCCTGGAGGCTGCTTCAGATGATACGTGAAGGCTTGATATAACTTTCAGGTTGGAGTTCCCTGTTCTGTTTCAAAAAGCAAAAACTAGAAACCTTCCTAAAGGTGAATTCAGATTCTCAAATAGCCATTTTTGTCTTCCTGTGGGTTTAGATCATCTTTGCTAGGTAACGCTATCCTGTTACCGCAGAACTAAACAGTTATTCTTTTGACCTCTGGTTTTGGCACAATCTTAAGTTTTCCATACATTCAGCAAATTGTCTAGACTGTAGCATCTCAAAAATTTGTGCTTGTCCTACTGGCTTCCAGACTCATTTTCCTTACATGACACCTTTTTGGTTAAGCTGGAAATGAGAAGTGTTACATTAGAATTTTATGTGATTGGGGCAGAAAAGGAAGTTATTTAGACAAGGGAAACACATTTCAACAAGACACCATAAATAATTTCTAAAGTAAATCCAGCATTCACAGAAGGTGTCTCATTGGCCTATACAAGTTCATCTCATCTCAAAGAGGAACTATGTGTAGAGAACTGCCACTGCTCTTGCGCTGTTTTCAGCACAGACCTACCAATGGATTGCAGTACTTTGCGAGAGCAGGAGATACCTATTGCACGAGAGAGGTCAAATGACAGCATTCTTCCATCAACTGTGAGAAATAAGAGCTGGAATTTACTTTGCTAAGCAGTTTTACGGAGGCTATAACAAGCAGCATCCACACAGAGATAAGAAACTCCTAATGCAGATCTCTTAAGCAACATCAAAACTGGCAGGCTTGAGTACTTCCGATTTCTGGAGCCAGTGAAGCTCCCTGCTGCTATTCCATCGCATTCAGGGGTGACATCCAGGTGTGTGCTGGTCTTCCAGTCCTCATTCCATTCAGCTGCCTTAATTTTCTTGGAAAGAGACTGACTGTGCTGATGGGAAGGAAACCTCCACACATGCCAGATCCCCAGCCTGGACAACTGTGGGCCAGTATGCTAGGCTGTGCTAAGGCACATACCCAGCTGCTCCCACAGACATGGCCACCAAGGCCTTTAGACAGAGCTCCTGTTTAATAGACCCCCTCTCCTTCCTACCCCAGGATGTTTAAGAAAAAAAAAAATATTAAAAAAACAGGCAAGCAGCAAGTCCTTAGGTTCCCAGCGCTGTCTCAGAACACCAGCTAGGAACTTGGGTATAGAAGGGGAGGGTGGTATTGGAACTATTTCTCTTGGCCAGACTAGCCTGGCTCCTTGTTGTAACCCTGCTAATAGTAAATTCACAAGGAATTGCTTTTAAACCCCTCCAGGTATTTTGGTACAGTATTTCTTTAATCTCAACATCACGGAGATCCCCTTATGAGCAGTTTGTGAGATGTGCTCTTTCACGTATTTTGAGGATGTGGCATGGCTGGGAGTCATAAAGCATTGACGGAGAAACACCAATTGCCGGGGGACACAAGCAGAACAGTTCCATGCAACATCTATGCATGGAACATCCATGCAACATGGATGAGCCTTTGTCTAACCTTCACCTGGTTAAAATTTTCTAATTTGAAAAAAGGGAAAAGGAAAGGGAAAGGGAAGGCAACAGATGAACTGCCGAGCATCCCAAAGATGATGTAATTTGCTCTTGCATCATACACTACTGGAACAAATGTAATTTCTTCAGACACATAGTTCATGAACTGTTTAAGAAGCCTGTGAATAAAACAACTGAAAAACACAAGTGCAAAAAATCCAAGTATAATACTATAAAATAGTTGAAAGATAGTTTTCATAGATCATTTCTCTGGAGCTAATGAACAGTCTTTTAGCATACAGGCTAGCATAGTTTTTAAAGTTTTTTAGATCTTCGTACATCCTATAAATAGCATAGGGTTTTATGGTTAAAGTATTGTATGTTTGATCATGTAATGGATCTTAAGACCATTAACTTCCTAATGCAAGGAGAGGGCGTGCATATAAATGCCTGTAACACACAGAATATAAAAAGAGGTGTGTGAATATATATATATATATATATATATTTATATATGTATCAAACATGCAAAACACCCAGTACAGTAGAGACCGTTTGCCTGTTCCCTAGACAACAAGCAATGCAGAGTTAAAACTATTTCCTTCCTCCTCCTTTACAGAGATACATTGGCTTTTCATAATTTCTGAATAAAATATCTTGTAGCTATTTGGAGCCTAGAAGATATCAGCTGAACTAAAAACCTTGAAGTGATGCAGCTCTCTGTTTAAAATCACAATCATTTTTCTCCAGTTCTTAAATAAATTACAGCAAGCCTTCAGCTGCACCTGCTGCTACAGCAGCTAGTTCCCTAAAGTTGGTACTTGACATGGTATGAAGGTATGGTGTCAAGGCGTGAAGGACCGGACAGATCTTGTGCTTATTAATACTAAATCCCATCCAAACAAATGTGTGTTAGACAATGTAAAATCATTCATTCTCTAAACAAAAATTAAAACATTCCCCTAACCAAGTAATCAGACTTCAACATGAAAATCCAAAATACTCTCACATATGCACCTTTGTTAACATCCCAAAGAAAAGCCTCAGCTTGGTAGGCAATCGTACACAGAGGGCTTTCAGGGGAACACCAACTCTCACGTGATACAGTGGTAAGTACTGACTTGTATATGTGTGTGTCTGCCTCTCTGCCATGCTTGTCTTTAGGATTATGGGAGTACACTTCAGTTTTGTGCAAGTGAGATGACTTTTTGTTTCTTGTTAATGCACTTTAATGTAACGTGTACATTTACGCTTAGATTTTTTTGTTTTTTAATGCTTTCCTAGTAAACTGTTGTAGATGTAGTGAATAAATATTTATTTGCTTGTCAAAAACTATGGGTCTGAGAAAATAAGCTTAGGAAAAATAACTTTAGCACCCAGATTTAGAAATTGGGCTTCATTTGCACATGGTCAAATAGCTATAGTGCTTATAGAGAAGAAAAAAAAGAGGAGACACCAAGCTGACAGGCAGCCAGGATTTGATGTAGACAAGGGGACTGCTTTTCCCATGACTTGTAGTCTGGCCAGTTTGAAAATGGAAATGGCTACCACTGTAAACAATCCTGAAGACTGTTCTAAAGCACCAACTAATTTAAAGTAATAGCTATTAATTTTGTGGTGCTCCATGTAGAAATTATTTTCCTTGTTCTCTAAAAGAGTACTCCAGGTTTTGTTTGCAGGTAGTTTTATGAACCACTATGTCTTACAAACTCCTGAGTATTTTCAGTACTGACCTGCCAGCAAGCAGTCTTTACCATCAAGTGATGCTCTTTAGAACTTGAAAGCTCCCAAGAAAACATAGTTTAAGAATACATTTATGGTGGGGTTTTTTGGATCCTATGGTGCCACAACTAAGACTGGCTCTTCAAGGTACAATCCCAAGGCTACACCCAAATGAAGTAAAATTAAGTCTTTTAAATGTTCCAAGAGCTACATTTTGCTATCTAGAAGGCTCACAGCTATTTGTGCCTGATTCTAAGTACCTCTGCTGAGAAATTTTTGAGAAATCCAAGTTCAGCTTCAAAGGTTTCTGTGTATTTACACTGAAAAGATCGTAGGTCTAGTTTACATAAAACCCCATGTTTGCATTAACAGATGATTACCTTCTCTATGCTAGTTTAGTTAAACTGGTAAAACTTAAGGTGTCATCACCACCGCTATCCTGCTTGGCCAGGTCAAGCCACATGCTGCTACAGGAATGAGTATTACTGGGTGGACTGAAATGACAGAACTTGTTTAGTGTACAGTCAGCACACCACACAGAAAACCAGAGTTTATCTTTGCCTCCGGTATTCTGAAAGAAAGGAGTCAGGCCATTTGCTGCGGAGAAAAACAGGCATGACCTGAGCTGCAGAGCCGTTGTTCCCTGCTGCTGAACCTGTCGAAGGAAGATAACCCACCAATGTATGAAGAGGAAACAACTCTTGACAATAGCAGAGGCACTGCATATGAGAAGCAACGGCTTTGGAACATATGATTTCAGCAGCCTTCTCAATGCTTCTGGAATAGATATCTTTGTGTCAGTAGGAAAAAGGCACATCTACCGCAAAAGTCAGGGCTCTTAGAATTATCTTGTTAGTAACGGTCTGTGAGATCAACTGTCCTGCATTTGTATCTGAGGAAGTATGAGAAGTTAGAGGCAGAAAGAGTAAAAAGCTACTTACCTCTGGTTACACGCTGCTTGTTCCTTCTCTGATCTCAGTACCTGCTTCATCAACTCCACAACATTCCAGCTGGCAATTTTCCTCACTATCCCTAGATGAATGCTTTGGAGCAGTAAGAAATTATAGCTCTTGCTCTTCTGACTCTTCATCTACTACTGTTTCAGCAGTTTATAGCCTTTCACTGGAAAATTTGAATCCACCGAAGAAGTGTATCTAGGTTTTAGTATTTAGAATTCTTAAATGGTGACAGACTTTCCATTCTTGCTTAAAAATGTGGTGTAAGATCTAGTGGTTGACAGTGTCAGACAAATTTTAAATACAACTTTTTAGCAGTGAGAGCAGAGAAATCTTTGTTATTTGGCGTCTTTTATGAAAAAAATCTGCACAGGACCCCATAAAATAGCGTGAATCGCTGGTTCATCCTTTCCTTAAGGATTATGGGAAATACCAGAAGCTCTGCATAGCCCTTGTGCCTGTAACACCTGCAGCTCTGAACCAAGCTGAGGACTGTAGTGAAACTGTAAGTTTTGTCTGGTTATGATCAGGACTAGACATTTTCTTCCTAGTGCATAATGTACCAAATTAATTCCTGTTTTGTTCCACATCCCACCCCACCCCAAGTATTCTGGGCTGGTCACAGCAAAGACACAGTAGACTAGGGCTTAATGCTTCAGGATGATACGACGCAATTTCTCCTTTTTCCACATTTTTTTTTAATCCATTACAGTTATATTTCTCAGACCTAGATCTTATTTATGTATTTTGAGTCAAGAATTTTCCCAAAATGAGATTATCAAAGCACACTATCTATAAAAAAAATTTCTTTTTGGTAGACTGTGTGTTTTTGTACATTCTGTATACACAGTTCTCATCTAACTTTCTGTTGTCCCTCTGCCTGCAGCACGCAATGGTTTCATCAAAAGAACTGAAGCATACTAGTCTTAATAAGATTAAACAGGAAAAAGCTACCAACGTCTGAGAAAAAGTCGTGAAGTGTTACTCCTGTGCAAACATTTCCTGATAAGGTTGGTAGGATTGTGCTGTGAAACAGATTCTTACTGAAGATCAGGCCTCTGAGCACTCTCCTGCTACAAAGCTACTGAATGATGCAAATAGTCCATATAATTCAGGTCCATGTCATCATTTAACCTAGACATTTACATGTAATGCCAATAATCGTCACCTGGATGAATCAGAGGGAAGTGTACTGTTTTTAATAACATTCTTTAACAGCAAAACCTTTTTATTATTAACCTGTCTCATTCAGTGAATTTTAGAAGCTACTCTGCTGTAGGATTAAGTTCAGAGCAGACTGCACTTCCTCACAACAAATCTAGATTTCTGACCAGATGGCTCAGCACTATTAAAAAAACCCAGCAATGTTGTTTGTTTTCACTTAGTATTTTATACACATGAAGTGCTGCTTTTGTGAAGCAACAGTTAAAGAACAAAATAAATACCTTTTTATTTCATTCTTTTACAAAGAGAAAATAAGTATTCTTGAAATGAACATGTACACTCTAGCCAATGATCTACTTACAATTCACTGTAAAGATTCTTGTTGAGAAATTCAGTTTCTGAAAGTGTTGCCTTTGACAGATTTACAGAAGAGCTGCCACTCTGAGGTCTGGAAGGTGGGGAAACAAAGACAACAAATAGCTGTGTGTGTAATATTTTTCCCCACTGGAGAATGAAGGATGAGATGCCTCCAAGTTCTACACGCCTTCCCCTTCAAGGGAGATTTTGAGTTCTTTCATGATGTTAACATGGAATATATGGACTCCTTACATGCTTTTACTTAATATCTCTCTCAAAGAGTAGGATTTATTTTCAATTGTGGTTTTCAATGTACCACAAAGAATTCAGGGACTCGGTAACCATCAATATTATGTAAACCAGCAGCACACATAAAAGCACATAGCCAGTTCTAAATGAAAACTGCGAGGATCAATTAAATATCATTCCAACTTTTCAAGGCCTGCTAACGAGAAACACAGAGGTTCCCTGAAGGTGCATTTGCCTTCAGATTATGAATAGACTTTTGAGAATTACACAGCAAAAGCCATGACTTTTATTATACAGTACATTGTGGATAGAACTTTGTATTTTTCTTGCTTTTATCCTAGCTCCCATAACTGATCAAGTCTGCATAGCAGTTCTCTTCCCATACTTCCTACCAATACAATGTATTACTTGATAAGAGAAAGCATTTGTAGAAGAGACTTCTAGAAAAGAAGCAATATCCAAAGAAAACCATTTACCTTTAAAGAGACAAAAGCACATGATGTCTGTGAGCAAAGCAATGAATGCCTTCTCTTTCTTCCTGTATACCCTAACTGCTGCATTCTGACCATGACTATCAAAATCCTTCAGTGAAAGCTTTAGCACCACAACAATGTCTTCAAATGTTTGCAACTGACAATGCTCTTTGTAGGTACAGAAACCCCTTAAAAAGAAAAAAAAAAAAAGTTACACCAAGTGAAGAGTAAGGATTCATTGTAAGTAAGTTACACCAAAGAAGAATAGAAGTTACTATGAATGTATTTACACAATTGTTAAAGTACACAAATACAGTGGTAGTACAAATGAAGTGCTCTGAGATACTGGTTTCCAATACACAGGTTTATATAGACAGTCTATTTTTTCCACATGATGGAATTTAACTATTATGAAGGACAAAAACTGCCTACAAGTGAGTACAATTCTAGAAGTCTGCAGTCAACTTCCAAGTATAGCACAGCAATCTAATTTTCCAGATACAGACAGAATAAAGAGGCTGCCTTTATAAGTCCCTCTAACAGTACATTATTAACCACAGATATTTACAAGGAAAGCACAGTGAAGTGTAAAACTGTTCAAATGGTAGTGCACATGCCTAAAATACTGAAGTTTATAGTAACTGAGGAAATAATTATCTTATGCAAACTTATCCATGGATCAAACTCGTAAATTTTCCACTATACTCTTCCCAAACACAGCTTTCCCCAGTCAGACCCAGAGTACACACAAGCAAGTAGCTAATGTTCTGAAAACATCCAAAGAAGAGTGACTAATAATATGTGGACCTTAGAGAGGGGCAAAATAGAATTTGTAGACACCAAACCAATAAAAATAACTCTTCATAAAACTTTGAAGACCAGTAGGCCTTTAAAAAAAACAATTGTTTTCAAGCAGGGAAGAATTTCTCAAAATACCTAACTGTTCAAACAAAACCTCTGTATATACTTTCCATTTCCAAGGTGGAACTTCCCATTACTTCAGTCACACTAGTATAAATAGTACTTCTGATACAGTTCCAAGTACTTTTTATGTTATGAGATCATTTAAAGTAACAAACAATATGAAGAATCTCCCATATTCCATAACCAACAGGTGCTAACAACACCTGCAACAGTTTTTTTGGACAACCTAAGCACGCCGAGTCATCTGTTCCTTGTTACTCAGGTTGAATACAGTTAAGAATTAAATATGGTATGCACCTGAATTGTGAAAATTCTCAGGATTTCACAGCAAGATTAGGTTGATTTGGTTTCGTTTGGGTTTGGGTGGTTTTTTTTTGTTTTTTTTTTTTTTTAAGAATTCCTTTTTTGAGTCTTGGCATGAAACAGAAGGCCTGAATCAACTTATTTATTTTTAAACATACAGATGCTGAATGAAACATTCAAATTCATTGAAGACTCAGTAGCAATGTGTATTTTCCACTTGCAATGCCCTCCAAGCTAACTAGCCTCAGAGTGCAGGAAATACAATTTTACCAATAAAAACGATGTTGGAAACTATCCATTTACCCAAACTAAGCAGAGAGATAAGCTTTCAAATTCTAAATCCCTCAGATACCAGTCTTTCTTTGTCCTTCATATTCTTTACAAAACAAGAAATCCATTATCACCATCTTTACTATACTTAGTCTCTCCTGCAGGGTATTTAGTTCTCTTTTATGAAGAAGAAGGAGTATTAAAAACTCCTTTGTGTTACACAGAAAGTTAAATGTGAATGAAGACAGCAAACAGCAAAGTAAAATTCTAACAGTTTTAAAAATTTCGTGAGAAAACCATCTCAGAATGGGACCATACAAATAAGTAAACAGTTTAAATAAACTCAGATGATTTTGATTCATTTACATGTTCCCTGCCAGACTATTTTTTTAAACAAGAAATTTCAAGTAATTGTCTTTAGTTTAGGTTTATATTCTACATTTTTAAATCAGACAAAAGCAAGAGTTCTTTACAGAGAATTAAGCCAATAATTTTAGCAAAATGATACAAAAAACTTTCTTAAACCAAGTAAAAGATTTATAGTTACAGTAGAATAATAAAAAGGGGGTAAAGTCTGCCGCCTGTGGAGGGAAAACTGAAATGGCCATCCGAAAACAGGCGGTCAACTCTGTAAACCGTCTTTCTTTTCCAGCCCTGTTACCACAGGGTTCTCTTAAGGTCATTGGGTTTCTGGCAAAAGCGTCCTGTAATGGCAGCTGCTGGAGTCTGTCCATGTTCCTCCAAGTGCTTTTTAAGTCACATGGAGAACTCCAATTGTAATGTTTCCGCTCTAGTTTAGGGTATTTCTGCTAGTAAAGCCATTGGTAACATAGGAGATCAGCCATGCATTATCTGCCCTCCATGGCAAAATAATTTTCATCGGTGCACAGCAGACTGGAGAACACTGGTAGTTACCCGAGCAGGAATCTACCAAAGCCAAAAAACAAGACAACATCAGCACATATCCTTACAGTTAACAAACAAGTGGCTCTCAATGTACTTTTAAATAACTGGCTGCCGAACGTAAGGGAGTAAATTTCAAATCCAACAAGCTCTACGGTGTTTTACACCCACCTGCAGCTACATGAAGTTCCCTGTATTTTCCTCCTTTATTACAAGTTAATATGGAAAATTCACCTTTCCATCCAGAGGGGATGTTTTGAAGAAAAGTAAAGAGAGCATAAACATGCACAGAGGAAAGAACAAACCAGATGAAAACACTACCAATGTCTAGAAATAGACTCAATGAATAATTAATTATGGGGGGGAAATGTCCAAAGAAGAGGGCAAAAAAATTTTCATTATTTTCAATGGCTTTTCTTTTTTCATGGGACATGGTGTTGAAAGACACTTCATTACTTCCAGCTTGACCTATTTCAGTAAGTGCAACATTATTTCAGTAACACTTTCACATGAAAGTGAAAAACAACCACATATCACTGCAATTTTAAGACGTGAGAAATGTTTAAGCAGTTGAATCAGTATTCAGTATTAATTTCAGTTGTAAACAGCTACAAATAGTAAAGCATACAGTAAAGGCCAACCAACGCAGACACAACCCTAAGCAGACCCGAATGTGCACGTCTCCAGCACACAAGCTTTCCAATGCAAAGGCTTGAGTTTGCTTTTAATTTTTATTTTAAATTATTTTTTATTTTTGATTACAGTCTAACAATTGGACTTTAAAGTGTTAAGCTGCCATTTACAGTCGGATCTTTTTTAAGGTTACAAACTGTTTATGAAGCAACTTGTGCACAGTCAGCCAAGCATACAAAGCAGGAGGAGAAAACGGAATAGGAATGCAGGATTCTTCACCAACTAGAGGTAGAGAATTAGTGCAAGCTTAGGTTTTATAGAGAAAGTGAGGCAGCAGACAGAGCTGTACAACAGAATTTATTAAGGAACAGAAAAATCTCACAGCCTTTTTTTAATGAGAAGCAAAGCAAAGAAGCTCCTGAAATACTTAAGAAAGCATCCTTCAGCCATTAAGGATCAGATTCCAACTGAAACTTATTTCCCTGATAAAACCTCTTATTGCCAAAAGCAGAACAGACTAAAAAGCCAAAAGCTGCACACAGAAAGGCAGAAACTTCTACTGCACTGAACAGTGGAAAGGAGTTCTAAATACCCAAATCAAAGTCTGTCTACCACTGAGATGCTCATATTCAAACTAATCTCATTAGTATGTGACTATTTTTAAAATATAGATCTGAGTACTTTTAAAATGACAGCTCATAAGGAACAGAGAAGAATATAAACACTGAAAAATGGATACAGATGTAGTAGAACATTCCATTCATGACAAGACAGAGCCTCATTTGAGTAATATAGTCAATTGAGTCTTCCTAAAAGTATTTTGGTTTTACAGTTCTGAAGCAGATCTGGTTTTGAATGGATGACATACTGCTCATGAACATCCCTGGAAAGACATATAACTCTCAAAACAGCTAAAATTTTGACTTTGTTATTTTATTTTATTGTTGATGCTTGAACGATTTTTGGGACTTTTAAAGTCGCTGTTTTTGTCAATTCTGCTTAAGAGTCCAAGTGGAACAGCAGCAATAGTTCAACTTTTGGAAGGACATTTACTTTTAAGTTAAGAGAAAAACCAATGCTCCCTCAAGCATCTGACCAGAAGGCACAGGTACAACTATGAGATAACGTAAGGAGAAGCAGCAAAGTCGGACGTTTCCAAAGATTTTTTTTTTACCCACTCCATCCAAAGTTTTGGTGTCTAATGAGAAGCACTCACCCAGTGCTGCCTTCCAACGAAAGGAGACGAGCAGCTACTTGCCATGGTGTTCGAAAGGAATGCTATTCTGAGGTAGGGGAAAAGACAGCAATTTGTAACAGTTCCACTGCCCCAATATATTAAGATGTCTAACAAATATCCAACCTAAACCTGTAGTAGCAAATGTATCTTTCAAGGAGCTTTGATTTCAGACTTCTAAAAGACATTTCTATCAATTTAAGAGATATGTAAAAGGAACAAATTATTATTCCTCAAAGAAAGCTGATAGGGTCAGAAGAACAACGCAGAATATGATGCCTATTAAAAGATGGATATATGGAGAAAGATTTTCTCATGAGGAGATGGAAAATGCAGGGGCATTGGAAGTATGTTGCTTTTCCTCCAGGGAAGTAACACAACACTGGAGTTGTTCAGTCCCATTGTTGGCTACAGTCCTCTAAAAACTTCTCCTGTCAAAGAGTCTTAGTCAAATATTTCTTTGTGCAGCATTCCAATTTTTTCTTCCAACTACAGAGAGAGTATCTATTACCAGTAGGAGTTATGCACAGCTTTGATGGTTGAATGCTGAACATGCCACATTCAGGAAAAAAAATTTAAACAATTTACTGCATATCATGAACAGTCAGATTGAACCCTCTGTGAAGGGAAATGAAGGCTACTCACCCACAACTAGACTCTTGAGATGATCACTGCTTTTGGGACGCAGTCTGTGTGTGCCATGTGGACTGACAGAATGATTCAAAGTAGTGCTTACTGGAATGAATACTCATGATCTCCTTTACTACATTTCTTAACTTTTATAAAGCCCACGTAAAGGAGACTGACTGAACAATTCACTCACAGACCTCAAGAGCAGAGGGATCTTCTAACAGCTGGTATGATTTTCTGTCCAGCACAGATCACAGCTCTTCATTGCACAGAGACCTGTAACTTAGGCTTTCTTTAGACCTGAATACACCACCGAGAAATGAATCCAGTTTTGATGCAAAAACAATGGGGACAGATGTTCTACTTCTAAAAGAAGTTGTTTCAGTGTCTAACTGCCTTCACTTAGACCTCAGTTCCACTTTTTTTTTTTTTAATGTGAGTGGTTTTAATGTTAAGCAATAGGTTCTTCACACGTGTCTTTTGCATAAATGCCAGTTCTTGTTAAAATCAGTTTATAAAATACTACACCGACTAATTTAAGGTGATCTCTTACCTTTTAGACAAACTTGAAAAACGCTGATTTGAAACTCTTGCGTTGTACAACCTGTTTTCCCAAGCCCAATTTTTATGGCTCTTTTTCTGTGTTATGTACCGCTTTCCAACAACTTAAGATTCTGAGAACTGAACTAAGCATAATATTCTGGCATCTGTCTCATTAATGACATGAAATAATGTCTCAATTTCTGTTCATTACTATACCACACATTGATTCAAGGATGAAATTACTCCCTTTCGTTATGACATCACAACAACCTCTCCACCATTACACCTAAAGCCTCCTCAGTCATTGCTTACCACAGATATAGTTCCCACATACAAGACAATGAGCTCCACTCCATCATTCTAATCAAGTTTTGGAGTACTGCAGTAATGCACATTTTATTTGAATAGGCTTTACCTGACTGCTCAACTCTCACTAACTTTTATCACTGTCAAACATCTCACAATTTGCAGGTTCATAGCTGTTGCATTCGCTTCCATATAATCAAGAGAACTACTGAATAATGTGTGACATTGAATTTACATAATTTCCTTATAAACACTGAAGTTTCATGAACCATTTTGAAGACATGCTAGCTGTTACTCCAATAAACTCTCATTACTTAGTGTTACAAAGCGCTAGTCTTCCTAATGAGAATAATTTAGGTACTGTGTGGACAATACCTTGGAGGAGGGGAATATACATGACACTTACTTTGCTATCCTTACCAATTACCATTTTTCTGAGTGTTAAATTTCTCTGGGAGGAATGTACTTTCCATAAGAGAATTTTCATTCATATTAGCTATATTCCCAGCCTTAGTTTTCAGTTTCAGACTGAACTAATCAGAACTCATTTTAGAAAAAAAGATAAAAATGTGGAGTCATCTTTAAGAACTCTACCTAGAGGTAAGCAGCTTTCATTATTTCTTTTGAGTCACTTCTACACGTCTCCATTGCCCAGAGTTCAACAGGCAGTAGCCCTTCCTCTAGATGATGAAAGGTGGGGATCGCAGATGCAGCATTGCCTTAGCAAACAAAGGCATCCAAATAAAGTAACAAAACTGATTTATCAAGTTATAAATAAAAAAAATGTAGTTCTTAACGTTAAGACATCAGTAGATCTGCATAATAAACTTTGCTTTCTACCAGGAGTATGGTCTAAGCACTTCCTGAAACAAGAACAGCAGTGGCATATTTACTCAAGACTAACACAGGAAACTAACACACTTGGAACAGGGATGGACAAGCAGATGCTGTTCTTTACTGTTCTCCTGGTAAGTGGTATGGATGATTTTCTATAGTCTTACACTTAGCCAATCAAAATTCTCCTTAATAACCTTGCCACATGACCTGGATACTTGAGGTTTTCCTGACTAAGAACAAGGTATAAAGATAATGGGACCATGACTTTAATTGGTAACCTAGTTAACATCTAAGGATGCATTTTGATTATGGAAGAATTACTTTAACATTATGAAGACAGTAAGAGCACAAGCTATGCAAACCTGCAACTTGAGCCAATCTCGCCTGCTACGGAGTAAGCAAGAACTGGGAAAATGAAAAGCAAATTTTCTCTGACGAGCTCAAGGGCAAGTGTTATAAGGTAAAGCCTAAGGAAATCCCTCTTGCCTTCCAAATCAGAGGCCCATGGGAAGCTGTTTAAGTTGTACTACAGTCGCACACTGTTATTCAGTCACCATGAGGGGAGACCAGCAGCGATTTGCTGTCTTGGTAAGAACTAAACTAAGACAACAGATGATGAATGATTAATGAACTCAGAGAAGTTCCTGACTAAGCCGCTATTGGGATGGTAAAGAAGTCAACAGAGTGATCTGATCTCATACTTGCAGCACAGTGTTAAAAAGGGCAGGTATGGAAATGCGCCATTAAGCCAGACTGTACTGTTGGCCTGTACCACAAATTATATATCTGGGTATTCAAAGACACCTCAAAAACCCCTGCAGTCCTACACGATCTCAGACTATTCCCATTTTACAAGTTAGGCAGAACCAAAATGTATCTGCAAACCCACCTGGATTACTTCGCAATGTTTAGGAAAGCGTATGTGCACGCTGAGTACTGAGTCAGTAATACAGCGAAAAAATATGTACTCTCTCCTAACACAGTCAAGTAACACCACTGCACTTATTTCTGTTACTCTCATTAATTATTTACCTGACTGGCAACAGAGACAAAGTATCTGTGATTTGCTCAGAATGCCAGAGGCAAATACTGTGGGACATACACACTTTACCAGGAAACCATCTCTACAATAGAGTAAACCTTCAGGGGAAACTTGTGTCACAGCCTCACAGAACAGCTGAGGTCAGGAGGGGCTCCTGGAGATCATCTAGTCCAATCCCACCACCCAAAGCAGAGTCAACTACAGGAGGCCACTCAGGACAATGTCCAGTTGGGTTCCGAGTAACTCAGAAGAGGGAGACTCCACAAACTCTTAGAGCAAACTGTTCCAGTCCTTGCCCACCCTCACAGTAAAAAAAAGTTTTTTCTTATGTCTAAATGGAATTTCTTGTATTTCAATTTCTGCCCACTGTTCATTGTCCATTCACTGGATATCACTGAGAAGAGTCTGGCTGCACCTTCTTTACATCCTTCTATCAGGGGTTTATGCATATTTACAAGATGCGTAACTATGTGCAGTTCTACTCTCTTTGTTTTCATACTGTTTACAAACTTCAGCTGTAAAATACTTCAACGTGAGAATTTCTGGTGGTAAGAATTGTACTTCAGTGAACAATTTAAACTGGCAAAAACTGCCACCAAAGCCAACACAGAAAACCTCACCTGCCCCCTACTCCCGTTCAGTCATTTCTGTGTCCAAACTGCTCATCCATTGTGCAAGGACAAACATTTGTGCAGCTATATGGTGAAAGAATTCATTCAGCTGAAAACCAAGCCAAAAAATCCCACTTCACTTTTGTTACAGCAGAATTGTTTCTCCATTTGACCCTCAGTCTTCATTACAAATACCTACCTGGCTTCCATCTAAAAGTGCACTCCCTCTAGCAGTTAAGACTATATATATATATATATATATATATATATATATATATATATATATACTAGCCAGAATAATTTATTCTGCCAATTCCATGATGAAGCCAAAAGGAACTGATTTAATTTTTGCCAATGTCCTCCATCAA
>JAVJGJ010000001.1:126382102-126393874 GCA_035590215.1 Microhierax caerulescens
ACATTGTGTTCAGTATTCTGAAAGCAAGTGAGACGAAGGAAAAAAGAAAGAATGAGGCAGAAGTCAATGAGTGAATGGAGAAGAGGAAGGGAAGGTGGCAGCCTGACCCGTGGCCTCTTGTTTCTTGGGATATTCTTCCCAATAAGCCTTTGTCACCTAAGATAGCCAAGGTCCTTAGTCTAAACTCCACTTTTGTACAAACCCTCCCCTTCAAGACAAGAGATTTCATATTAAAATAATGAAACTAAAATATTTGAGTCCAGCAAAACTGATGAGAGGGGAACAAAATTACAAATCATTCTTCCAAGCAATCCAGTCCTTATCCCCAAATAGGGATTTTTGTCCCCGCTTAAACCTCAGGACAAAATTTCTAAAATAACTCTGTAGCCACCAAAAGCTTAGCTTCCTTTAAGGAAAACATACTAATACTCGAGAAGTAGCAAGAAGCAGTACTACGAGAAGAATTAAATTAGATTTAATTTTATTAAATTTAATTAAAAAGTAGTAACAAGCAGTATAACAAGAAGTCACCATTTGTAAGTGAAAGAGTTGAGAGTTGTGAAAGTAATTTCTTTTAAATTGCAAAATCCTCTACTGTAAGGAAAGCCTTGGAAATTATTTTAATTAGTTTACAACCCAGAATTCATTCTTAAGAAAAAAATATACATAATGCAAAAATAATGAAAACACACCAGCTGCAACGCCTTTGTGACTTGTATCTATCTGACCTCATGGCCTGCGCAACAAAACAAATACTCTGATCCCTGCCCTTGTCCATCTTACACAGTATTCAGAACACCTGGGAATCCATTTCTTTTCTATCTTCCTCTGGAGGGTAACTTCTAAGGATGCAGCTGCACTAAATCCATAATTTTTTATTTTTTTTTAAGTTGTCCACACTCCTTTATTTACAATAGCAACTTACATTTCAGAATCCTGTCCCGCAGACCCTGCTATTCTAAGCAAGCAAAGTTGGGGCCATTCGAAACTCCAGAAGATGTATTTTGAGGTATGAGGAGAACAAGAAAGAATATGAAAGAGCTACGTTAGTAACAACCAGAGTCATTGGCTCCGTAAAGAAAGAAGGTCCACCCCCACTACTCTGGAACATCTTCAACACCCTACTAGCTGCATTAAAAAAAACCAAACCAAAAATAGGGGGACTGGAAACAGGTAAAAATAATTACATCTTCCCTTTCAAAGCATAAAACTGAGCTGGAAATCTACACTGAATTAATCTACAAATTCACCGAGGTCTACCAGAAGGCATGTGTACTTACGAATTTTAAGTTACTTCAAGGCACCTATGTCCTACTGTACAGTCCAAACAACCAAGCAGAAACTTTTTTTTAAAAAAAACCCCAACATTTCATCACCAGATAAACCATAGATTTTTGAACGCCTCTGTTTTACCATATAATGGTAGGCAAACCAAATGGGCCTCTACAAAAGGCTTCAGTTCTTGACAGATAGTAATTTCCCATGGAAAAAGAAACTCATGCCATTAGCTGGATCTTCCAGGCATAAAAATTCTCTGCTAGCTACTGGCTCTGGCATGACATTTGCAGCAAGCCCTAAATGTAAATCAACCCTGGCTACTTCGAGATAAAAAGAGGAGGTCAAGAACCGAGGATGAGGAATGCTTGTGCAAAATGCAGCATGGCAGTAGTACTAATACACAGAGAAATATTTCCTGTGCGACTTTTGGTGTGGCTTGTACACACATAAAGATAAAAGTGACAAATAAAAAATTGTTTATTTTACTTGCGCTAGGAATTTATACTATAATACAAACTGATTCACCTGAGCAGTAGTCAAATGCTAAAGTAGGAGTTTCTCACATCATCTAAGACTCTTCAATTTTTAACTGCTTAGTCTCCACCCAAAATCCCAACGGTAGCTAATAAGGATTTTTGCACAAGCTTTGCCAGCATCTTTCTCACAGCAGCCTTCAATCTTTTATGCAAGCATTGCAGAGAGAAGGAATCGTGTTCTCTGCCTCTAGACAACCACACACCTTCAGCTAGAAGCATGGATTTTTCATCATGCATATTATCTATATTACAGATAACCAGTATTTCACTATCTGTAAACAAGCAGCTTTAGCTAAAGAATTATTTTTGAATGCCAGCTGTGCACTGTAAGAACCTCTCATACTGCGTATACTGCCAAACATGACATACACATTAGCAAGTGATGTCGGGTTTACCCTCCAGACGTTTGCTGCTAAGCTACCTTAGCTCCTGCAAGTTCCACCTCTTCCCCCTTTCTGACTTGTTTTTTGTAAGCTGCCACAATTTTCAAAAGCAGAGTACTCATTTCTGTGTGGCAGGATGTAAAATTCATATTTCTCTGGATTTAGGCCATTTCTTATGGTTTGAGAGTTTGCAGAATATATCGAGTATTTTAGAAATACCTGCTGTCAAAGCCTGTCGTACACACCACTGCTTGTCATAACCATAAGCCGTGGAGGCACTATGACAAGAGCTACACAAGCCGACAGGCAAGACAATGTCAATCCTGCAAATTTTACAACGTACAGAAATCACGGTAGGAGAACAAGTTATATGCAGTAAGACATAAGGGCAACGTTCAAGCAACAGGACAGCCAAACTATGATGATTCCTTGAAGGATCTGAGGGGGTTTTTAACTGCAACTCAGTCATTCATCGTTGTGTAATTATTTTTTTTTAGGCCTCGGAGGAGAAACAAACATTCCTGTGACAGCAATTTTTCCTAGTCCACTGCTGTAATACTAAACCCTGCTGCACAGGTTTATTTCCCAAAACATTTTTCTTAACGTGGCAGTTTGCTTTGTTCGGTTTTTTCTGCCCCCTCCCTCCCCGAGGAGATTTATACCCTTATTCCTGTTTTATAGACGGGAAGATTAACGGTGCCCAAGGTCACAAGACAACAACGGGAAGAGGCAGTTAAATAAGCCAGAATTCCCGATTTCCCCACTGTCCAAATTAGGACATGATGTCAAGGAAATACTAAATTGCTGTTGCAGGGCCCCCCTGGCGAGGTACTCCGTACCGGAGGGTGTTTCGGGGCAGCAGCACAGCCTGGGCCCCGCCGGGGAGAGCCGAGGTCCCGCGGGCGCCGCCAGGCCAGCCTCGCCGGGGCTGGGAGCGGGCCCGGCAGCGAGCGGCGCCCAGCGCGGCCCGGCCCGGCCCTCTCCAGGGGCCCGCCGGGAAGGGCCCCGGCGAGCCGCCCGCCTTACCCAGGTAGATGTCCCCGAAGGAGCCGCTCCCGATCTTCCGGCCCAGCCGGTACCGGTTCCCAACCCTCAGCTCCATGGCGGCCGCTCGGTTCGTCCGCGGCCCGGTTCCGTCACTATGCTCGGCCCGCCAGCTCGCGCTCTGCCGCCTTACAGCCCTACAGCTCCCACCGCCATCGCGGCTCCGGTCCCGCCACTCGATACTAGCGAGACGGGCAGAACCGCCGCCGCCGCTCCTGGGAAGGATGGACGCGGATTCCCCCCTCAGACCGACACCTCAGCCGCCGCGGCCCAGAGCCGCCATGCCGGTGACCTCACTTCCTTAGCAACGGGGGCGGGGCGCGCTGCTGCGGGCGCCCGGGCGCGGCCCCGCCTCACGTCTTCCCGCGCGGGGTACCGGCCATCGCCCCCTGCGCCGGGAGCTGGGGGTGCTCTCGGCTGCGCTGCCGGCCGAGGAGGCCCGTTTGGCCGAGGGGCGCCACCGACCGCGCCTGAGGCGAGACCCCGCGCGTTTCGGGGGAAGTCTGTGTGGTTTCCGGTGGGGAGAAGCGCTGGGGCCCCCGCCGCCCGCTGAGGGGAGCGGGAACCGGCTGCAGCGGAAGAGGAGCGCAGAGAAAATACGTTTCTGTTTGCAGGTTTTCTCCTTTTCTGGAGACAACGCCCCTTGAGAGCGCCGCCTTGGTGGGGCAGCCGGCGTCTTCCACGGGATGGCTCCAGGTCGCGTCTCTTCATGGAACGCGCGGCCTGTGCCTGCGGGCGGGGAGGCAGGTTGCGAAGCCGGGAGCAGGCCGGGCTGCAGGGCAGCGGGCTGTGTGATGTGAGGGGGCTGGGGGCACCGTGGGGTGTGTAGCAGAGGGAGGGTCTCAGCTGGTGTCTAGCCAAAGAGGTCCCGTGTGCCCCGATACCCTGAGTGTCCAGTTGTTTCACATGTAATCCTGCAAGGGGGAGTTTTCCAGTGTCCTGAAAGTGAAGGAACTGTGTAAGCCTGCATCTTGGAGACACTTGCTTCCTGCCGGTAATGCTACTGAGATGCAGGGATTTCTGGGTCATTCTGTCTGGGTGGTGTTGCAGACCCAGCCATGTGGGCCGCGATTGCTGCGTTGCATGCCAAGGCCTGAGCTACAGCTGCCTGTCAAGCAGGAGCTGCAGTATGGTCCTCAGAGGTACAAAGTAGGATTGAGCAGGAGGACTGGGCTACTTGAGTATCCATGTCTTTCTGAGGCAGGTGGCTGTTCAGAGCCTGCAGTGTAAGTGCATAGGGAAAGGTGATTCAGAATAAGTGCATTACAAAGCTGATGGACTGTTTCACTCCTCTTCAGATGGGTAGCACTGGTAGCATAGTCCTCCCTACACCACAAAGGTCTGAATCCTGCTGTGTAGAGAGGGATCAAATACCAGCAAAATATTTTCTGTGCCAGGATGTGGTTCCATAGAGTTTCCATGTGAAAAATAGGTGAGTATGTGTTATTTTGCAAGTGAAGTGCTCGTAGAGCGCTACAGACAAAAAAATGGAAGGGATCTTTGTACTGAACATTGGGGACCTTTGGCTATTTCTCTCCCTGTCATGCATGTGATCCCTGTGATTTGGCCTGCAGCAGTGCTGAAATAGTCATGGTTCCCCGCAATCTCCTGTATGAGAGGAAGAGCTGTGCTGTGGTGTACATGCTAGAATGAAGAAAATGAGAGTAGTGTCCTCCTTGCTGCATGTGATAGGGAATGTGCTGTGCAGCCTTGCAGTTGGGGGTATCCTGATGGACTGGGCAGAACTAGTACCAGACGTACGCGAGAGCAGCTCAGACAAGGGCTGGCAGCCAGAGACAGGGGAGGAAGCAGTGCTCTCTATTGGGGTGTTGGACCACACGTACAGATTGAGACGTGGATTGTGTAGGTCATGTTGAGTTACTTAAGGCAATGAAGGCTTAGGGCACAGTGGCAGAGGCGATGTGTTCTACTTGTGTTCATAAGAGGGCAAGCTTTGTTGATTTCTGTTGAGATGCATAACCTTGTACACGTGGAGGAAGCTGCTCTGCTGCTATGGGAATGGAAACATTTTTTTTTTTTCCTACAGTCTCAGCCTTTGCAGCAGGAAGAATGCTGAACTAAGACCAGAACTGTTGATCACAACTGAGTAAGAGAGTTTCCATGCCTTTGATTTAAACCAAAAAGTGTAGGTGTGAGTATATAGAGGGAACAGTGTAGTGTCTTGGAATGTCATCTACCAAAGGCTGCCTACAGGTCAGCATTCCCCCTTTCTATCAGTAGTCTGCAGGTCATGGGTTACTACTCACAGCTCTGGCAAAGACGTTGCAAAGCTGCCCATTGATCAAGCTTTCTGATTAGGACCAATCAGTGTCATTTACCTTCTCTTCTCTGGTCCTGCCTCATGATGACCACTAAAGGTCTGAGCGTAGTAGCTTGTAGTTCTTTATGGCAGTGCCTGACCGTTATGTGGTTTGCTAAGTATCTGTAACTAACACAGCAGACCTGAGTATAATTGCTGAAATTATTACTATAGTGCATAGAACCAAGTGAGAAATTTCTGAAATTGCTGAAAATGTCTCCGGGTAATAGAGAGACCTATGAACAGTACCTATAACTGAAGGCCAGCAATCACTGCCAAGCAATGTTCTTCTGGCAGGCCACAGGTAGTCAAGTATTGGCATCCTTCTGGGGAGGATGGGTACTTTTTTAGGACAAGCATCCAGTCGGAGACAGCATTTCCTCAGGAGAATGTGGGACTACTCCAGGATAGAGTGGCAGACCAGGTTTCCTGTGAGAGGCAAAATGCCTCATCTGAGAACAGGCTCCAAAACAGCAAGAGATAAACCCCCAAGTAGCCAGTTAGCTGCAGCATTTGTTCTGGGGAGGGTGGGCAATTTTTCAGGATAGAATGATGGGCCAGGCATCCAGCAAGAGACAGCATTTTTTTGGGAAAGTGCAGGACTACTCCAGGACAGAACGGTGGACTAGGCCTCTTGTGAGAGGCAGCATCTCCTCGTGGGAGAACAGGCTCCCACAGAATATGGTAAGATATACCACATTCTGTTACCAACAGAATATGGTAAGAGATAAATCCCCAGGTAGCCACTGAGAAGCAGCGTTATTTCTGGGGAGGGCAGGCCCTTTTTCAGGACAGAGTGATGGGCCATGTGTTTAATCGGAGGACAGCATTTCCTCTGTAGAATGTGGGACCACTGCAGGACAGAGTGGTGGATCAGGTCTCCTGTGAGTGGCAGCATCTCCTTATGGGAGGACAGGCTACGAACAGGTAACAGATAAATCCCCATGTAGCCAGTTAGCGGCAGCATTGCTTCTGAGGAGGGTGGGCCCTATTTCAGGACAGAGTGATAGGCCAGGTGTTTTAGTCAGAGACAGCATTTCCTCGGTAGAATGTGAGACTACTCCAGGACAGAGCAATGGACCAGTTCTCCTGTGAGAGGGAGCATCCCCTCGTGGGAGGACAGGCTCCAACATGGTAAGAGATGAAGCCCCAGGTAGTGAATAATTGACAGCATTACTTCTGGGGCGGGCGAGTTCTCGTCCAACCAGTGCCCAGCACAGGATTGGTGGCGCGCTGCTGCCACCTGGCGTCCAATGTTGGATACTGCGGCCCTGGCGCCGCGCATACGCGGTGGCGTGTCCTCGCTCGGCGCAGCCGGCCGTTGTCAACGGCAGCGAGGGATGCGCTGCCTGAGGGGTGGGGCCGCGGCGCCCGCTGCTGCCTCCCAGTAAGGAGCCGCCGCAGCCGTTCCCGAGCACGTTGCCAGTGCGCGCTTGACACGGGAGTACGGAACTGCAGCGCCGCTGCAACCCCGGGACAAACGCAGCCTGCGGGTGCTCGCTGCTGCGATAGCCACGCTCCTAGCGAGAAGCCTCCCAGCCTGGAGACCGCGGGGGTGCGGAGAGGCTGCGCCCCTCTACAGTTTCAATCCTCCCTCGCTCGGCAGCGGCATGCTTCTGTCGGCGCTGGGCCGCTTCCACGCATGCGCTGCCCTGAAGGGCCCAGTAACGCTACCGCGCATGCGCGAGTCTCGAATGCGTCGCTCACATCCCCAACCGGTGGCCCCGCGGCCTCAGGCCAGTTATGCGCATGCGCTGCCCTGAAGTTGCCAGTACCGGCATCACGCACGCGCCATTCCAACCTGGACAGATGACGGGGGTCACAGGGGGCCTGCAGGGAGGACCTTGGGGGTACCGGTGGGTGAAAAAATGGACACGAGCCACCAACCTGTGCACGCAGGGCAAAAAGCTGACCATATCCTGTGCTGCATCCAACAAAGCATGACCAGCAGGTCATGGGGGAAGCGATTCCACCCCTCTGCTCTTGTGAAACCCACTGGAGTACCGCATCCAGCTCGAGAGTCCTTGGCAAAGCAGGTCCAGAGGAGAGCCACAAAAGTGATCAGAGGGCTGAAGCACCTCTCCTAAGACAGGCTGTCAGGATTGGGGTTGTTCAGCCCGGAGAAGAGGCTCTGAGGAGACCTTATTGTGGCCTTTCAGTACTTAAAGGGGGCTTATAAGAAAGATGGGGACAGACGTTTCAGTGGGGCCTCTAGCAACAGGAGAAGGCGTGGTTTTAAACTAAAAGGGTAGATTCAGAGTAGATATAGAGAAGAAATTTTTTGTGATGACAGTAGTGAAACACTGGGAAAGGTTGCCCAGAGAGGTGGCAGGTGCCCCGTGCCTGGAAACATTCAAGGTCAGGCTGGACAGGAATATACCTGAGGAAGTCCTTCACAACTGAAATTTTACTCTAAAAGTTCTGAATTGCTTTAAAATTCTCAGGAGGTTTTCTTGAAAATATCCCTTCCAGAGATACTGATATTCAGGTCCTGGACTGAACACTGTACTTGAGGTTGTTTTACAGCAGGGCAGCAAAGTTTTGTAGAACAAGTGAGGCTGAGAGACTGCCCAGACACATTCTCCTCCATATAATCCCACACACATGTGGCAGCACTTTCAGAAAACACTTTTCTAGTTGTTCCTGATGGTTTTAAACTTCTCTAACAAAATTTTACCGATGTCCTCCTGCCCTGAAGCAGTGCTTCTGTTATCACGGAGAACAATACAAAGATGTTCAAAGGAAATTGTCAGAAACACTTGGAAGCTAAAGGTCACAATAAGCAGGAAAAGAAAATACTTTACCATGTACATGAGACTGTTTGAAACTTTTTCCCGGTGCAAAGTGGAAATTTCCAGCTACCTGCAGGAGACAGTAATCTTTCATTAAAAGGCCTGAATCTATATAAAGTAGTCATACCGGCAGTTGCATTTTCAAATTTTTGTTTAAATGAGATAGACGAGAAGCAACTCATTTTCATAGGTGACAATACCATCAGATACTGTCCTAAAAGAGATATGAATTTCCCCTCTTCCTCACAGGCAGTCATGTGGAAAGCCATAATCACATACCAATGTTGACAACTGTTCTATGCAGAGTATTTTAGTGGACATAAAAATGAGAAGAAGGAGGAATCAAGTCTACTGGGAGGGAACTAACTGCTGCTGTGGGAAATAAGAAGGTATCACAGAAATGGAGTGGAGAAAGTAACTGGGAGGGTGAGCAGGCACGGTAAGAAAACCCTTAATACAATAAACAACAGTGGTCCTATGTATGCATCCATGAAAACAAGCTGTGTTCAAAAATAAAGCACTAAACCTACCACCAAAAAAACCCCAACCCACAAAAAAACCCCACACCCCAAAATCCCCCAAAAGACAAAGGTTATTAAAATTTTAACCTTGAATATGAAAAGGATATGGATATTAGATGTCAGTCCTCCCTGACACTTGCTAGCCATCATACCTACCCTGACCTGGAAGATTTCAATACATCAAGCTCACATGCTACATTACACCTTTGAATGTCCGTGCAAACCTATCGCATCTGTTAACTGTGGACCTGAGGTAAAGAGGTCAGACTAAATCACGGTGCAGCCGACACGTGTCATGTCTCTGGCCCCACCACCACTGGCTACAGCATGGTGGCCTGGAAGCACCACGCAGGGCCTGACAGCCTGATCCAGCCAGCCTAAGCCCTGTATGCCAGGGTTCTGGATATGAGAGAAGAAATCACACTTCAGGTAGCGTAGTGGCACTGGGGACAAGAAGCAAAGCATACTGCACTGGAACTGTTCTTACAGTTCAGCACTTTCTAGTGGCTGTGAAACAAGATCACAATACCAGGACCAGACCCATGTGCATGGGCAAGGCATGGACTAACAATGTGCAGGAAACCTGGATGGATCACCTGCATTATGCTGTATTTATTTCCACAACAAAAAGTTTTCCTTTAGATGCTCATAGACATGCAAAGGTTAAGGTGCATACCTGATACAGGGCTCTGAGGTGAGCAGTGAGAAGACAATCATTGTGTAACATTTCTCACTCAGTAGGCAGTCTGCTGATTCACAGATTCTGCAATTTTATGATTCATGCAGAAACACCGGACTTGGCCCCACACAAAACCAAGTCATATATACCAGGATTTAGTAGTTTTCATCTGCAGTTCCTTACAAATACACCTACAGTTTTTCCAATTTTTACCAGCACAATGGAATAACCACTTGGCAAGCATCATTCACACTAGCAAGTACTGAGGGAGAGGCACACATGCTGAATAACCTTGAGTTTAGATATCGCAAAGGCCTTATCTTACATGCAGCACATGAGAAACACCTTGGGACAACTTTGTAGCATTTTGGTAAAAGTGCACGCCGTTTCAGAAATGGATCAAAGAATCTGATGCCATCTAGCTAAAACAATCCTCCCTAAGCCAACTGAGAGTTCATTCAGAAATCCCTTCAAGGTGGAGATTAAGACTGTTGAATTCTGAATCCAGTGACACAGAACCTGTGTTGCTGAAAAAAAAGTGTAGAGCACACAAAAAGTGTAAGACCTAACTTGGCCTCTGCAACCTCAAGTAGCATCCTGCTGTCTACAGGATTTCTTAGAAGAGCTAAACACAGGCACCAAAGAAAACTTACTTCAGCTCTGTTTGCTGACAATAGGTCAGCTTGTGCTCATTATTCCTTAGTTACAAGAAAAAGAAACAAAATAATAAAGAAAACCATCATGTTAACAGAGGACCAAAATTTGGACAGTTGTTTCCCATACTACAAAGATGATCCAACCCTAACCCACCATCTAACTAGCTGCGTACTTTTTCCAGATGGCAGAAGAAATTGCTTGTTGCATGCAATGCAATTCGATCGCTTTCAAAATGCCTCTTCTAGATGAGACTGTTTGCTCCCTACAAGTTTCCTCTCCATTGATAATATAATGAGCAAGAGCAACCGGTTCAGATCGGGTAATCCCAGCAGAGGCTGGCAACATGAGTAAGGCAGGAGGCTTACATGCGTTAACAGAGGATTAGAGACAGAAAAGCGGGGTTTGTCCCCAGACATAACACTCGTAACACCACAGCCTCTGAATACAGAAAGGCTGCTAAGTGACACAACAGTAAGAACTAGCTATCACTACACCCGTGACAACAGAAGCAGCTCTTGTACCTACCCACTGTCCAGCTCTTGGCTTAGTTTAGCCTTTCAGCTCCAAGAATAGAAAGGTTAGATCCGAGTGACAACAAATCAGCATAGTTCATGCCAATACACAGAACTACACTATCTCCCAGAACAACTAACAAGGAGCTCACGTTTTGGAAAAGAAAAGTCAGGACAGTTAGATTGCAACACTACCAGAACTGTTCCTGGTTTGTATTGAAATACAAGAGTAAGTCATAAGGCATAACACATGACAAATGCAAGAGAGGTTTATGTATAGCAAAGGATCCCTTACTCCAACTTGTAGCTAACTGACAAATCAACTGAAATATATTTATCAGATATGCATTAAAACACACAACATTAATGTAGTAAGATGCAAGTTTAGGCTTAAGGGTCAAGTCAGTGGAGCCTTTCCTGGAGAGAGGCTCTTTCCTCTAACCAGCTTGTCCCATTTGTCAGCCTACCAGGATTTAAAGATGTAACCAGAGTCAAGTTTTGCCAGAGCAGCTGCTTAATTTCTAGTAGCAAAAGTCTATTCACTCAGCAGCTTTGCTCCTGAAACGCAGCCATGAGATCTTGTTGCAATTTCAGAGGGTCTAGACAAAGACTTGCCTCGCAAAAGTATCGACTATAACAAACAGGAGCTTGTCTCATCTGTGAGTGTAACAGACTGGTGTCCTGTAAACTCTTCAAGAGTTTGTGGTGTTTAAAATGCTCTGAATTCAGCCGTTCCTTGTTCCCATGAACCTCATAGCAGGCATATGGTGTTGGAAAGACTACGAGAGCATCCATCCAAGAATGGCTGAATAGCACCTTACCGTGTCTCTCGGCTTCTGGAGTCACACGATTCGCAGCTTTATCCAAGCGTTGTTTAAACAGATTGTGCTCTATGTTCAGCTGCTGCTCTCCTGCTACGTCCATGGCATCAACGCTCAAATGTGAAAGTGGAGAGCAAGGAAAGCGGTCTAACAACACACATTTGTTACAGCCCGTAGCAAGCTGAGGAAGTGAAAAGACAGAATCTTTCAGCCAGCAGGGTAAGAACGT